>BROG01000247.1:0-435000 GCA_030159075.1 Atrina japonica | reverse complement strand
CAATAAGTGATTTTCTATAATAATAATAATAATAATAATAATAATAATAATAATAATAATAATAATACTACTACTACTACTACTACTACTACTACTACTACTACTAATAATAATAATAATAATAATAATAATAATAATAATAATAACAAATATTATAAATCATCATCATTATCAGCGCTACAATAGCAAGCACTAAGTTTTTCATTATGAAGGAGACAATCATACTTGTCACATGATGCTAAACCTTGAAGACTTTCTTAATAAGACCATGTATCTTTGTTTCTCTGAATAATGTGAAATCTATGACACACCTCAGATATGTTGTTTTTCTCCCAATTTACCTGGTTTTATAATTTAATAGCCATATGTCTAGGTTCCTATTATCAGAGTTTGGTTTGTGTAACCGAGATTCTTGCTTTGTCAGTTGAGATCGATTAAATGGTAGACAATGTGACTCACTTCTATGTTATGTTCAACGGTTTTAATTGTAAAACGTGTAAAATGACACCATTATGTTTGACTATTACAATGTTACAATGTGACTGATTTAATGTCGCGACGTTTGTGATTGTATTCTAGACAGGTTACGTAAGGAATCGACATATTGATAGTTATAATAACAATGATGTAAAAAGATGTAATAAGTCTAGGTTTTTCATAATAGTATTTCTTGATTTTATTTCTTCCTTGTTTTCAAATACACAATATAAATCCAACTTTGTCAGTACAACAATGTTACTTTCACCGCGATTGAAAAGTTGACTTGTGAATCTAAATTACTGGATATTGATTACAATCACTTTCTTACCGGGTGTCGAGTAAATTAACTAATCGACGGATTAAGCAAATAAATCGAGTAATTGACATAATATGTCGAGCACTTGTAAACCACTTCTGTCGATATGATCTAGCCCTTGTCAGTTTTTGGCATACGTACTGGTTTTACTCTGATTGGCTGAGCAGGTCAAGTTGAGAATACTTTCAGACTTGAGTAAATTCTTATGTTTTATGATGGTTAGCTCTAGTCAAGCTTTGGTTGCCTAAGATTGAGACTATTCGTCCATTATGATCCTAAAGACTTGCATAACGGAGAACATGGCCAAATATTTTGTAGTTGATACTAGAAACCAAAGTAAAATGTATCTTACGCCACAGACATAATGATGTAATAGAGGTGATGTCACAGAGGCGACTCTCTGGACTAGTGGTTAGAGCAACGCGCTTTAAATGTTGAAGTATCATATCTCTGTTCAGCGTGGGTCCAAGTCCAGTTGGAATCTAAGCTGATTTACCTGCGGAAAGCCGGAGAATGGTCTCTAGCTTCGTACATCGTTACCGAGTTCTCTCCTCCACCATTCTAAACTGGCCATTTTAAGGAATTTAATAATTGTAAAATCACTAAAATGAATTAACATGACATATTGTGACAATGAGTTGTTATTCTCTTACGAATAATAAGTGTACTAAGATAAAGAGGAACATCCGGGATCTAACAGAAACGTATTGTTTGGTACAGTGTTTTATATATTTGTATATTGTGTTGAATATGTTTCTGCATAGTACTTCATGTATTCGTATGTAAGAATGCCGTATTTATACGTATATGTATGTATAGCCAATCTAAGTACATTTATCGGAATATTTGGAGTACATTCCCCTTGTATTTTTACCCTTTTCTCTCTCAGGTCAAAGGAACTGAACGGCCATGTCATCGACGCAATACTGGAAACAGTATAAATTCATACTTTACATACTAGAAATTTATACTACAAAATTAAAAATGCACAGCGGGAGTCTCCCAACACATATCCATATCGTTTAAGCATCACTGACGGAATTTGTTATGATTTCCGGGAATCCAATGTTTCATGTATAATGATTTCCCACATCAATATCGTTCTAAGTGACGGATAAATTAATAGTATATTATCATACTTGGTAACTTCGAATCACCAAAGCCACACATTAACGATAACCCACTTTAGAACTGAAGTGAATGACTTATTTCATTCTCCGTTCTCAGCTCTCAAATCTAAATAAATGTGTAAATAAACAGATGGTTTGAACAGTCTAAAACCGACTGTTATTCGTCGACCATTATTCTTTTGATTTTTAAGAGTCTAAACGATCGAGCCGACATAAAGAGGAGATATTTTTCGAGCAATTGAGTACGTTTTGTTCCGTTCAATACTGTTCTCGTTGTGGTATCGATCAGACATTGTGGTATTAGGTATAACTGAACTGACAAACCACCGGACTGACACACACACAAAATAACCTTAGATTCTGCAAGGTTAAAAACCTTTTTAAATGTGAACCTATATATTGTCAATAGATACAGATTCCGTTTTTGTTTCGGATAATAATAGCTTGTCTTGATGTTTAAAATGTAAGGTAAAATATGTTTGTACATGTACATTTTGTGGATATTTTTAGTATATGTACAATTCCCTGACATTTTATCTCTCTCTCTCTCTCTCTCTCTCTCTCTCTCTCTCTCTCTCTCTCTCTCTCTCTCTCTCTCTCTCTCACACACACACACACACACACACACACAAACTAGTAGGCAGTACTTGTAGTGTTCACAATATCTTGTATGTGTGCGTACGCTCGCACGCGCTTCTTGTTCCCCACACGACCCACCCTTAAGTAACGAATTTATAATGCGTATGATTAAGACGCTTAGAAAAAATAGCATTTTATGCCAAGAAAATTTATAAAAATTCTATTTTAATTCCTTCCTCAAAAGTTCGGAGTTGCACTTGTTTTTTGCCTGGTCACCTCATATCATTTCTAATAACTCAAAGAAAACGAAGCCGATTAAGACAAACTGATCATTTCCGAATTCGCAGTTTCATATGTCCAATACATGATATTTGAATGGAGTTTTAACCTATTGGTCAGCTTGTCAGACATTTGGTTTTATTTTATTGGATAAATTTGTTCAAAATGTTCAAAATATCCGTTCCATCTTAGCTTTCTGTTCTTGTGGAAATATAAAACTTCAGATACCAAAGTGTAAATCAATAGAACGTCCAGGACACAGAGACAAATCCGATAAAAATGGACAAACACGGACCTCTGGAAACCAAGAGGTGGGATCAGGTGCCATGGAGGAGTAAGCATCCCCTGTCGACCGGTCACACCCGCCGTGAGTCCACAGTCAAGTCCAGTGAAACACGTGAGGAGTGTATCATCGCCATATTTGGTACAGACGTCTCAACAACTGCCAACGAAAAGGCAACTCAACATTTCACTTAGTGAAACAGAGTAGTCGCAGACAAGACTATTATACCGACCGTAAAACTTGCGGAACGTTGACATTAAACGCGGTTTTCGATATCCCTGTGTCAATAATTTGTCAGTGAGTAGTTTACCTCTGTATATGAAATCTTCATATGTTGTGCACGCCCTGGCATATCGGATCATTTGTGAAATATATACTCCATATGCGGGTGACTGAGGGATATTACTACTTAAATGTGGAAAATTGACGATGGGAAAGCCGAAATCGTCGCGTTTATCGTATAGCTTCGTTGCTAATTTCCCGTCTGTGTTTTATATTAAGTAAAATGTCTAAGTAAGAAGCGTGTGTGCTTGATTCTGTTGTATCTTTAATTTCTAGTTCGCTGGGATATATCGCATTGACATATGTATAAAAATTGTCATTATTAATTGACAAAACGTCGTCGATATATCTAAATGTCAAATTAAAAGACACCGCTAGCTTCTTCTTCTTTTGATTCAGCAGTTTCTGAATGAAGTCTGCTTCGTATGAATAAAGGAACAGGTCGGCCAATAAAGGAGCACAATTGGTTCCCATGGGAATGCCGACAGTTTGTTGAAAGACCACGTCTCCGAACATTACAAATATATTGTCTATTAGAAATTCCAGCATGTTTTTTATATCAACTTCAGTATATTTATGTGTAGAATCAGAGTGGTGTTTGACAAAATAAGTATCCTGATAGCCAATAACTAGGTATTTAAATTTTCGGGTACCACCTTTAGTGAAAAAGCAGTTGTCTATGATGCTGAAAAGTCTTTCTTTTAATTTTTTTTATGTGGAATAGTAGTGTAAAGAGTAGAGAAGTCATAAGTTTTGATACTGTGAATTCGAGAAAAATTGTGTGCCTTCAAATTTTCTAAAAGCTGTTTAGAATTTTTAAGTATCCACATCTGATTTACACCGCTTCTGGAATAAGCAACTGTAGAGTATTGTTGAAGTTTCTCCTTAACGGCTGTCAATATCTTGGTAAGGAGTAAAGATAAAGGTTTGGTAGAACATTTGCTGGATCCTGCTATGTATCTTTGCTTATATGGGGTTTTATGAAGTTTAGGTATCCAATATAAATATGGCAGCTCGAAATCGGTATCCGTTGTAGGTATATCAAATGAGCGTAATACGGATACGTGATTTTGAAGGATCTCGTCCTTTGAAAGTGAGCTACGTGTATATGTAGGATTACCAGAATTTATATTAAACCCAAGTTCTTCTAATAAACAATTATAGTAATGTGCCTTACAAATAAACACTATATATTATTTGAGGCTTTGTCTGCTGGTACCAGTACATATTGGTCATGTAACCTATCCAGTTCAGTTACTACTTCTGGATCATTAAATACAGAGGGATAACGTGTTTTCATAGTCCCTTTAAGTTTTCGAATACGAGATTTTATCAACCATCGTATGGCTTTCAGCCATTCAGACAAAGTGTCTGGTTCTTCGTCTTCATGTTTGGCCCATCGTCTGGCATAATCTTCGACAGAATTCATAACTAAAGTGAAATTCTGACGCCAATTAAAGGAACGGGCTTCTCGGTATTTAGGGCCCCTTAAAATAAGATTTTTTAGGCTTTCATTTTCAACAATAGAAACGTCGCCGGTAATAACATGCCCGATAGAATTGTATTTGAACAAATATTATCAATTTTCAATGGTCAGTTAGTTTCTGTCGGCAGATTATGCGCATCTAACATATACACAGAATCTTTCCATGACCAGCAGAAAGGGCAAACTTGAAATAACCTCCATTCGTGAAAATATGGAAAATAAAAAAAATATATCAATACGAAAGTATAAATGGAGGAGAAGGCATCCCCTGTCGGCCGAAATGAAATTGAACAATTGGGACAGACGTCTCAACAACCGACAACAAAAAGGCAAATCAGAATCTCACTTAGTGAAACAGAGTAATCTCAGACAAGATTATTATACCGACCGTAAAATTTGTGGAACGTTGACATCAAACGCGCTGTGTCAATAATTTGTCAGTGAGTAGTTTAAATCTGTTAGGAAATGTTCACATGTTGAACACTCCCTGCCATATTGGATCATTTGTAAAATATAATTCCATATGCGAAAGATTTTGGGATATTACTACTTAAATATGAATTACAAAAGCCTTAATCGTCGTGTTTGTAGTATGAAGCGTGTGTGCTTGATTCTATTGTATCTTTAATTTATAGTTCGCTGGAATATATCGTATTGACATATGTATGAAAATTGTCGTTATTAATTGACAAAACGTCGTCGATATATCTAAATGTCAAATTAAAGGACACCGCTTTTTCTTCTTTTGATTCAGCAGTTTCTAAATGAATTCTGCTTCGTGTGAATAAAGGAACAGGTCGGCCAATAAAGGGGTACAATTGGTTCCCTAGGAATGCCGACAGCTTGTTTCTGAACATTACAAATGTATTGTCTGTTAGAAATTCCAGCATTTTTTTTATATCAACTTAAGTGTATTTATGTGCAGAATTAGAATAGTGTTGGACAAAATAAGTATCATCGTTAGTAACGCGTGTGGGTTTGAACAGTCTGTGATAAGCAATGTAACGGAGTTCAGTGGGTCGACAAATTCGTGTAGGGGTTACAAACCAATCACACTGTCACTTAGTATATGACCGGAATTACATAAATAACATGCGGTTTGACCGGAAACCCAATTACATTAAATAGCACGCGGTATGACCGGAAACCCAATTACGTCAAGCAGCACATCAACGACATTTGCCGGCCCAGAGGCTTTGGTGCTAATTTTTTTTTTTTTTTGCATTCTGATGAAGTCTAATGGACAGAAACGATTGTCTTGAGCATATATAACTTTGGTATTATGTATATATATATATATATATATATATATATATATATATATATATATATATATATATATAATGGACAGAAGCGATTGTCTTGAGCATTATAACTTTGGTATTATGTTTTATATATTTATATATATATATAATATATTATATATATATATATATATATATATATATATATATATATATATATATATGTATGTATGTATGTATATATGTATAATCATAATTACCTTCACCAAAACTTAGCCTTTGTTTGTTTAAACAAATGTCACAATCATACATTTGTGAGTTCCAAAGGTCGAACATGAGGAATGTTACAAAGATTTTTGATTAACGGGAACATTTTACAGATAAAAAAAAACAATTGCACTAGGATGCCCACTCCCCTGCACTAACACACTAGTACATGTATTTGATCCGGTATAGAAGAATACAAATTAATTTTGCGTTGGTGTAATCTTTGGTGGTCCCAGACTGTGTAGTCAAAACTAATAGTATACGTTTATTCGTTTTATACAAACGAGCGGAAGTCGAATGTTATGGATAATTAGTCGATTTACAACAAATTTCCATGTAAAGCTCGACGAAGATGAAAGAATAGAATTAAATGCAATTTTGATGTCGGCCTGTAAACATCTTAGGACTGTTGAAGAGGATGACTTGTAACTCAAAGAGGAGGAATATAACTCCTTGCCAATCTGGGTCCTGCGATATTCATTAACTGTTTCTACATTGTACAACTTTCTCCCAAGAAAAACCACAAATAGAAAGACAAATATAGGTTTTTTCTATTCTTAAACTTTGCCAGATAAGTGAAACAAGTTTCAATGTAAGCTCAAGTAAACTTCTCTAACTTAACATTTCTGGTGGCACGCACTAGATATCACAATTTGACGACACCGGGAAAACCTTCAACAAAAACTTGACATAGTATGTGGGTTGTATAGTCTAAATCAATATTAACGAGTTTACAGGACAGACACCACCAAATATTTTTCCATAGGCCTCAATGCTAATTTACAAAACTTCAGGTCACTGTCACTCCCATGTTTATTATATCTGGGTCAAATAAGTACCCTGTGGTGGAAGATCAATATTTTTTGATAACAAAATTTGCAATCAAAAGTATAGGTTGCCGTTGCATTTTTACTTCAAATTTTCACTTGTTTACAACTCGTAGTATTCCGCACCAAAGGAAAATATCTATTCTTGGGCTCATTTTACCCTCCGCACAACTTTGGGTGTCCAAAATGTCTGCGCCCATGTTGTAAACAAAGCCGGTTGTTTTTCCTATAGATTTATCCAAAACATTTCCAAAAATAGTCATTTTGCATTTTTTGGAAATCTCACTAACTGTACACCAAGCCCCCTTATAATGAGGATGGGAACCCAACATGAAGAGAAACACAGTCTATAATGTGTCTTGTCTGCTTTTCTTTCATGATTTTCATTCAGAATTGTTTGTAACACATATTCTTAAACTTTATGTCCATGTTTTGTTTCATCCTTAATTACAGTCTCATGATGTAAGTAATTAAATACAGAGGGCAGATAACAGATACACTTAAAATGGTGCAAAATGATAGTCAAATTGCTTTTAAAAGTGCTGGAGGGGGGGGGGGTTAATTCAAACAAAAAATGCATGACTGAAAATTTAGAAAACTTATGAAAACATGCAACTTGAATGAATATTAGATGTGTTTATACAGAAAAATATAGTTCTCTTATTGGACCAATATTTGCTGGATTTAAAAAAATTGAAATATTCCTTCTACAGGTTAAAATGTTGATAGATTATGAAAAAAATGTTAAAATGCCCTATTTCTAAAGATAATTTTTTATTTACAAATTTTTATTACCCAAATTTAAACACAGTATGACTAACCACAATATGGAAATTCTGTTTACAGTGTATATGACATGATGAAATATTTTTAAGCTCAAGAGATGGTTTTTAAACAGTACATATATACAACTAAAGGTACAAAATACTCTAACTTCCAACAAAAAAAAAGAAAATCAACCACACTCAGGTTTTCTGAAACATCATTTCCAAAATATCTCGGCACTAAGCGCACTAGATGCGGGTATACTCACAATGAAATTGACGACACTGATAAAATTAAGAGATCGGGAAAACCTTCAACAAAAATAGAGACTTGACAATAGTAAATGGTGGCCTACATGTTGTATATAGTCCATAAAATCAATTTATTAACTGTCACTCCCATGATTATATCTGGGTCAAATAAGTACCCTGTGGTGGAAGATCAATTTTTTGATACTTCAAATTTTCACTTGTTTACAACTCGTAGTATTCCGCACCAAAGAAAATATCTATTCTCATATGACCCCCTCCCTTTCAATTTTCAACCGTCAACCCTATAATTTCCCAAAGTACTACCTTTCATGTATGGCAAAACTAATTTTTTCATTTAATGACTGCACGCACAACTTTGGTGTCCACTTCTTTTTAAACAAAGCCGGTGTTTTTCCTACAATTGCTTATGGCTGCACAAGGAACTTTTTCTTATTTTGTTTGCTTTTTAAATGTTATTATACACTCAACAATTTTCAAGTTATAATTTGGCGGTCAGTTTTGAACAGGGTAAGAAAAAACCAATGTGAAGTCTGCAAGTAAACTGGCAAACTTTCTTTTCACAAAATCAGCTAAGATTTACTGGAGTGAGATATTTCATGATTTAAAGCGCATTGCTGTTGCGACTTGGCTACGGAGACCACACGAGGAACCCGTTAAAATCCCACGGAAGTGGATAACCGGGTGATACTTTAACTTAACTACAACTTTTCGTCTAGCACTTACTAATAGTGTCTTCCTAATTGATCAAATTTTTGACATTTTTGTTAAAACATGATGGCTGAGTGGGAACTGGATGCCAGTAGCGAACAAAAGACATGTAACTATTATATGTTTCCTTAGTTTAATATTTATCTACTACTAGTATTTCAAACATAAAAAGTATGCACATAGCAAAAAGGGATTTGAAACATGCTTGTTTCTAAGGGTTACATAACTTTTATTTTAGAAAATAACCTTGTAAAAGTAAGATGTGCCAGAAATATGATAATAGTTTTAAATATTTTTAGAAGGGCAAGCTTTATAAAAAAGATTCAGTAAATTGTATCTAAATTATTGTAAACAATGATGTGAGTGTGTGCGTGTGTGTGTGTTACTGAATTTTAAACAATGTATCTTAATGAGTTCATATATATTTTGCAGATGTTATCATGATAATTTATTTCAATGTTATCATATCCTCATTTATTTTCTCATCATTATTGCTCATTTCTTTTCCTTTGTTCAGTCATTTTTATTCATTGTAATTCATTTCTTAATTATTTTATGCCATCATATTTTTACAGGTTTATTCACTTTTATAACTGAGCAGGCCTGGTTCAGTCGGTCGCGCGATCGACTCTTGATCGTGAGGTCGTGAGTTCGAGTCCAGCCAACGGCAGGTTGGTTTCCTGTCCTTCGGATGAGACAGTAAAAATCAAGGTCTCGTGTCGCAGTAGGTGTTAAAGAACCCTCACTGCTCAATGGCCGTAAGTGCCGAGCATAGGTCAAAATTTGAAGCTCTTTACCGGCATTTGGTGATGTCTCCGTATGAGTATAAGATTCTTGAGTGGGACGCTAAACAACAATAAACAAACAAAAAACAATCTTTTATAACTGATTATTTTACATCACTTGTGACTTATTATTTTGTTCATCGAGAAAAATACAAGTATACTAAGATATTCATCGTTCTCGGTTTTTTTCAAATACATGTATTATCAATTTAAAAAAATAGCACTTAAATTCTACATTTCCCAAAAAAGTTATCAAAATGCTTAGCAAAATAAGACATTTCCGTCCAATTACATTTTAATACTAGTATAAGTTTAATTTGATACCAAAACAGAGGTGCTCCTGTCTGTTCGTTACTGCACAAATCAGATACCTTTTATGCTTAGATGACAACAAATACATTGGTTGTGGTCCATATCATAGGTCCTAATTTGCGGTACTGAAAAATTGGCGTCTTTCCATTCAGAAAGGATTCCGTTTACAATCTGTATATGTAAATTTTACTGACAGCATTCTTTTTCAAAAGATGTTCTTTTTTCTTGAGGTGGCAAAAAATTATTGATTCTTGAACACAAAACTTCTTTTGAATCTTTATTTTCATCTAATCTCATTTGTTTTGATAACATCCAGGAGAAGGTCGAGGTTGTGTTGCACTAACGTCTTTTTTCATGAAATCCATCTCTGTGATGAACAATTCGCTGAATAAGAAGTAGTTCAAGAGCTAATAAAGAACTAAATACACTTTTAACCCCCATTTTCTAAATGCGTATCAAACGGATTTAGAAAATTAACTTAAATCTCTGTACACGCCCATATGATAAATTCTTCAGTTTCAAATCATTTGATTGTATCTCATTTGTAAACAAACCATTAAACTCGGAATTTCAGTTAATTAGCCCTGCTTTGACTCGCAACCCAATGATATGAACCCCTATTAACGAAATGAATATAAGTATATTGGCTCGAGTCGCTAATACATCACATAAACATTATGGCTGTTAAATTTCCCCATGTATCTGAAATATAAACACAATGTTATGAATGTTTTCAAATCGATTGTAAATCATACAATAAGTATTGCATTGATAGCAATGGGTAATGTGACACTGTTTATAAAACACGATATATAAACAACGTGCCATGATTTTGTTTTATCCAACATATCGTGTTTACAACTAACATTTTTGTTTTTTTTATTAAACTTGGAATAAAAATAGAAAACTGGAAAAACTATTATTCAACGAATGTTGTTTTTATTAAGACATATATATATTCCGTAGTAAAAAATGTCAAATTTTTATGCCTGGTAAGGTACCATAAGAATTATATTTTATGATATATAGGTATGTCATATAATATTTATATTTTATTATATATAGGTATGTCATATGATAATTATATTTTATGATATATAGGTATGTCATATAATAATTATATTTTATGATATATAGGTATGTCATATAATAATTATATTTTATGATATATAGGTATGTCATATAATAATTATATTTTATGATATATAGGTATGTCATATAATAATTATATTTTATGATATATAGGTATGCCATATAATATTTATATTTTATGATATATAGGTATATCATATAATAATTATATTTTATGATATATAGGTATGTCATTTATACAGATATAAGGTTTTCATGTACCAAAAATCAAGTTATACATCAAAGATACAATGGAAACTTGCTATTAAGATTCCTAACTGACTAACTCGAGGTGGTCTGATAAGTAAGGTGGTCTCTTGAGTGAGGTACTATACTGATTCAATATTAATGAAAACACTGGAAATCCATGGTCTTAAATTGAGGTGGTCTCCTATACGATGTGGTCTGTAGGTAAGGTTCCACTGTATTATTTTAGATCACTTGTGATGAGACATAAGAAATTCGTTGTAATTATTTCGAGACTCCTATACAGTAATCATTCACAAATATTTTAATATTATATATTAAGTCTTTCAACTAAAGAAACTTCATTTTTAGGATGTATATATATTACATAAATTAAGCTTTGACATCGCGAATTATGTAACCTGATTTTCTCACAAGAGGGTCGATAGTTAACACCCCCGTCTACACTACGGGAAAGGAGATAGATTTTTATTAACGAGTGTAACCATTATCCATATAATTCAGTGGGCTATATGGATGTTATTGTTTGAAATGTACGTCCACAATGAAACAAAATGAGTATTATCGATTTCAGAGGAAATTTTCATGGTTATATAAAGAAATGTGTTCATATTCCCATCCCTGGGAGAATAAATGAGTTGCGGGGACTGCATCCAAGTTTGGTCCTCCACAGCGTCAACCACAATGTCATTCAAGTCCATTTTAATGGCACTACTGCAGCCCACTAGAATCTTCTCCTCAACATACGAACAAAAGAAGTATAAAACGCGAGTGAATGACTTCAGAGAATCTGTTACAACAAATGTAAATGTTTGTTGTCGCACAAAGAAATCACATTTATTGTCACATAAAAAACAAAGTATTAATTAATGTGATTTAGGGAAAATCAAAGGACCTCTTTAGCGGATTTCACTTTTATCAATATTTATTGTCTCGTGTCATCTGTGTATTTAAAATCGCAGCTTTATAGAGGAGTAATGTAGTGTAATTTGTTAAGCTGTCATAAATATCGATAGAATCAACTTATATACCTCCATTGTCTCGTGTTAACCGGGGTTTAATTTCCTGTTATACCTGATAACACGGTAATTCACTGGAGTGTGATATCCTTATCGTAACTCTTCCAACGTGGTATCGCTGTATGTTTAGTCACTATTTCTGGGTATATGGCCCCGGAAATCCCTGGTGAATTAGTGTCTGTTTTAAGACTCGGGTATTACTAAAAGCTCATGAGTCATAACAAGCGACAGTGACAACAATATTTAAATTCCTTCGGATGAGATCAGGCGATATCTCTGAGTCATCTAACAAAGAAGTTTCTGAACAAGGCTGTCATCTACAGAAAATCGGGTCGATTTACAAATTAATAATTAAAATTAATGTCCTGTGATCTCTGGAAGTCTCTAAAGTTCTTCGTGTAAATTATGGTATTTCTGTAATGATGCGTTCTTATGTTCAAATACTTAAGTGCAGCAGTAAACATTTGGAGCGATTTTGGTTAATGCATTTTATTTAAATATAAATGCTGATTAAACATCAGAATACAACATGTATTGGAAATATATTGACTTAAACATTTATGTGTGACTCAGTTGTATAGATTTAATAATATATTTTGAGTTATAGATATTGAGTCAGTGAGGTCATAATTTGACATAATGACATCATTTAACACGATTATGCTATATAAAGCGGCAGCAGTTGTGTTTTGCAAAGAAAATATTTCTTTCTTACTACTTTGATGTACAATTACGAGTTAGATATATACATATTAGGGAAAACAATTCCTATATTGAGTATATTCCCAGTACATGTACATATATTTTGTGAAAATAGGGACAGATCCAATGTTATATGCATATACATACTATACTTAGATAGAATTAATAATTTGCAAACGAATTTTCACAAAATATATAGGAAATTAAACATAATAATGCTTATTGTTATTTATACATCAAAGTAGTAAACATTCGGGAAAACACACCCAATGCCTCTTTCAGTTTCTGTGAGCCTAGACGATATTTCAGAATATACGAAAATATGAACTGACTTATGAGTTATAGTTGAAGTTTGGATATTTATGATGATACAGACTTAGTGTATTAAGTATAAATGGCTGTATCATTATTCTTATTTTCTGTTTTGTTCTAAATATTATAAACAATACCAAAGTTATAGCTTTATAGAAATAGACCGTTTCTGTCAATAAGACTTCTATATATCCAATCTCACTGATTGTTACTATAAACGTAGTGAAAATGTATTACTTTGTAATTTCGTATTGGATTGGATTGGATTTTAATTAGTGTTTTTCGCTACACTCAACAATTTCCAGTTGTATGGTGGGTGAGAGAACCTGGTTATAATGTACCCGGGAAGAGACAACTGACCTTCCGTTAGTAAACTGCCAAACGTTATCACAAAAATCAATGCATGTTTCAGCGGGACTCGAACCTTCTCTCAGTTGTCCATCATACAGATTATTTATATATTATATCCCTTGCCAATGTATGTATATCTCCTTTTCTATTTCTGGATATACAAAAATATTTTAAAACCAAGATTATGTAAATCAAGATAATTGGAATGGGGCTACGGAAGAAACATAAAGGATGATTTTTACGATCGCATTTTAACTACAAAGAGAAATAAATATTTAAGATATCTAATATCAGATTTTTTTTCACTGATACAAAACGTGCGATATGTAAAGTATGATCAAACATTTGTAACCACGTGACATCATAGCTTGAATACAGATTACCGACAGCAACAAGTAAGATAAAACCAAGGTTACCTTTCATGACGGAATTATCGAGTACCGAAATATCCAGAACTCATCGCTTAGATAGTACAGCGTTCTCTTATCATTTGATTTTTATGCCTGTTTCTTTAGAAGAGTCAGTGCGCGGATCATATTTAATAATATGTTGATACCCAAATCTCTTTTTCTTCCTGTTGATAAATACAACATAAACCGTACTTTTAATACAATTTATAGTTATAGCCAATTATAGGGATTATATTCACATGGCGGATGAGGAATGGGAGTTATTTTACGAATACAACATACACACACACACACACACACACACACACATATACACATACATATATATATATATATATATATATATATATATATATATATATATATATATATATATATATATATATATATATATATTTCATTTTTTTGCCGGGTAAAATATTGTTATATGCAGACACATGAGCTCGCGGCGGGTTTGATCGATCACCAGGGTGTGCGTATTTCTCCATGGCGCCGGATCCCACCTCTGTAAATTTCCAGAGCTCCTTAATTGTTTTTTCGATATTCACCTAATCTGAATATTTTATCCGTGGTATTCTGAAGATTAATACTTTGTTATCTCTGTGATTTTTTGCTAAAGAATAATTTCATTTAGACTTGAAATATAGATTGTGCATCTTGTACCACAAGATAAGATTAGCATTGATGCGTTTGTGATTGATAAATGGACACTTTATTTATAATTCAGCCGAAATGTATTTTTAAGAAGATAACCCGACAAACAATCTCTTGTAAGTGTTTTCAGAAGAATCGGTGTCCTGGTTTATCACTTAAAATCTACTAACTAATCTTTTAAGCCTGTGTGAATTAACTTAATACATGTATACATTATAATGTTGTGGACACAAGTAGTTATTTGTGAATTTATTGGTATAGAGATTAGAATGTATTTTGGCAATTTTTATCAGAATATTGAAATTTGCATAATGATACCATATCTATCTTTTGAAGAGTGAAGTATGTACTTGTGAACCGGACTAAATTTGATGCAATTTGTGTGGAGATGAAACAACTGCAATGGCCCAATCCATTAACAGAGCACTGTCATAACAATTAGAACCTCCGTTAGGATGTAAGATTAGTATTTTAAATGGCAATAGGCAATGCAAGTCGCTGGACCTACGGATGGGTTAGAAATCTCGCGCAACAGAGCAAGACCAAGTTAAGCTGTTATACTTTTAGTTGTCAAATCAATTCTAAAACATTTTAGTACAATAAAAATATCTCTAAACGTGATATTACCCACACTTAGTGTGATTTAATCCCTGAAGCATATTTTTTAGACATGAAATACTGTACTGCATTACTATATTGCAATTCGGTATTTCTCTGACGTAATCGCACTATGCCAGTGACCTCTATGTCAAATACTTAGAAGACTTACAATTCTCTTCAAATATCTGTTGAAACTGCACCAATATGTTATGAATGTGGTCATTTTATGTCATAGGAAATAATCACGAGTGATAAAGTCCAATTCCGTCTTCGAATCGCACATATTCCATGACCACTCGGTTATTTCGTAGAAAATACCGATTTTTTTTAAAATAAAAAGAAATACCGAAAGTCAGTTTGTGATATCAGATTCAAATCAACCGTTATAATTGGTTACATTCGGCAAATTTATTCCCATGTACAATTTAGTGGTAGTTTTAATTCGCCGAGTTGTAAAACTTTCATGTAACACTACTGTATTGCATGCATTTGTTCCTTTAACCAACATGTCAAGACATATGCGGTTATCCAGCCATTACACGCGTCAAGATTTACTCTGATAGCTAGAAAGATAGATAGATAGATTGTTGGATTCAAACTTTAAGAGCTTTCGTCAATAGAACAGAAATATGAGTAGATAGTTACTTCTCTAACAAAATGTATCTGAAGACCTTGGATTACAATTCGTGGTGTCCATGTTAACTCAGGTAAAGTAAACCATATACACGTAAGATAAAGAAATCACTTATTGGCTGCGGTCGTTACACTTCATCGCTTTCATAAGTAAATAAACAAAAGACGTATTAAATTAATTCGATTATGCCGGGGTAAATCGTAAGATTTACAAACCCACCCAAAAAACCAGTCAAATTTGCAACTAACTTGCATGCTGAACTTTGAACTATATACTTATATTTATTTATGTATTTTGGCAAGTTTCACCTTCTTAATCATTAATACCCTGGATGTTAATTAATAAAAAGAATCCAGTCCTCTCTTCCTAGTGCATTGTAACCAGGTTCTCTCCTCAGTAAAACAACATTCAAAATTAAGAAATAAATAAACAAAAAGAAAATCGTCACAACGTATTGTTTATGCATTTAACAACAATATTGGATTCCAAAATGAAATGTACATTTGAACTTGGAGAAAAGTCACACACAAAAACAAACAACGTTAATAACAACGCAATTCGAAATGATTGTTTTTTCCTTTTCATCCTAAATAGATAGATATTGAGGACAGAACAATGGTGTTCCAGTGTATATCTCGATGTCTAGCTAGAGGTTATTATCTTAATACCACGAAGTTTTGATATCAAAAACACTAATCTTTTGACATCATCTTCGTGATATCAATAACACTAATCTTTTGACATCATCTTCATGATATCAATAACGCTAATCTTTTGACATCATCTTCGTGATATCAATAACACTAATCTTTTGACATTATCTTCGTGATATCAATAACACTAATCTTTTGACATCATCTTCGTGATCTTTTCGGATATCTAGGTTTTGTGAATATCATCTTGATTCTTCGATTCCTTTTAACTGCATGCTACAAAATACTTTATGTGATGTACATTCAGACTTAAGTATTTAGGTACCAATAAAATGCTATTTTACACTTCAAACGTTTCAAATTGTTTATTAAGGAAATCTGGCATTGATTTTCGATAAAACTGGCTAATTCTGTCAGAAACATACAGATATATGTGTTCAGTGTGTAATTACAGACACGATACGTTTCTGTTTTTTATCAGAATGAACAACATTAGGTTTCTGCTATTTTTTTTTTTTATTCTAATAAATTGTTTTGCTTTATTATTTTTATTTTTACTCGGGGAAATAACGAGATCATCCATGTTCAACAATCTACAACAGATGGTAATTCGAATTTACTGAGTGTGGCCTTGAAAATCGAGGATTTGTTTAATGTATTGTTGTATTAAGTATTGTATTTTCAGTCGTTGAAGTTCACACGTTATAAGTTCACACCTGTTCTCGGTATCATCTGCTGTCAATTTCGACGTCCCATAACCAGCCGCTAAGTGTCGAACAAAAAAACAAAGGCAAGGTGGAAACTGTTTTAAAATGCAAGGAAACATGCTGCTAAAGCGGGGAAAAACTTGACAACAATAAACACGGAAATTATTTTTGAAATAAGTGTATCATTTCAGTAATTGTCAATTTTCTATACATAACGTATCAAGAAACTGAAGATGTTGAATTTTACAGATAAAATAGTATGTAAAAACCATCAGTATTTCTATGGGGACGAATTGTGCCTCTTCATTGGCCGACCTGTTTCTATTCCATATGCACTCGACTTTGAACATTCAGAGACTTTCGAATCAACAGAAGAAGCTAGATTTGACCACTAAATTTGATAGGTAGATAAATCTACAGCGTAAATGTAAACGCAATATCCCCAGCAATATAAATGCGAACAACACAATAGAATAAAACACACACACAAACACACACACACACACACACACACACACACACACGCACACACACACGCATGCACGCACACACACACACACTTCCTGCTTTGACATTTTACTTACTACAGACACGGAAAGGAAGTTTACAACAAAATGTACGACAAGCCTTCACATATCGGCTTTCCAATCGTTAGTCTAAGTTGTTATATACCTTTGTTGTCTATATATGATGTTTATATCTATCAGAGGATCCAAAATATAAATCATATGCCAGATTATATTCAATCTACGCTCATTTCATTTCATAAAAATGCAAACTACTTAGTGATATCAAGTTGAAGTCTAAAGGATATGATGGATCACAATTCGAGTCAACTTGTCTCATATCACCTTGTTTGCAGTTGTTGTTTCACTGACTGTAATGTTGACTTAACTGTTATACAGAAATTTTTGAATCGTTTTAACCGATTTTGACGAGGAACTTATCGTAAACTGTGTTGATTTGAACTTGACAATTGATCCAGGGAGGATGTAACCAGTCGGCAGAGCTGAACAGGCTAGAACACCTGATCCAACTTCTTGATATTCCAGGGATCCGTTTTTGTCCAATGTTCGCAATATTTGTATACTAGGGGCGAATTTGTTCGACTGAAACTGGTTTTAGTTTTGAACTTGTTTTGTAAACTTTCCATTTGTTACATAAACCGGTTTTAAACTGGTTCTGAACTAAAACTAGTTTTCCATTTGTTTTATGCTAAACCCAAACTAGTTTATCAAACCATTTAAACTGCCTCCAGGGGTGGTTTAATAGGTTTATGCGAATTTGTTGCTACAACAATATGGTGGCGACAACATGGACCGATACCTTTTTGTATTTTCTGGACATTTCATGTACTGGAGTAGAAAACTGTAGTCATAATGACAGAGAGACATTTTACAATATTAAAACAGTGAATTGATGAATTCAAACACCAAATTGATCAGCTGTCTATTGTCTTTTTGTTTATCATGTTTTTAAATTTTTATTTAACATGGAAATGATCATAGAGCGATTTTTTTGCTTTTTAGCATATTAATCCCCAGTAATTAAAAAAATGAAGACATCATAATCAGTGTTAATGAATCTTGCAATAAGTTGAATACTCCTTTTTGTATGATTGGTATTATTTTCCCCTTCAGTTTTACATCCCACATAAAAGAGCGACTATTTATTTCTCTCTGTAGGTCTACCTCATTTCGGTAGTTTAAACCATTCATAGGAAACCAGTTTTAGTTTCATAACTGGTTTGCAAACTAGTTGTAAACCATAAATCAAAACCGAATTTTGTTTATTTGCAAAATATTCGCCCAAGAACTGTCTCCTGAACCTCCCGATGGTTAATATTTGGATATCTGTTATTTTTATGTGTACAATTACGCGCTAACCGCATATTCATTCATTTTCCAGCTATCTTTTGTCTTGACACCCGAGTGTAAACGCCAGAGGGTAACAATGTATTTCTGGTGTTTGAACTTGTGCATATATTCTTATATGTGACCAAGCTGATTTTGTGAGAAAGTTGTGTGCAAGTTTAATTCCAGAAGGCTGGTAGTTCCTCCAAGAAACATTATTCCTGCATTGTAACAGAGTTATCGAATCCACCATTTCATATGGTTGACACCACAAACGAATACTAGATTTTGATTTGATTTTTTGTTTTACGCCATACTCAACAATCTTTCAGTCATATGATGGCGTCCAGTTTTTATTGGTGGAGGAGAAACCCCGGTTACCCGGGTAAAGACCCCAGACCTTTCGCAAGAAAACTGGCAAACTTTCCCACTTAATTCGAAATGACCCTAGCGGGATTCGAACAAACTTTTCATTATTTTCAGTCATGAAGTACTGTAGAAAATGCAACAAACTAACTCATGTTGTGGAGGCTGGGATATAGTTAACAAATGAACACTGATCAGAGTGCATTTGTTGTCAATATGGATGCCGTTTGGGTAACAGATAAATAGACTTTTTGCACTACCACGTGGATAGTTTTTTTTTATACCTTCACAAAGGTTTAGAAACACAAACTTTTATACAAAATTATCATCTAGAGATTTCGTAGCTTAATCCGGATATTAGTCTCTCTCGAAATAAGAGTAAATAAAATTTTTAGAAAGCATGAATTTGAAAATTTGTGTAAAGTGGCACACTCGCGCTCTCTCAAAGGCCAAAACAATACCGAGTGTCTAATTGTGAAAATTAGGGGTGTACTGGTAAAATACTTTCCTGCTCTTATTCTGTGCATTGACTTGGTAAAATCCTTGGTAAATCAAAAGTGGGAACATTATAGTACTTAGCTTGCCATTCCTGTAAATTAAATGATTTAATACAGAATCGTTGTTTGTAAATATGTGCCAATTAAACTTAAAATATATATATTGGATATATATATATATATATATATATATATATATATATATATATATATATATATATAGGATCGAGGGCATATTTTTTATGTCAATAATATGATTATTTATGCATTTTGGTACCTTATCACGCCCCTATGATATGCACAGGCCTGTAGATGATATGCAGTTCGACTATTTCACTTTATTAGATTGGGAAGGAGTCTTCACCTGTCGCAAAGGATATGGGAAATCCCTAACCTGCATAACCGTAGCTGAGTTCACATCAATCTGTAAAAGAATTTCACATTTTGCGACGATCGATTTAATCGATCAATAAACAAATTGTAATCGGTCTGGTGAGTAAGATCAAAGCGTCATCCCCAACTGAGTAATGAGAAAATGCACAGGTGAGTCAGTATTAAGTCTGATGAATAATCTTCATCTGGGCTGCTGATGCTGCCGTCGCGATATCACTTCAATAGAGAATGAGTCAACACTGACAGGAGTTTTATATGTCTTGGAATTACACAGAGAGGGCCTAATTGCCTTATGTCATTCTAAATGCGCACAGATATAATGTCAGAAATTTCAATTGGATTCCATTCAAGATATTTTTATATCAATTGGCAATATATTAGTAAATTATTTAATTTAATCATAATTTTGATATCGATGTATCAAACCTTGGTCCACGTGCATTTTGGTTAACAGCGTTATTTACAAAAGTGCTAGCTGAAATTCCCGTACCTGCTTGAAAACCATTTACAAATAATTAAGTCTAAGTGGAAATGTTTACTCCTCGTCTAGATGACAAGTGCATCAAAATAGTACTGTTCCTTGTGAACAAATTAAATTAGCTACACTTAAGTTACTGCTGAAGTGCCCAGGAATGAAAATAATAGTAAATGTTCGTTAGTCAAGAGCTGTTTACCAGAAGGCTGACCACTGTCGTGTTTTAAGCGTTGCTGTAACTGGGTGACGGTTAGCTATAATTTTACCGACGATATAGCTCAAACATAGCTTTACACGATTTTTATTTTTATTTAATTGTGCAGTTGTTTTATTCTAATGTATCAGATATTATACTAAAAGTAGTCGGATGTCACGTAAATTCTTTGCATAGAGTCGAGTTGGGCACCAGATGAAAATGCATATAAATTGAATGGTATTTATTGATATAAAGGGGTTTTATGGGGAAGAAGGGTACCCTGGGGTATACAAATAACTTATCATAAAATTTTTATTATTATTATTATTATTATTATTATTGGCATACCTATTCATAATGAATGTATGAATTAATAGAATTAATAATCTGGCACATTTGTGGATATAGAAGGGATAGTTACATATGCAAGAGTTATGCCCCTTTCCAGAATTTTGCTTCGTTTCATCAACTGTCCTATTCATTATTAAAAAACAGTATTTATTTACAAAACTCATATTTTTCTAGTTCACTTGGTAAAATTTAATCAAATGCCATGGTATCAATTCGTTTTTATTCTTTTATTAGAGTTGGCGGACAAAAAAGGACAAAATAATGAAAGCTGTGATCACCAAAATACAATATTTTTATAACACTTAAATCTCACATTCGGTCACTGTAAAAAATTTAATCATCAAAATTTTTAAAAAAATTTCTGTAAATGATCAAATCAGAATGGTTAACAATTATTTAGAGTCAGTAAAACAAACTATGAGTATATAGCGACGAAATAACACGTTAAAGTATGCCGAATTGAGTATTTTTTAACAAAAAATTCTTGAAGAGAAGACTGTACCACCATTTGACCTTGAGCTTGACTTGAACATGACCTTGACTGGGCGATGCACCTCATCACAATGAATTTCCTGTTAGTTTCACAAAAGTATTTTATACAATAAGAAAGTTATGATAATTTATGTCAAAATGTGACTGTACCCAGAGAAACAGAGAGAGGGACAAAAAATGCCAGACAATGTGAAGCTGTGTTTCATAGATGACACAGAAACACATGACTGTTAAATTAATTTTGTCACAAAATAACAACTTAATTTACTTCTTGTTGTGAATTTACCATTTAATTTAACAAATTAATTTGTGGACAAATTTGTGTCGTCTGTCATTTTTGTTTAGATTGCCAACATCAGTTCCAGCTAATATTACTATATTGCCATTCTCATCACGTGACCAGGTGTCCTTCTTTCCCTTAAGTGGTGGGAAGAACCCGAATATAGTGTACCCGAGAATAGACCACCGGCCTCCCGGAAGTAAACTTGCAAACTTTCTCATAAAATCAGCTGAGGTTCCACCGGGACTCGAACCCGCACTAACAAGATATGAGACACTTTATATTTAACCCATTCGCCATTATATTGTTTAAGGTCTATTGGGGTCTATAAGGATGAAAGGGTTAAAGCGCGGTGTTCTAAACCCTCGACCACGGAGGCCCCTGCACAGAGGTAAGTAATTGATACACTTGCTCTACATCACGCTGCTGTGAGCAATATTGTGATAATGAAATAAACCAAAATGTGATACACATCAAAAATTTGTTTTTCAAACCAAGTGCAGATTATGACCCGGTCCTTTGTTTACTGATCAATACGTGTTTTACACATTCCAATACCCCCAGTGGTTTGTTTCCTCTGTTTCAACCGATGATTTCAAACGTGACTTTAAAAGAAAATTAAATCAAAGTTTATGTGTTTATACTTTGCTGGGGAATAAATACAGATCACATAAATAACAGAGAAACGTATGTGAAGGGTAGTGGGCATATAGTTCAGAAAATCTTTTAGTTATAATCAATGTTTTTCATTGACATATTTTCCATGTCAGGAGTTTTACATCTAAAAAACTGAAAACGTTGTGCATTGTCTACTTTTTTATCCAAAGAAGTGGACTACGGGCTATGAATCAATTTGTACTACTTTTTATATATGAACAAACTATACGGCGATTGTCGTTAACGCTCATTAGTCAACGTAGACCAGATTCTTGAAGATGTGTGAAATTATTGCCATGTTTATTAACATTAGAAGTGTCTGTATGAGTGTTGAAAAGATGCTTTAAGATGAGTGAAGTTATTGCTATGCTAGTAAACATTTCAAGTCCTTGGATCAGTGTTGAAAAGCTATGTTTTGATTTATGGAGTTATTGCTATGTTTATAATTATTTCTAATCAGCTAGTTTATGTTTGGATACTTGACAGAAAGAGCCGTTTTAAGTGGCTGTAGTAAATGACAAAACATATGTTCATGCAAAATTAAGAATTTGACCTCAAATCCGTGAACGAGAGTTTACTCAGTCGGTAGCGCGCTCGACTCTTGATCGTGAGGTCGTGCGTTCGAGTCCAGCCGGCGGAAGGTTGGTTTCCTGTCCTTCGGATGAGACAGTAAAACTCGAGGTCCCGTGTCGCTGTAGTTGTCGACACATTAAAGAACCCTCACTGCTCAATGACCGTAAGTGCCGAGCATAGGCCAAAATTTGAAGCCCTTCACCGGCATTTGGTGACGTCTCCATATGAGTGAAAGATTCTTGAGTGGGGCGATAAACAACAATAAATAAAAAAAAAAAAAAAGTAAACGAGGGAGTTTAATAATCAGAGGAATATTGAGTCGGGTGCAGACCTTCTAATCTGGTTAGCAATGATAAAACCTTTATCCAACCAGGGTCAAGACAGATTAATCTCAACCCAACGGGAGCTAGATTCTTTAATGTCTAGCCCGGGGTTGTTTCTTGTATGTCACTGTTCTGTCATATTCATCAATGCAGAGAGACGTAATAATGGTAACTATCGGTTGCGCTGGACTAAGCGCATCAATGTTTAGCGTGGACAGAAACAATTCAGACTTGGAAGAAAATATCATGACTCTCTTCGGAAGTGTCTTACATTTAATCAGACTTTTAATGACTTTCTTCAAATCTGAAATGCGACCGCTCACACACTAAAACCTGTGTTTATATTACGAAGGTACACAATCTATTTATCCTTTAATTAATTAATTAATTCGTGGCAACGTTTATTTTGTTTTAATCTTATATAGATACAAGTGTACATAGCATTTATAGATTATTCCAATTTATCTTTCCAAACATGAGTGTTTGCATTCAGCTGATAAAATGTTTCCATAGCAACGGACTAAGAATATAATCTGTATTATTGAATTAATCTCATCTTCCGCATGTCCGCTTGAAAGCCACGCTTGTTATTTTAAAGAATGACCAAGAAACAAAGGCCATACTTCCGCCATCTTCATAATTTATACTGACATTTCAATTAGTCAGTCCACTGGGCGATTTATATGGTCGACCATTCACGATCCCGCTGCTACACATGACAGGTCACACGGATGGCGTTTATCTTAGATGAAGATTAGCACGTTGTTCGCGCGCGCGGTATATACACGCTGGTTTGTAATTGACGCAAATTGTGGGATGTGTGCATTTCTTCTCTTGGTTCATTCAAGGTAGACATTAATCTCCGTGATGACTATTCATATAGAATATCCCATTTGTTGCACCATGCAGTGCATATGAAACGGGATACATTATCAATATCATGGCGTTAGGACTCGTGTTTACCCACGTGTAAACCACTTTAAAACTTGCTGACAAAATTTCTCACACTTATGTAGAAAGATATTTCCAGGACAACAGAAAGAAAGGGCAACTGGACAATGCCAATGTTATAATACATTATCTATATATTTCTCCCACCTTTATAGACGATCCAAATCATATGTTAGGTTGCTATGACGTGAATGGGTTCGAGTCCAGCCGGCGGAAGGTTGGTTTTCTGTCTTTCGGATGAGACAGTAAACACCGATGTCTCGTGTCACAGTAGGTGTCTTCACGTTAAAGAACCCTTACTGCTCAATGGCCGTAAGTGCCGAGCATAGGCCAAAATTTG
Source organism: Atrina japonica (assembly GCA_030159075.1). NCBI lineage: Eukaryota > Metazoa > Mollusca > Bivalvia > Pterioida > Pinnidae > Atrina > Atrina japonica. Next base: position 409,858 of record BROG01000247.1, on the reverse strand, counting down.
AAGCCCTTCATCGGCATTTGGCGACGTCTCCATATGAGTGAAAGATTCTTGAGTGGGACGTTAAACAACAATAAACAAACAAAGAAACAAACGAAACATTGAGGACACTATTAACTCCGTCGAGTATTTAACTTAAATTGTTTTACTACCATATCTGTGTATTGTACTAGTGTGTCTATATACAATCATTTAAAGTATCAGAAAATAAACTCCAACTGATTATCATATTAAAATTACGACTTCTCGTGATATTACACTACTATGGGAGATTTGAACCGTGTATTTTTCATTGCCAATGTAAGCCAAACTCGCTTTCACATACAAAGACGGATGGTTTTGTATTGATTTCCAGATATGAAAAAACAACTCGATTACTCATTTCACCGAGATATGGTGGATAAAAAAAAGGATGAGCAATCAAATGGTATTGGAAGCTATTGATGACATAATTATATAAATGGACAAATGTCTAATAGATATCGGTGGTGAGCTTCGCACTCAGAATGTTTGATGTATAAGGGATGGATATGCATTAATGCGAGTCAAACGGAATGAGGTGTCAGGATTATGGGGTTTTATTCCCTTTTACATTGTTTCTACTACCATCAGGGGGTAAAGTGTGTCGGTCCTAAGCAAACACATTTAAGGGGGTGATTCAATCCTTTATACAAAAAATGGGGAATAAAACAAAAAAATAAAAAAATAAAAAAACAAAAACAAACAAACAAACAAACAAATATATATAAACATATCTTCCGTCTAATCTTGTCAAACAAAATGTAGGATACACTTTTATATTTGGTTCGAGTAAATTAATATGTGCATGTTTGTTACTTTCAGTGGTCGGTTCTGGGCTGTTTGATGACATTTACGCCGAGCTTTGCCTTTTCAACGGGCGCGAGAGGTTTATATGTAACATTTCCGATGGGTGACGCATGCTAACAGAGGACGCTAACACCTGGTTCAATCCCGTTTGGGATTCGCAACTGTTCTTCATGTTGAGACCTTTTTGTATTTAATTTGTCGTATTCTAGTTGACTTTTGAGTTTAGCATGTGTTCTTCTCCATGTTTGCTTCTAAACAGAAAAAACGATTGATAAGCAATTGGCCTCATTTTTTCAGATGAAAAACGTAGATGATTTAAGAATTATAAAAATAACGAGTCACGTTGTGACTGATTAGCGGAAGCCAGGAATTACTACAATGAAATGAACTACTAGTATATCCTGTCATTTGACAGTTTGTTGCATTTTTTATATTTCCAAATAGAATATGAATCACATTGAAGTTGGTAGAGGTATATTCAGTACAGCGCAGAAATCCGCGCGCTGAATTAATACATTTCCTGTGAACCTTACGTAGTGTAACTGTGAACAAACCCCAGGTGATCGCAAAATACGTAATTTTATTGTTTATAAATGGGCTGTTTACGACTGTTGCTTATGTATGTTTATAATATAGCCAGACGTTATCAGTGATAAAGTCAAACCGCCATTATAATTGCCTTCAACAGCTGATCACCCAGTTTGTTATGATGTTTAAAGAAATCGCTTATCATATTTATAACTCAGTAACATTAATTCGTCCCAGCTATGTTGATTTCATTTTGTATGGTCGGAGGTGTACCGATTTCTGTACTGGGATTCTGGGGTCAACACCACAACACGGCCAGCATGCTAGGTGTAATGTTTTATCAAAAGAAATACGTGCATAACTATACAGAAGTTGGCCATAAGTATGTTCCCCAAAATGAATTTCACTATATATCCTTAGTAATTCTACATTTGTATGATATTGTCTTCTGAATTTGGTAGGCATAAAAAAATAAATGAAAAATAGCACGTTTAACTCCAGGAGTCTGGACCTAATTTTTGATATTTTTTGTTTGTTTGCATCCATAAATTACTTATGTATCGATGCTTTTATTATGCCAAATGGTGTTTGTGTATTACATCACAGATCCATTCATTGACTTTGTAATAAACAGAAAAATGGCGTTACTGTCACGAAGAATAAGATATTTCTCCTAAAACAATAAATAGACTGCAATGGGATTTCTATCAAATGAGTATCAAAACCTAAATTTTTTGTTAAAATTGGATAAAAGACAAATTCTCTCGGAAGAATTAAAACAAACATTCATTAAAAATTTTGCTAATCTATTATACATGAGCAGTGGATCCTCGTTATTAAGACCACTTAACTGACTGACTCAAAAAGAACTTTTTCTAGTTGTCACATTCTGTTCAGTTTTGTGGACTAGTTTATACTCAAATGGAGTGACGTCAACAGAAATGTGACCTAGGTAATTTCCGGTTTCGTAATGTATACATAAACGACATTCAATGATATCTTACTTCAGGTCATGTTCATTCTTGTAAAGTTGACAAGTGTTATGCCTTTACTTTCGGTTACTTATCAAATCTGGTTCCTTTCACTGTACGTAATACATATTTCTGGTCACCTATACGATAAAATCATTAATCGGAAGTTACGTAGGACACATTTTTCATTGAAGGTGCATGATATTATTACAAACCATGCAGGAACTGAACAATTCGGAAAAGGTCTATTGGTCTGATTTGTGAGATGGTCCATTAAGTGACTGTCTGGACTTATATTATATTGATCAAGAAATTTAGAAATTTTCAAGAGACCGAAAATTTTCGGTCTGAAATGTGAGGTAGCCTCCAAACCAAATTGACATTTAGGCGCGGTTCTCGGTACACATTTCATTTTTTCCCGTTTATTGATATACATATCATACAGAAATTCGATCTCTCATTACCGGAAAATTCAATTCGGATCTAATTCCTGTCCGTTTCCTGCATTACAATTCTAAGTTTTAGCACCATAACGCAGTTGTTCATATCATGTACTCTGTAGATTTCCACAGATAAAACACAAGATCCCGGTCTTGTCGTTATGTGACGAAACTGATCGTTTAAATGTATGTAAGAACGTAACAGGTGCGGAATGTAAATGCAACATAGGGTTAGTGTAGTGTTTTAATGTATGAAATAAATTTTACAAATTAGTCTTGAATATAGAGTACGAATACAGTGGAACCTCGCTATCTAGACCACCTGACTACTCAAAGTGGTCGGGTTAGCGAGATGGTGAATAAAGTGAGGGTCTGAACTGGCAAACTTTCTCACAAAACCAGCTTAGGTTCTGCGCTGGCCAGAAGTAAGATGCCCTTCCGATATAGGCTACACCAAGTCCTCTGAGATATGAAGCTTTATAAAATGAACTACAGCGAGCGATTAGACGATATTCGTTTCTGTGATATATTTTAAGATCCTGTCATTTGCTAACTTTTAAATTGGAAATTTATGTGCTCACTTTTAAATTTCCAATTTAAAAGTTAGCAAATGACAATACTTAAGAAAAACAACAAAACGACAAAAAACAAACAAACAAAAACAAAACAAAACAACAACAAGCTGCAAATGTGTATACAGTGGTTAATTAATATGAACTATTAAAGGCATTGCCTTGAAGCGAGCGCAGCTTTGTCATTGTGACATCGTGAAGTAACGTAAAATGCATCGGGTTAGGAAAACCACGTGGTATATATTGATACAGACAAGTGTATGTACAGCTCATTTTCGAAATAAGGACCTAGAAAAATAGAACCATGATCCACATTTAACTGAGAAAAAAAATGAATAGAGCAATTAGAACAATAAACGACAAAAGAACCCAAATAAATAAATAAATAAAAATTTTAAAAATAAAAATAAACACCCAAGCAAAAATAAATAATAAAACTTCAGAACTGAAAACAAAGGTGTCCGCGTTGTGTAGTGGTAGACTCGCAAACAGAAGATCCCAGTTTCGAATCCCGGTATCGCGTCATATCTAAGACAAATCAATAAAATTTTGACTGATCTTTTGTCATACGCTTGGTATAAGAAGTGAACGACATGGTTATTTCTTTTGAGGGTTAACACCGGGGTCTCGCGTAAAGGCAAGCGTTAAACGTAAAAAGAACCCCCACAGCATTGGCGTCAGTCCATATCACAGGTCAAATATTGCGTCACTTCGCGTATAACTGGTGACGTATGTATATGAGTGTAGAATTATTGGCGGGAAGTAAAACAGATATCGGCAAACCAATATTATGCTCAACACCCCCGGTGTCAAGTGGTGATATTAAACAAATTGAACCCAAGAAAATACATAATATCTCCCACTGTTTAGATTTTCCTCGTGGAGTATTTGTTTGACATCGATGCAAAAAAAAAACTGGTAAAGGTCCAAACTAGAAAAGAAGAATATCCAACCTGCTCATTCCCTCGGGCTCGAGGTCATCCATAAATGTGTTCCCCGTTGATTATTAATTCAGGATGCAATGAACAAAACGATTATAAATTACCATTTAGTTCCAATGCGGACAGACTAATGTACAAGCAATCAAACTTGATGGGAAACAAAAATATAGTAATTTTGTATGTACACCTCTTCGCTGTATAAGAGTATTGTATAAAGGGATAGCCAAATGCTATCGCGTGAGTTATAAGTTCTTGTATTGATCTGTACGATATCGCGTGATTCGAGGATTATATCCATTTTACGGTAAGTCGTAAATATCACTTTTTAACGTTGTATACTTTAATTACAAGAATTCTGCCTCGTGTGCACGCGCGTCTGTAATACCATACCATGCGCAATTCCATAAAAGGTTGTGAAAATATGTCGTTCTCCTTGGTTATACAGAACTCTTGTTTCCATAAAACATCCGCAGAGAATTCGTAAAATAAAATGCCCCTTCATCCTTGGGAACAATAAATGTCACTGAGAAAATTATGGATGTTGGCTCATTACGGTTTCAGTTTCATTTCGATGTCTATAATTACCCCAAAATGATTCTCTAACGACTTGGTTAAAGTACACATTGGTATTTGAACTACGAAGATACTGTATTTCCTTTTCCAATGTTGAAAGCAAGAAGCATCATATTCCATATGACATATTTCGCATATCTATTTGTTTCTGTTTTGTTTTTTGTTTCTGTTTTGTTTTGTTTCGTTTGGTCTAGGTACACGACGATCCATGAACCGGCAGATAGCAGTGTTCATAGCGGGTAACGGTCCTTCTAAGTCAAGATGAAGAGCTAGCGTAGCTTTCTAATAGTAATACCAGTAAATATAGCTTTGTGCTTATAGCTAGTTGTCGCTGCTCTTTCGGAGTTCGTTGACAAATATGTAACATGGCACGTGCACGTCGGTCGTCTGCTCTGATGCCAATGATATAGCCGGGTATTATGTTACCACGTTACGATAATCAACCCGTGACATCGCAAGCGATTTGATTAAAAATGGCGAACAGAGACATTTACAACAGTTTGGTAAAGGCTCTAAAGAATATTGTTCTTTAAAAGAAAAATAAATACCTTGCTCAATTAGTTTTGTTTTTCACCAACTTTTGATACATTAACGTTTTTTTGTACTACCGTGTCTATTAATATTTTTACCAAATGCAATTCTGGAAAAATCGATTACAATGGGAAATAAACAATTTTCACTTTCTTCATATATTTTTTTTTTAAAAAAAAAGCCTTTTTCTCGGAGTAATACAGCATGTAGGCTGTGTCACATTGAAATGATGAAATAGTCCAATTACATTGTATACTGCAATCCTAAAATATTTCCTGGTCATATTGGTATATTGTGGATATATTTCTATATCTCCGTAAAAAGAGATATTTGGTCTGTTTGTCTGAATAATGTTTTACACCACACTTAACATTTTTTCATTTATATCGTTGCCGCCAGTTTAAGGGTGAAGGAGCTAAGAACCCGCATACAATGCTAAAGAACCCACCAACCTCCCACGCACCGCTAACTAAAGTAGAGGTGAAATACTTTTGTTTAAAGAGGGATGCAATTACAACTCGGTCACGTAGGCCGAGATTTGCAATATTTAAAAATGCTGATAACATTTTCGTTACCTAGTAATATTGTAAACTTCTTTCTCACTAATATTGAAATGGTTTTAGTGTAATTCATTCATTTTCAAAAATGTAACTCATTTTCAATTTACCAAAATATTCCTGCCTGAAATATTTGTTATACTGTACATGTATTAGATATTTACCAAAATATTTCTTCTGCACTGTCGAATGCTGAACATTTGTAGTATTAGATATTTACCAAAATATTTCTTCTACACTGTCGAATGCTGAATATTTGTAGTATTAGATATCTATCAAAATATTTCTTCTACACTGTCGAATGCTGAAATATTTGTAGTATTAGATATCTATCAAAATATTTCTTCTACACTGTCGAATGCTGAAATATTTGTAGTATTAGATATCTATCAAAATATTTCTTCTACACTATCGAATGCTGAAATATTTGTAGTATTAGATATCTATCAAAATATTTCTTCTACACTGTCGAATGCTGAAATATTTGTAGTATTAGATATCTATCAAAATATTTCTTCTACACTGTCGAATGCTGAAATATTTGTAGTATTAGATATCTATCAAAATATTTCTTCTAAACTGTCGAATGCTGAATATTTGTAGTATTAGATATCTATCAAAATATTTCTTCTACACTGTCGAATGCTGAAATATTTGTAGTATTAGATATCTATCAAAATATTTCTTCTACACTGTCGAATGCTGAATATTTGTAGTATTAGATATCTATCAAAATATTTCTTCTACACTGTCGAATGCTGAAATATTTGTAGTATTAGATATCTATCAAAATATTTCTTCTACACTGTCTGATGCTGAAATATTTGTAATACAGTACATGCATTAGATATTTACCAAAATATTTCTGCTACATTGTCTAAAGCTGAAATATTTGTAAAACAGTACATGTATTAGATATTTTGTCACACTGTAAACCTGAATTTATTTCATAAAATATAAAATATTTCAGTCATACAAAAACTGAAATAATTGTCTTACAAACACCGACATATTGCTGTCACGCTAATACTGAATAGACAAACACCGACATATTGCTGTCACGTAATACTGAATAGACAAACACCGACATATTGCTGTCACGCTAATACTGAATAGACAAACACCGACATATTGCTGTCACGTAATACTGAATAGACAAACACCGACGTATTGCTGTCACGCTAATACTGAAAAGATAAACACCGACATATTGCTGTCACGCTAATACTGAATAGACAAACACCGACATATTGCTGTCACGTAATACTGAATAGACAAACACCGACATATTGCTGTCACGCTAATACTGAATAGACAAACACCGACATATTGCTGTCACGCTAATACTGAATAGACAAACACCGACATATTGCTGTCACGTAATACTGAATAGACAAACACCGACATATTGCTGTCACGCTAATACTGAAAAGATAAACACCGACATATTGCTGTCACGCTAATACTGAATAGACAAACACCGACATATTGCTGTCACGCTAATACTGAATAGACAAACACCGACATATTGCTGTCACGTAATACTGAATAGACAAAACACCGACATATTGCTGTCACGCTAATACTGAAAAGATAAACACCGACATATTGCTGTCACGCTAATACTGAATAGACAAACACCGACATATTGCTGTCACGTAATACTGAATAGACAAACACCGACATATTGCTGTCACGCTTATACTGAAAAGACAAACACCGACATATTGCTGTCACGTAATACTGAATAGACATACACCGACATATTGCTGTCACGCTAATACTGAATAGACCGACATCGACATATTGCTGTCACGTAATACTAAATAGACAAACACCGACATATTGCTGTCACGCTAATACTGAATAGACAAACACCGACATATTGCTGTCACGCTAATACTGAATAGACAAACACGGACATATTGCTGTCACGTAATACTGAATAGAGGAACACCGACATATTGCTGTCACGCTAATACTGAATAAACAAACACCGACATATTGCTGTCACGCTAATACTGAATAGACGAACACAGAGACACATTGCTGTCACGCTAATACTGAATAGACGAACACCGACATATTGCTGTCACGCTAATACTGAAAAGTCAGACACCGACATATTGCTGTCACGTAATACTGAATAGACAAACACCGACATATTGCTGTCACGCTAATACTAAATAAACAGACATCGACATATTGCTGTCACGTAATACTGAATAGACAAACACCGACATATTGCTATCACGCTAATACTGAATAGACAAACACCGACATATTGCTGTCACGCTAATACTGAATAGACAAACACCGACATATTGCTGCACGCTAATACTGAATAGAAGAACACCGACATATTACTGTCACGTAATACTAAATAGACACTTACCGACATATTGCTATCACGCTAATATTGAATAGACAAACACCGACATATTGCTGTCACGTAATATTGAATAGACAAATACCGACATTGCTGTCGCACTAACACTGAAATAATTCTTTTGCTCTAATAGTGGAAAAGTTCTGTCACACTTATACTTAAGAAGTTTTGTCACAAGTATAATGAAATATATGTCACACAAATATTGAGATATTTCTGTCACGCTAACACTAAAAACTTTCTGTCACATTAATACTCAAATATTTCAGTCACACTAACAACGAAATATTCCTGTCATACAAATACTGAAAACGTTCTGTCACAATTATACTGAAATATTTCTGTCACACTAACACTGGAATAGTTCTGTTATGCTTATACTAAAAAGGATTTGTCACAAGTATACTGAAATATTTCTGTCATACAAATACTGGAATTGTTCTGTCACACTAACATTCAAAATTTTCTGTCACACTAATATGGGAATAGTTCTGACACACTTATATGGGAATAGTTCTATCACACTAACAATGAACTGTTTCTGTCTTTATTGTATAATCTTTCATTTTAGTCATGCTGAAATACATGGGTCATACTTTGTTGTTAAATATTTCTATTGACATTGTTATTTCTGAGTTTTCCCTGTCATACTACAGGTATTGTATTAAATACTGATATAAAACTACATTATTTCTGTTAAGTTGTAGGTGATAACATTTGTGCTTCATCTGAAATGCTGTGATAATACCAAAGTCTTCACCGCCAGGTAGTACAATAGACCTTATATATCTATCTTGTGAACATTGGATAAACATGAAGTTCCGGGAAATCCATGGGTGTGAGCAGTTGTCACGGAGAAGTGAGCATCCATCATACCTTCACTGCGCCATCTGGTGGTGCGATTACACACGTAATCCACTGAATGATGTGTTCTCTACCAACTGGGTTATATTTCAGGTGTAAATCAAAATTGGGCTTATAATTATTGTAAAATAAGATGATCTAAGTAACGGCAAATAAAACACCATTACAACCATAAAACACCAGAAGTCTTATACCTTAAACAAAGAAAATTATCGAACATTGATGCAAATGAAAATTCATTTAATAATGCAACCTAGAGAATATTATTGGGTATTAGATAATCAAAATTGATAAGGGATAACGTTTTTATGAATTTCAATTATATTTTACGAGGCCTATATTTTGTGTCATTAAATCAGAAAAACAAGTGGGCGAAAACATGATTCTATTTCATTCATATAATTTTAATCAAATAATAATAACTGGTGTTTAAGAGCATGGCATTGGTATTTTAAAAGAATAAACTTTAAAATACAGAATTCTGGAGATACAGGGTCCCCAAACTGGAGTCACGGTGACTTGTGGCGTACAGTACACGGGACGCTGTGGTGGCATGTACATGGTGCAGACGTGTGCAGCGTTATAACCCTGTCTCACGACTGTCCTAAGACTGTCTAGGATCTTTTCTTCGTCTGTCCTCAATTTCGCAGACATGCACGCTAAACTATGATATTCAAATGAATCGAGATCGAGTATGAGTTGGTTTTGAAACTGCATTACGCATTCCTTTGCGATTCGGCGTTTTATCCCGTTTTGGGGTATTTCTACTACAAAGACGGTTTTTTTTACCTGTGAAAGTTCTGAAATAGCCCACAAAACACAGCTGTCGTATATGTGAAATCAGAGACGGATTAAATTATTCTGGAGTTTGCAAAAATGTGTAAGACTTTAAAGTTTTCTTTCAACGGATGGAAAATTAATAACTAATTACCAAATATTTCACGCTTCGATACGCTCGGAGATGATATTCTAGGCTTGCTCCCCCTTTAACCTGAAATCGTGGATCTGCCGTTTGTAATGGTCTTCCGAATACATAATAAAACATATTACACAATCTGTATCCCACTGAATAACGACCTTCGACCAATAGGTTGGCCTATTATCCCGTTTGGGTCTGTCTCCATCAGGCTGATAATGGAGACTAGAATTTCATCATGTGCTGTCTGAACGAATCACAAGCTTTTTAATATAAGCTTTATATTAGACGCAATATATTTCAAAGAAATAAATGCATTTTACCTATTCGTTACTTTGTATCTAATTCATTATTCATTTCTTCATTCACTTATTCATCATGTTTCTAATTGGAACCACTACACAATCTCAACCCTATTATTTTGCATCTTCGATATTCAATATATATATATATATATATATATATATATATATATATATATATATATATATATATATATATATATATATATATATATATATATATATATATATGTATATATATATATGACTTTATTTAATAACAAGTTATATTTCAACAATATCGCCGGCTTTTTCTACAGGAATTGCAACATTGATAGTACAGTGTCATCCAGTTCATTTCTAATCGGATCCAATCTGTTGATTAGAGTAATCCCTCGCCACTTTAAATTGTATAATTGATTATGTAGCATGATTGGGGCCTGTGAGACCAGGCAATAGCGATGTAAACGTTACTAAATCAACAATGGTCTCAAACGAGCCAATATTATAGCTTGTCTTCTTAAGTATAATTATATGAAATAAACATTCATTTCGTATAATTATCCCACAGGGACCATTTGTAGATGTGGATTATCTCCCTTGGGTTTAATTACTTTGTTTCTTCTTCACATTAACAAAAGATGCAAAAAAATTACACACAACACTCTAAAGTATGTTATGTAATTAAACGACCAAAACATGCCAAAGAGACACGCACCACCAACGTAACTGTTCACATAAAATTACAAAAACTTACCAAATTATTTTTCTGATGGTATTTTTATTGCATTTTGTTTAAATAATACTGTTCCTGTTGAATTTTTTTTCATGCATATAATTAATGTATTGCCTTGTCACATGTATCGGATTAAAGGGGGTATAGAGACCATCGATTCAAGCAGCTATAAAGTTTAAGCCAATTCATCACGATGGTTAGAGAATCTTCAAAATATTCTTACTAAGGACGAATTTATTGACAGAAAATTGGTTTCTGGTTTTAAGAAGATTTGAAATTGGTTTCGTTTAGTTTGAAAATCTGCAGTAAATGATAGCTTTGCATTTTCAAAACGACCCTAAATAGTTTTGGTTTTTTGACAGACCCGGATGTGCTGTTTTACCATGGTAGACCTATACATTGACGTACCAAAATTAATGCAGCTATTAATTTTTCGCTATATATTTCATATAATTCCACAATTTTTCTAACCATTCGAGGAGAGTATTTATTAATCAACCTTAACCAATCCTGCACCATAAAACTCAAAATATCTAATTTTCATGGCGTATTTGCCCGTAATGTTCAAACAGGGACGTCTTTTCAAAGGGTCACTTCTGCGATCACAAAAATATCCACCAAATTGAATCAGCGTCAGTTTTGATATCTCGTTTCTTTCCATATTCTATGTTTGTCTTTCACTGTAATGTAAATAAAATTGATTTCAGTCCATAAATGTTTTCATCCTACAAACAGGTTTTACCGTTCCTTTTATCTTTGCCAATTATCGTCTTCAACTGGGGCATAGTGTAACACATGGAGATAGTGTTGGAATGGATTAAAGAAGTTGAGTCATTTTGGAGTGGCTTTTTGAGTCCGCAAAATTGATTATTTTTTGTTTTTTTCATTCCGCCAGAAAGTTTATTTTTGCTTACGCATGATGTCACAAGCCATGGGTGAAATGTAACTTTATCTAATGGTTATTCATAAAATTAAACGAGAGGAATGCAAAGTCTTAACTGCTTAAAAGCAAACCACCATCAACAGCTGACAATCTTAGCTTTCGTAGAATATTAGAATTCCTTAAACGACGGTACTACTTGAAATGGTTATCCGCTAGTATGATATTTCTGTTGGTACAAATATACTAGCAAAATGTGAACTCTCGTGTAAACAGACTGTCTACTAGCCGTGGTGACGACCCATTAATCGTAAATTTAAATAACAATACCAACAATATATGTTTCTGAAACACAAATACCCCCGGTCCCAACAAATTTCTATTCTTGCAAATAATTGCAATGTGTTCTACTTTTTGACCCAACCCCCTTCCCCAGGCGCATATGATCGTAGTGAAGTGTGAGCAACCCTTAGATGAACTTACAGTCTAAGTTCGGTTACTGTATCACAATTCAAATTTGAATATATATGTAAGCGGGACTTAATTACGGACAGACAGACAGACGGACGATCCAAACACTAGATGCCCCCGGCGAACCTTTCAGGTCGGGGCATAAAAATATATCAATTGGTGGGAGAAGTGCTGATGACGGAATGATCCATTTCACTTGTTCCATCCAACATCGAGGCAGATGGCCGTGCCGTTTTCGTTGCTGTCCGATACGACCAGAATACATTTCATCAGATGACATTGTTGGTTTTCAACATCGCTTGGTCTTTGAAAAACATTTATGTCTGTTGTCGAGCAGCGACAAAATCAACGAGGTCATCTTTCTCGAAGTAGCGTGGGACACGTAACATCGCAGGGTCTACTTTCGCCAATCGAGATTTTGAACAGTAATATAATGTTCCCACTTTTTGATTTACCAGGGGTTTTACCAAAAAGTGGGAATATGATAATTAATTATCATGTTCCCACATTTTGATAAAAACCCCTGGTAAATAAAAAAGTCGGAACATGATAGTAAAATGCTAGACTAAGTTTTGTTGTTGTTGTTGTTTTTGGAATTTTAATAACAAAAATATAAAAATCCCAAATATTAAAACAACATCTGAATTGGTATATTTCAAAATTTTGCTCAAAATTCCAAAATTCTCAAAATTATTTCAGATATTTGATTTTTTATATTCTCAGTTATATATAATTCCAAAACGTTTTGAATTGTAAAACATTGATAAGAACGTTTTATGATACACTAAAGTCTTCGTGAATTGAAAATAACTTCGCGCTTTGAAAATGTCTATTATGATTCAAAAGTCAAGAGTATGGAAAATTCCGGGAAAATGTGAAAATGTGAATGTAAACAACACGGCGATTTACCACGAGAGATCATGTGATCCGAGAAATATGACGACAATTTCCAACATATATCTGTACTACATACATCGTTTACTACGAATATGGTCTGCTACTGAAATACGAGTCTCGTTCTGGTGACCTTATTTTCAAGTCATTTCGCATTTGACCTACATTTCTCGTATACGAATACTTTAACTGTAAAAAAGAACATATATGTGTTAAACACATCTGGGTTTAGTAATATTCAATTTATCAGACGGTTACCTCGAGAAATTACTCGTGAAAATGAAAATTATGTAACTTCCGTATATTTTCTGTAATCACCTTTACACCTTCCTTGTTGCAACGTCATTTCTTGTCGCACCCAATTTGTCACGCAAAACGCATTGATTTCATTTAATCACTTTCTCTCTCTAGCTCTCTGCTATATTGGCTGATCTTATCCGATATCGGAGTAAATAACAATAATACTGCGATATTATTTGTATGCGGCTTGTTGTGACATCTTGATTGTTGATTGTGTATTATGAAGCATTAAAAATAAGTTGATTACATCGCGCTATAATGAGATACTAGACAATACTTAATCATGACGTTTACCTGCAGGAATTTATAAACGTAATAAAATGCAATTATATATTGACCGGAATTCTAAGACAAAATGTCGATCGATGTGGGTTATTGTGAGTAGTTCTGTCAGCTTTCTATTCATAGTTCTGCGGGTTCGAACTCCAGAGAATTACTTGATGTTTGTAGTTTGTAAGTGAATTCACCGCTTGCGGTGTTCTAGTGTAAGGGCGCTCGACACGCAAGCGGGAGGTGCCGGGTTATACCAAATACTTTTTTTTAATGGTACTGGTGATTATATTAATAAAGATGCAAACTGATATGTTAAATCATATGAATCAAAATATCAATTAAATATTGCTAAAAGTTTATAAATTGAATACTAATCAAAGTACTCAAATTTTTACGAATGTAAGAGGCGCATGCGTTAAATGTGGTCTCACAGGAAGTTGAGCCATAATCCTATAAACCTCAACATACTTGTGGTGTTATACTTGATTTTTTAATTGCTAGTAATCTGTCATGGTGTTTTTCAACTTCAATCCAAAATTTCTCTGTCTCTCGATAAAAAGAAGAAAACATTATTACCAGAGATCCTTAAATGTCGGCACCACAATGTCAAGCATCATTTGTACCATGTAGATATCTCTCTGCTCATGTATAACCCGTTACCGCGAATACATAGATATCTTTCCGTGTCATCAGACTGCACGATATTGTTGTAGCGGAAGGATTCAGCGAGAGCGTAGCTCGAGTTGAATCCATCCGCCACAACGATCAAGTGCAGTCTGATGATACGGATAGAAACATTTGTACTACATACACAAGTTTAGAATTCATTCCGCTTCCATCAAATATTTTGTATGACATTTAGAAAAATAGCTCCGACGAAATTTCCGTATACAACTATGTGCAATACGACATTACGTAATAAAGTTCTGACACCTTGTAGTGGCGAGACTGGCACTCTACTCCACTGCGCCATAGTGCACGGTTTTGATGCTCCATACACGATAGAAGTTGCACGATGCTTTACAAGTACGCCGTGAAAAACAACAAATGTCAACAGAGTAAAGACAAGGACAGAGTTCATGGGGTCACCGAACTGACAATGCAAAACAGAACGTAATAATGATTTATTCATGAAAATACACATACTGTGACATTTTAGGATTTCACAAAGGATTCGGGAAGCGTTCGTGGTATTAGGGATATTTAAATGCTGTTCTCGCTTCCCTGTATAATGAAGCTGTATGAAAAATGTCGAGTAAAAAAAGGTTAGCTAATACTGTAATAGTGTGTTTAACTTCCGTGAGGGAAATCAAAAAGTTTTCAAAAACGATGTTATATATATCAGCAGATGACCTGCGTGAGATGTGCTATCACTTTCGTATACTATCACCGCTTATTGCCCCCAACCTAGTGTACTAAGTGGGGTATGGGTATTCAGTAATTTTCACTGTACTCAGAGTCAGGTTTGAGACAGTCATTAAGGTTTACCGACCCGCCCCCAACCTAATTTTTCTCAGTTGAATACGGGCTCAACTGATGAAGTCTTATTGACAGAAACGATGGTATTGAACATTTGTTTTGGCTTCCTTTGTAAGACTGTATTTTTGGTATAGAACCTTTCTCGATAACTGCGGTCCTGTAACGTTGAGTGGAAAAATGATACAGATTCCCGGAAAATGACGTCACGAAACAATCCGTTACTATAACGACGTCTATGTTTTTGCGGGTATCTGTATCATTTTGCCACTCAAAGTCACAGGACCGCAGTTAACGTGAAATGCTCTATTGTTAATAATATTTAAAATAATAAAAAATATATACATAAAACTGACTGGAGAAAAGCCAGGTCCAACTGCAAAATAGTAGGTTTAAATCATTAATGTGACTTTGGTGTGCCATGCGTCTTATTTTCTATTTTATTTTAGTTTTTTTTTTTTTTTTTTTTTTTTTTTTTTCGCTATTGACCACAGAACACTGGGAGACAAATAACAATATTCACAATTTTACCATAGGTAAACCAGCTCTGAACATACATAACACCTTACTAATCCCAATTTGTTGTTACACTGGCTGTACATTGTTGATAATTCATCTTCGCTTTGTTGTACAAGAACCGATAGATGTTATATGAGACGAATGTCTGATCTTTCAATTTCTGTTTACCTAGATCGATCTTAATTATATGTAAATATTTCAACAAAGCTGCATGTTGTTTCCAACTTTCAGGTTGCTAATATATTGTCAATAAGTATAAAAACTTTGATCATTTTAACCGCCCGGGTGCTGTCAATGTAAGATGTTTGTTGATTTAAAATTATGTATTAATAATTAGGATCAGGTAACATGACAAACTGCTCAATTGTGATTATGTTTATCTTCAATTATATATGATTCTGAAAAGTAAATAAGAACATGAATGGAAACCACGTGCGCGCGGGACACACACACACACACACACACACACACACACACACACACACACATTTATATATCTTCATAAAAAAATAAGTCTAAATCTCCAGTTCACAACAAACTAAGTCTGCATTAACTATCGTACCGAAAACAAACGGGAAATTGAAACTGGTTCCTTTTAAAAACCAACACACACACACACACGCACACTTATACGAGGTTTCGTGAAGTTTAGGTATCCAATATAAATATCGGATTTAAGTACATCAAAAGAGCGTTATACTGAAAATGATCAAATCATGTGTGTGTGTGTGCGCGCGCGCCTGTGTTCGTGCAGTAATAATAACTAGGTTATTGATATGACACACAAATGATGAATCCCCTTCAAATAACCCAACGCTATCTTGGTGGACATGAATTTTCAGCTTCGAGATAAATATTTCATATCTCTTTTGTGTGTAATTTCCGCGTATTCCCAGTTTAAAAACATCATTGCTTAGTACAAATTTTTATTTTTCAAAAGTTGATAAAAATAATAACGCCGAAAAGACGCAAGATTTCAAGACATGTTTGCAATTAACATGAAGCCTTATCATGTTGGCATAGGACATGTATATGAATGTGTGTGTGTGTGTGTGTGTGTGTTTATTCGTCACCATATGCTGAACATAACATTTATTAAAGCCATGAGTCCCACTTCTTAGACTGAGATCTCATATCTTTTTAGCAGAACTGCATTGATAACAAATAGCCCACAATACAGATCAAAGTGGTCTTTCATCACCAATTGGTGACGCATAAAAGTGAGAAAAAAAACCAATACGGGACGCACAGCTCAAGTAAAAGAAACTAAAAATGCGTATCGTCAATATTCAAGACGCAAACAAAAAATGTTGCTTTTGTAAAACTCTTGTATCTTTATACATAAAGAGTGGCAGATTTCCATGGTTACAAGAACGTTTTCAATAAAACAAATTACTTTTCTCGGTCTTAATTCGAAATATTCATTCTAAATATCGCACGAATAAAATAAAATCTAGACATAAAGGATGTTGGAATTAAATGTCAAATAGTGTATTTTGTCAAGTGTAACGAGCTCGATACTGTATTATTGCTGTGCTTATTCTTGTAATATATAAAATTCCTATCTTTCTGCTTCGCTGAACAATGTCCAGGACAAAGGAATTTTCAATATCTGTTTTTATTTTTAGGAGAAAGAAATCGATGACGGCTAACAAACAAATAGCCTAGTATTTGTTTTCGTTTTGGTAATAAATTTCGCGCTAAACCATCTGTTCATACGAGACATATATGATAAAAAGTAAAAAAAACAAATAAAATCGTTGGCAGAATGTTGACAACATTTTAGCACATATTTCAGTTGTGTAATGACGCTCATGTATTAATCAGTTTGTATTATGGCCTGCTGATTTTTTACTTTTATGAAAATGAACCAAGCTATAGTGAAATTTCCAAATTTTGACCCGTATCATGGACCAGTGCAAATGCGGTATGGAGTCTTAAACCAAACCATACTATCTCAAATTTACTAGTTGTTTAAATCAAGGGTTCTTTGATACGCCACACCTACTTTGACACGAGACTTCCGTTTTAATTTTCATCAAAAGATCTGTTTCTTTCATCCCTTATACCAGGTGTTTGACTGAGGCGATAAAACTCCGAGTCTGTCACAACTTTCTCAAATTCAATATAAGTTTTACGCCTTTTTAGTTTTCTTTCTTTTTCCTTCTTTTTGGTATTTATTTAAACATATTTATTTCTAAATGTTTTCCTTATTGTTTTTACTTTAATTATTAAGAAAAATACCAAGAGAATACACAAAACCGGCAACCCCTGAGTATTCCTTTCATCATTTTATAATCATCTAAGCGATATAATTCTTGCTGTATTTGATTAAGAAAGTACAGGTAGATATATTCAAGAAATTCGATATAAAGGCGACTTAATGAAGAAATTTCGTTATCTTCAGTTTCCAATCAAGCTCATCTTGTGGTCTGTATGAGCATTCCCAATGGATAACGTTAAATAACAATAACCACCTGCCATTCCGGCTTTTCTTACATACATTTCAATTCAAATCGCTTTTATAAACTAACCCGGAAATATATATATAAATATATGAAAGGCCAATACCAGAATTACATTTATGAGTTAAACCAGTTTTCTCCGCGTATTTTCCCCCCACTAATTCACACATTAATTGGACCGCTGGCGGTAGTCAAGGGATGGAGCGTTCGACTCGAAATCAGGTGGTTCTGTGTTCGGTTCCCGGTAACACGTCAAATAACATCAAATACATGTAAAATGCAGTGAAATGTTCCTTCGCCGCCAAACACCCGGCATACAAAGTGAGAGTCACGGGAACCGTGGCAAGGTACCGTGTGCCACGGTAAGCGATGACATGTCGTAACAGAACTGGGACCTCACTGCCTTGGCATCCGTTCATATCATAGGTGAAAATTTGTTGGATTTCCTATAAAACCGCTGACATCCCCATGCAAGAAAAATAAAATTGGTGTGATTTAAAGCAATAATAAAACAAAGCAACATGCTCATATTAGTTAAACCGGGATTACAAATTATATAAGTTTACCATTAATACTCGCGGACTGTTCCGCGTAACTCTGCATGCCTAGCCGGAGAAAAATGTTATTTATACGTTTATCTATTTACATGTAAGAAGTTGGCCACCAGTTAGATGCATCAGAGGTATCCACATCTTGGGAAACTTAACCAATTGGTCCCTGTAGCCACATTTGAACTCACCTGTTTCATAGAACGGTAAAGTCCACTGTCAGAAATTGGGGGTGTATAATTTTGAATCTAAATACATGCACTGCGTAAATTTTGCATGCGACTCGATCCTTGCTATAAATGCTGAATTATGACAACTGTGCTATTTATTGATTTGGATGAGTCTGAATGTGGCCCCAGGGGTTGATAGCATAACTAACGAAAACTCGGTTTCTATTAAATCAACAATAAAGTATCGCTAGAAAATTCAACGAATACCTCCACTCAAGAACTAGAAAGATCAAAGTCAGCGACATAATTATTGACGGCAGATAGAAATGATAGGTCATGCCCTGAGAATGGATCCCACCAGAATTTACACAAAACTTAGGCATGGAAATCAATAAGGAAAAGGGTGGTCGGACGTCCCGAGACCACCGGGAGGCGAACACAAGAGACAAACAGAGACAACTGTGGACGGAAATTAATTAATGGATCAAACGCAGAATTGTGTTAAGAAGATCGGCGAGTCAATTCCAACTTACAATTTGGTGTTGCAAACATCAATTTCGGTGGGAGTAAATGAACAACGTATCGTATTTTGTTTACAGTTATCGGGACATAGTTAAATGTATTGCTGTGCCTACTAAAAGTGTACAAGTTATCATCATGTACCACCGTGGCGATATCAAATCAATGCGTTAATATACGGTTACCCGTTTTCCCATCTTCTGTTTTTTTCCCCAACTTAGACCTAAGATGTCTTTGGTCGAGATGTTCTTGACACGAGAAAACTCACCCAAACGCCGAAGAACATCGACCCGGAATACTATTCTTGGTAGGAATTTTCACTGTCACGCCACCTTTTTAGCAGGAGTGAGTAGAACAAACATAGCGAACCAACAATATTGCAATCATTGATCATCCTCGTTTTCGACTTCAATGTTTCTTCGTGTTCTCGGTATTTGGGTGAGATCTGACGAGAACATGCTCTTGCACTGCGCTAAAGTCACCAAATTGTTTCCGTCCAATGACACCATGGTTTTAAGACCACTAAACGATTAATGCAATCATGAGGATTTCCCTGTGAAACTGCTTACTAGTCGTGACATTCTGTTCCTGAATTAACAGTGAACCCACTGGAACTCTCACGATGGACGAGGTCTATGCTTTTTTACGTTTTGTCTTTAGGCTTCATGACACAATAATTCCCTTTGAGTCTACATAGATGTAAACTGTTACGAGATAATGTGTTCTATGAAAAAATATTTCCTCGCCTTGAACCAAATCTGAACAATTCCAAGATGCATGTTCACCAATGCCTCATTGACATTTGGACATAAACCGCATCTGTTCCTGATATTCTTTCTACCTTCCGGCATTCATTTCACCGAAACTGTCTTCCATATCTTCGAATCTACGCTGATTAAATCTTACTATTCAATAAAAGTTATGCATGCTATCGCAAACTATAAAAAGAAGCATGTTGTACATCTATGGCCGCTTGGAAGGGTGATATGAAGGTTCGTCTACCTGAAGCAGCCATAGTCCCCCGAGGGCGTAGCCCGACGGGAATATGACTGCTGAAGGTAGACGAACTTTCATATCACCCTACCAAGAGGTCCATTAATTGTTCATTATACCGGTGAAAAAAAATTTCAAACACTTGACTGAGCGTTTGTTAGATTTCTTAGTGTTTGTAGAATCTTATTGTTCAATAGTTTGGTTATTTCTTCATCGTTAGCAACATAGAAATGCTTCCTACAGTCCTCTGCGTCCATTTTGTTTGTTTACATGGAGCCGACAGGAAAGACAACTCTTGCGATAATCAGAGAGAGGGTCGCCATGGGGCATCCCAAGGGAGGGCACAATGTTTTTTGACATCGTCACGTGATGTATTTTAACCAATCAGCTTCAGAGTAATACATATGAGGAATAATAATACCCATTGTTAGCGCGGAAATCCACCGTGATCAAATCTTGGTTCTCGATTACTCCAAATAGTAGAACGAGTGAGCATATGTATATAAATGCTATAAATACGAGTTATCCCCTGGGATCAAATGATATATTCCGTCTAGATGTGGGTGATCCGATCAGGGATATTAAGTCCCCGTAGAAATATGAAATGAAGAAAACATGGAATTTCAGAGTAGTAGTAATCAATATTCCAATACATAATAATTAGGGCGACTGGAGTATAGCATATTGTTGGTAGGTAGGTAAGTAAGTGGGTAAGAGTCAGTAGATCGTTGAGTATAAAAAGAATCATCGTCGTAAAATTACGGTCCGGAATCGCTATGTTGATCCAATACAATTATGAAATTGTTCAAAAGCCTTAATCTGATTGGTTGACGAATGTGAGCACCGTTTAATCGCATTGACTGAAGCTTCATGAATAATTCGCATTGACTGAAGCTTCATGAAAAATTAACATGTGTACGAGAGATTTCAGTCGCATGAGACCAAGGATATGAAAGACATAGCGATCGCGCCGGACCGTGGTTTTACGACAATCCTTTAACATATGTTTACTCGGTAAATGTGAAATTAGTAGTAGTTTGGAGGTAACTTAGACTCAGACGTAAGTTTATTCGTAGAAAGAAAGATGCAACCTTCAGTGAAACTCATTTAGACGTTAGTGTAGACTTACATCTTCACGTAAAGTTACGATCTTTAGTGAAACTGGTCCCAGTGGAACCTTTCGATTACCAGTTGAAAGCTCTACCTCTAGACCTGTGTTTATATGTATGATATTATAGATATGTATTAAAAGATTAAAGGAAGGGGGATAGAGAAAGTCATTTTGTTTGAAAAATTCTGTATTATATTACATTTTTCATGGAGAATGGATGGATGAATTTGAATTTTGAATAGTGTTTTACACCACACTCAATAATTTCCAGTAATATGGTGGCGGACAGATTTTGGTGGTAGAGTAGAGAACCCGGTTACAATGTACCCGGGAAGAGACCACCGAGCTTCTGCAAATAAACTGGCAAAATTTCACACAAAAATCAGCTTAAGTTCCAGTGGGACTCGAACCCCCGGTTAGAGACTTCCAGCGGGACTCGAACCCCCGGTTAGAGACTTCCAGCGGGACTCGAACCCCCGGTTAGAGACTTCCAGCGGGACTCGAACCCCCGGTTAGAGACTTCCAGCGGGAAGCGGACCCCGGTTTGAGACATCCAGCGGGACTCGAACTACAGACTTCATGGTTTAAAGTGCGAGTTTCTAACCACTCTGCTACGGAAACCGCATGAATTGTTGGTAAAATACTGAGAATGCGCGAAACAAAAGCTAGTGAAATTTAGAAAACTGTATCATGTAATTATCAGCTGTGACAGTAAATACACAATTAATGTATAAATCTAAATACACATGTATACATGTACATGTGTGATCACAAGCTAATTCAATTAAGAAAGAAAAAACATATAAAGTTGGTCAATTCAACTTTAATAGTATAGCAACGGCTGTTTTTTTCAAAACATTTTCTTTTTTCTAAATGGGTTGAATGATGTGCAGTAACAAAAAAGAAATAAGACATACACATGCATAATCATTCTTTAATTTCTATATATTTTGTTATTATTACATGAAAAACCCACTTTGGCATTTATTCGCTTGCATTATTTAATACGACCCTACCGCTATGTCTATGCGTACGACGCTAAAACTGACCTGATTTTCACAAAATATACAGATGGATTTTTATGTCTGTTATTGTACATAAATCTAATTTGTTAAAAAAAAGAAATAAAACTTTTTGGGGGGAAATACAGTTAATGCTCTTTTGTTATATTAAATTTTCCACATCAATCATACATCGAAAGACTGTGTAAGGACCGACAACTCTGTATCAGAAATTGGTTTACAATTTGTCTATTTCTCCATCCCGATAATGTGGCCATATTATTAGTTTTTTAGTCTTGCTTTATTTATATTGACTGGGTCTGAGGGCAACAGCAATTTTGTTGGCACTCAAGATATTGACTATTGCCAGACGCGAAGTGGAGGGCAATAGTCAGGAGTGAGGGTAACAGCAAGAATTGTATTTTTTTTTTTTACATGAAACCTGTTTCAATAATAAAAATATTTTTTTTAGTTCAGCGTAATATGTTCAAGCATTCGTCGCTGTAAACTAATTAATGATCTAGAGATGTACCAGTATTTACTAAATAATCTCCAGGAACTTCACACCGACCTTTATAACATTTGTTGTTTTTTTACTGTCATGGTTGTTTAGAATTTATGTTACTGCTCATCCTCATCGGAACTAGAGAAGCGGTTTGATGCATCAATTGTTTACACTAGAATTCTTGTTCGCTGCGGCGCTTGAAACATTAGCCGATCAAATTGCAGTTTTTTTCAAAATTGCGGGAAATTCGAAATGCTACCTTAGAAATCACGCCGACAGTAAAAATTGAAAGACCAGAAAGGAGAAACTGTTTTTGTAGGCAATGTTTAATAGAAAGATTGTTACTTTTTTTTATTGTTTGTATGGGGAATTTTAAACAATAAAACAATTCTAACTGTCCGAGTCCGTTCTAACTGAGCCCGTTCAAACTGTCCGAGTCCGTTCTAACTGTCCTAATTGGTCTTTACTATTCGTATCGGTTCTAACTATCCAAGTCAGTGTTTGACTGTTCGGATCGGTTCTAACTGTTCAAGTCCGTTCAGACTGTTAGAGTCAGTTTTTGACTACCAAAGTCAGTTCTACCTGTCAGTCAGTTTTTGACTGCCCAGGTCAGTTCTAACTGTTCAAGTCCGTTCTGACTATTAGAGTCAGTTTTTGACTACCAAAGTCAGTTCTACCTGTCAGTCAGTTTTTGACTGCCCAGGTCAGTTCTAACTGCCCAAGTCCATTCTGACTAATAGAGTTAGTTTTTGACTGCCCCAGGTCAGTTCTAACTGTCAGAGTCAGTTTTTGACTGACTGCCCAGGTCAGTTCTAGCTGTCAGAGTTCGTTATGTATATGAATCCTCTTTCCTTTTTCAACTGTCTTCATATCAGTTTTGACATGACAGATAGCTAATAAACGATTGTCGTTGATGATATATTTTGTGACAGATACAGATATTGGTTAATACAGATCAAATATGACTTTAATCCGAAACCAATCCCCCAAATGGACAGAATTCCCTAATATAAATCCCCATTAAGTAAGACATTTTATCGCCAACAGAAGATGATTTAAATACACAGCAATGTGTTTATCATAAAATATCTTTTAAATCTCCTTTGTGTAATTGTGGAGTTATTGCCTCGACGCTGATTTTTACAATTTCAATGAATGTACAAGACAAACCGCATCTTGTAAATGGAACGACGGCGAACATGAAGAGAGACGTTTAAAGTCATTCGTTTAAGAAATTGTTGTGATTACTGAAAGCCTTGTTATTGCCATTGATCACAGGTACATATCGCGCTCTCAATTAGACAAAATTGGACGATTTAAGTGATAAATAATCGTTATTGCTTATTTTTATTTGTCAGTAGGTTTTGATCTCGACATAATACCGACATATTTAAGTATTGTTGATAAGATGAATGCGAGACCCAAGATCACCTGGCGTTTGGCGCGTGTGTATTCAGTTAAGTGTGGAAGACCTTCCGCGTTTGATGACAGGCTTTTTAACCGACAGGCCTACCTTTGTAAGTATGTAACGGAATGGACTGGAAGTCTTACACCTTGATTTCGCGCGCCTATTCACTTTTTGTTTGCTTTGGGATTTACATACAGGTGTAACGTTCATCTTTGTGTTTCAAAAATTCGCCTCGGTGCTGCGAACAAAACACAGAAGCAGCTGTATCATGTTCGTGGGTCGTCAAGTTCAACTATTGTCCGGCAACTTTAAAGCAATCACCTGTACGTTTCACCTGTTGATTTGTTTGGCAATACACACACCCGGGACGAAATAAAGGGTGATGTCGTCTAGATTCCCCGGGATAGCTGTATACTCTAGATTCCGCTCGAATGAAAAAAAAAACAAAAAACAAAACGGTAGACTGAGTTCGATTATACTGAATTAGGCTGCGTGTATAAAATTAATTGTATTCAGGTAAATAAGAAACAAATAAATACACCTTTTATATTTATTATTAAAGTGTTTTACCCCATCACTTAGTTATATAGTGACGCTCAGTTTCCAATGGAGTAGATAATGTACCCGGGAAGAGACAAACGGCCTTCCGCAAGTAAACTGGCAAACTTCCTCACAAAAAATCAGGTTAGGTTCGAGCCTGCGCTGACCAGAAGTGAAAATAAATACAAAATAAATCCATAAGACTTTTGAGACATGTGGTGTGTAAAATTGTCGCATTTTAAAAATTTATTGAAGGGAGTTAGCTGTTGATTTTTTTTTTCAAAATTATATTTTCCTTTCTTTCTACTTAGATTGATATACAATAACGAAAAACATAAAAATTCTTAAATTCCAATATATTTTATGAAAATTGTTTGAGAAACTCAGGTTTGGCACTTCATTAACTCAAGCTTACTCTGAGTGAATACCACACCGGACCTTACCTTATTTTCACAAAATATATAGGAAAAATGAGAATTGGGGGGGGGGGGGGGGTGTTCTTACTTGTTAATGTACATCAGGAACAAGTAGTAAAAGCAGAAAAAATAGAAATACAGTAAAACCTGCTATAGCGGCCACCTCTATATAAGGATTACCTGTATATAAAGGCCAGTTTTTTCATGACTGCATACTTCAACTAAATTGTGTGTATAAGGGTCACCTGCACATAAAGATCAATATTATCTGGTCCCTTTGATGGCCCCTATATACAGGTTTCACTGTATATAATTTTGATAATGTCATGTTGTAAATTTGGAATTTACTGGGTGGGTGTAAATACAAAATTTACAACATCACAGTAAACACAGCAAATGCCCCTTTAAGTTATATGTTGGTTATTTTTTAGGTGATATACAATACATGTTTTCCGAAATTCACGGATTCAGATGAATAAGTCGGGGGGTTTTCCATTACCTGAACCACTGTGAGTGGAGTCATTGATATAGAAATACCCAATCTGTAATTATATATATATATACATCACATGCACATGTATTATTTTCGTTTCATCTAATTTGTGCATAAATGTGTTTGAATTCACGAAAATCGACAGAAGATGAATCTGAAGAGAAAGGGATCTGGTGATGTTACATGTTTGTAGAGACGGCCAGGCTAAGTGTTAACATTTATTACAGATTGTTGGAAAGTCGGAGAAGGGAGGGGGGGGGGGTCCTCATGTTTACAACATTGCGGTGTAGTATAAAATTTAAAACCATGGGTAAGATGACCGTTTGATAGATGATTGTCTTAAATTTCATTAGAGAGACACTGAACTCCCTCACCTGGCCTATGGTTGTCCCTTCTGTTCGGCGTAGCTATCGTGTTCTCATTTTTTTTACAATGGTTTTTACCAAATCAATAAGTGAGATCATTATTTAGCTGCGTCGAACAGTCCTGAATCACATCCCTTGTCAGAGAGAGAGAGAGAGAGAGAGAGGGGTGGTGGTGGTTGGTGCTATTAACAGCAGCATGCTTTACTAGTATTATCATGTTCCCACTATTTGGTAAAACTGCTGGAAAATCAAAAGTGGGAACTTGATACTATTGAAAACAACGGAGTTCCACAAATCAAAGCGATCGGATCTAACCTCGTTGGATCCCTACGTTTGGAAGTTTGCCACTTAGGGAAGACCGTTTTTTTCTCTCTCTCGGATACAATCGTAACTGGATTTTCACCTCCAAGAATGCATCACTAATTTAATTCATCAAAACTAACAAACAAACAGCAGCATTAGAAAGCAAGCGAATAACATCCTACACATTTAAAACAAAGAATTTCAAATATTTCATTGTCCTATTTTAAGTGAAATACTTCATATATCTCGTTTACCACTATACATAGGAAACAAAAACAGCAGTATGTTAGCGAGAAGTGTTTCCGGTTAGTAAGTATAGTGCTAGTTAGTCAACTGTAAAACGAGAGTGCAAAATACTTACACGTGAAATCTCTCCATGCAAAAGAGAAGCGTATTGAGTTTAATATATCGGATGGTGTATACGGCTAATCTAACCCCTTTGTCCAGAAGACCACATACATGTCTACATTTAAATCTTCCCAACGTGTTATCGGTTATTGGCGGATCCCAAATTTCAAAATATACATACGTTATGTGTATATATATTTATATAAACATTTGACTTAATAATTCACATTAAACTTACGGATTCATAACAATCGAAGATAACCAGCTGCTATCCGGGCTTTAATGGTGTTCCATTGGAAAACCTGTCGTAAGAAATCGCCAGAAGTTTTACTATAAATACTTCAAATAAATTAAATATAACATTTCATTTGTTTTTTTTTTCTGACGAAACGCGTCTGAAGAATGTCAGTTATTTCACCTGTACGGTCACCAAGATGCTTACGTACCGTCTGCATTTGTTTGTTTGTTTATTTGTTGTTTAACGTCCCGCTCAAGAATATTTCACCCATATGGAGACGTCACCAAATGCCTGTGAAGAGCTTCAAACTTTGGTCTATGCTCGGCACTTACGGCCATTGAGCAGTGAGGGTTCTTTAACGTGCCGACACCTACTGTGACACGGGACCTCCAGTTTTTACTGTCTCATCCGAAAGACCAACCTGTCGCCGGCGGGACTCGAACTCACGACCTCACGATCCAGAGTCGAGCACGCTACCGACTGAGCCAGCCGTCTGCATTTCTACCTAATATGCTACGGCAGTATCGAAATGTTTAATACTGAACAAATAAATGATATTTTTTATTTATTATATATTATGCATGGCACATTTTGATTACAGTACGTTGGTCCGAAAGTTAATGCATCGACCCGAAAGTTAATTTGCCAGTCCGAAGGTCCACGAAACTGAAACCCTCGTAGACCTTCGATCTAACATTTTAGAAGTATAAAAACTGACAGATTTTAAATGCTATATGTAATCGAATTTATTCGCACTTCAATGACACTAGAATTTGCTACCCACTACCGACTTGTTGTTTTTACATCGCAAACAAATTTTGACCTGTGCTATAGACCGATGTCGATGCAATGTGAGTTAATTTACGTACCACGTGAGCCGGCCTAGCTCAGTGGGTAGCGCGCTCGACTCTTGATCGTGAAATAGAGAGATAACAGTCCAGCCGGCGGCAGGTCGGATTCCTGTCCTCTGGATGAGAGAGTGAAAATAGACGTCCCTTGTCACACTAGGTGTCGACACGTTAAAGAACCCTCACTGCTCAATGACCGTAAGTACCGAGCATAGGCCAAACTTAGAAGTCCTTTGCCGGCATTGGTGACGTATCCATATTCATGAGTGAAACGGATTCTTAAGTGTGACGTTAAACAACCAACTAACGAGCCACGTCTGTCGTAACACGGGACCTCGCCAAAAAGACCCGTGACTTTAATTTCTTATCCCAATCACTTGGCAAAGGAACAGTCACATAGTTTTTGGTATGACCCGGCATTGGGAATCGAACCTGGGACCTTGAAAACGCTTGTGAGTCGAACGCTCCATTATTAGAACACCGCCAGCGTTCCAAGTATAACTAATTCTTTAGTAAAGTATACGGCTTTCGTGCGATCATTTATCTGTTAGTTCGTTCAAATTGATCTATACTTTGTTGAACTCTAGATGACATTAAGATTACGCTTTTTTGTGCCTATTCACTAGATTCAAAATTTAAAGAAACAGTTTTAACATCTTCTCACCTCAAGGGTTTATCAAATTACCGTACTAATTTTTGGCAATAACATTGATTCCAAAAATGTTATAATATTGAAATACACAGCGTGCAATGAAAAGCTATCAGGCATTGCATCCACCCCTACAGAGTGCATTATTTTGTAAGTGTACGCGAATTTCATTTTGTACGTCGTGTGTTGTAATACTCAGCACACCCCTTCTCGTTACACGATTTTACCTGTTATAATAATGTACATGTTAACACTTGAGTGACAGTTTAACTGATTACAATAAGTCTTGTTTATTTGTATACACATTTCTTTGTGCTTCGTTTAGCGGGAAATTTGTCAGTTGACTTGACTAACGTAAGATAGTTCCGAGTCAGTGCGCGCTTTCATGCAAAATAAAAGAGAGCACGTGGTTCATGGAGATAGCGGGATAAAGAAAATATTATACCAGAAGTCCGCGCTATATAATAAAAAAAGACGAATATACGATAACAATAGAATAATGGGGGAGATTATCATTGTTTAAAGCTGTAAGATGAATAATGATGTAAATATACCGGAGTTACCGAGTGCAAAACATGAAACGACGGAACCTGTAACCTTGTTTCTGGTGTCCTTAACCAGGGTATCGAATAGATTTTAAAACGTCGATGTGCAATTTATAGATGAACACATAATAAATAAATAAATCAGTAAATAGATAAATCGATCAGTGAGACAGTATATAAATATATAAATGAATAAAAATAGATAGAAAATAAATAATACCGAATTAATGAATAAATTCATAATATGTAGAATTTGAAATTGAGTTGTTTTACGCCACTCTCAACAGTTTTTCAGTTATATTGTGGTGGTCAGTTTTCACTGATGGAGGAGAAAATCCGTTTACAATGTAACTGGGAAGAGACCACTGGCCCTCCGCAAGTAAACTGGCAAACTTTCTCATAAAATCACTTTACCTGTGCTGACTTGAAGTGAGAGATTTATTGGTTCAATGCGCGATGCTGTAACCGCTCGATCACGGGTGCCCTTAAATGTAGATGGTATGGTATGGTTTATTTGCTTTTAATCTTACGACTAATCAGCATACAAATACACAATACAAAATGCATCAGTCGACACAATTACATACAATATATATTTAATATTAAGTACTAATGAGTAGAGTGTTAATGTATCATGTTTCCCTTTTTGTTTCACCAGAGTTTTTACCAAAGAGTGAGAACATAGTCATTGATGGATTATATAAGATATGAATCTGAAAGGCAAAACAAAATAAACATATTAAAATAAATTAAAACAGAAGTATTTTTATAAAAATAATGGTATTTAATTTGATTTTGTTCTGTTCAGAAACAGAATTACACAAAGATTGTTGAAATATTATCTCAGATAGTGACTTTTTTCATACTTATAATAAATATAAATCTGCCTACTCTTTGCAGGATATGTGTGATGTAAATTTTAAAATGCTATCTTATCATTATATATTAAAATAACTACTTATAACATGTAAAAAAATACATCATCGTGACATTAAAAGTAGCTAGTTTTCAAATTTTAATAGAATTAGTTTCTTATATTAGATGTTTTTATGTAGTGATATCATCAGCTTTAGGCTTTTGACCTGAGCTATGGACTGACGTCGTTGTACTGGGAGATTTTTTACGCTTTACGCCTGCAGTTTTTACATCTGATCCAAAAGGACACGAGATTTTGGCATGTTTAAAGTTTCGAATTTACTAGATGGGTGTTAAATTAAAAGATTTAAACATGACACCCCACTTCCTATACTAGGCATTTGGCGAAGTAGTCACTTTCATTTCCAAAGTAATTATTTGATATGAATAGTTACATCCACTAGACCAATGCGATCATGTTATACAGAACAAAAAAGACGTGGCATTTATATAATAATGATTCATCTTTGAAGCTGTCCATTGTCCATTCTGACATCACGCCATCTGAAATTGTGATGATGTTACCGTTGCACCCATTACCAAATATATATTACATCAAATGATAATCATTTTTAATGGGGGTAATATTCCATTTTTAATCATTATGGTATTTTTGAATTTTCCAAAAATTCAAAAATATTGATATTGATTTCGAACTTTTGGTATATGGGCACAATGACATTTAAATCAACGCTTCTATGATATCATGTTTTCTTTTGTTCTTATAACCCATGGAAAATAAAAACAGCATAAATCAGATCAAATTTAGTCCAGTAGTACACACTGATAAAATTTATGTATTTAATTATCCCACCTGAGACGTATATTTGTGATTCTGATCCCAATAATTTATTTTTAGTACATGTAGTTGTAACTATTTTTAATTCATAATCATAATCTTAAACCACATGATACCCTGATGTGATGCGACCTTCCGGATTGTGACCTTGAACTGATGTTGAACATGTCACGCGCACATTTTGTATTGTTAACATATTTTTTTTTAAATTACGAAAGACAGAGGCAGACTCCATCCGGCAAAAACCACCTGTCGAACGCACCAAGGTATAATTTGAATTTCTTTGTTCAATGACCCCATGGGAGGCTGTAAACATTATGGTAAAAATTTTATAATAACAGCAACACATGTCCGCAAATAACAAAGATACGATGTCCATGATTTCCGGAGCTTCTATAAACACGACGTGCTTGTTTAACACAAATAACCCATGCCTGACCAACTTCAAAATGCAACAAGCGGCTTCCTACTCACCTGTCATCCTGAGTCTGGCACCATTAAACTTAAGAATTTTTCTCAAGAATATTTTCAACTTGGCCTGCTTAGCTAACTAAATTTCAAGGTTAACCAAAGTTGATTAAAGTTTTTAGACTTAAGTAATTATTAATTACCCAATGAAGCACATGTGGTCAAAAGGTAGTTTATGCTGTTTTAGAGATTTATGTGCCCCCCCGGCCAAAATAATAGTTTTTGATAAACAAGTACCTGAACTTGATATAATCTGTAATAATTTAATGGCATATTTAACTAACGATTTTGAGTTACTTGATTTCCAGGGCTTTGATATGAAAAAAACTATAGGAATATTGCAATTGTAGATAGACAAAACACATATTAAATCAATATGCTCATGGAATATTTGAAGGCAAAAATGATGTCAACAAATTTGTGATATCATCTTGATCATTTGATGCAAGAAAATATCAAAGAGATGAAAGTATTAAAACATACGAAAGCCAATTAGTGTCAATGGAAGGAAAAATATCTGGTAATAACGAAATCTTTTTTCGTTATTACATGTTTGTTTATTGTTGTTTAACGTCCCGCTCAAGAATATTTCACTCATATGGAGATGTCACCAAAATGCCGGTGAAGGGCTTCAAATTTTGGCCTTTGCTCGGCACTTACGGCCGTTGAGCAGTGAGGGTTTTTAACGTGCCGACACCTACTGTGACACTGGACCTCGGTTTTACTGTCTCATACGACAGACAGGAAACCAACCTGCCGCCGACTGGAGTCGAACTCACGACCTCACGATCAAGAGTCGAGCGCCCTACCGACTGAGCCAGGCTGGCTCCGTAATTACTAGAAATGATCTCATTATTACGTGATAACTTATTCGTTATAACGAAAAAATCGTTATTACGAGTTAGTTATCTCTGAATTACAAGAATAGATCTTGCTATTTTGAAATATTGTTTATTTGACACTAACCGGCTTTCGTAGAAACAAAGTGACGATTTATACCAATCTCTTAAAGAGTTGTCGGTCCTTGAACTCCAACAATCTCTTGTCAACGTCTCGATTTTTTGCCAGATTCTGACAAAATGGACAATTGTTTTTGAAAACAATTGTTAAATATTCTATTTATTACATTTTCCAGTAGAGTTTCGTTAGGCCCAGATTTCACCGATGTTTTGTACATGTAGGCTAGGCTAGTCTACGGCTTGTGAAATGTAAACAAACCATGTTTTAATACAGGGGCTCGGAAATCATTTTAAAGCGTAATATGCTAAATGAAAACTGAAGCCTCGAGGAAAACATTAGGCACTAAAAAAGATTTCCCTACCCCTGTGGTTTAGATTGAAATACATCACTTGATGCCTCAAAGTTCATGCCAAAGTTATCGATAGACATGGACAGCAAACTCGCTTCGACGTTAGCCTAATACGATGTTCTTTTTTTCTGTACTGTATCTCCAGTGTCACTGAATCATTTTAAAAACTATTGAACTTTTGACCTAGATAGTGGATACATTAAACATTTCCACTAACTTTCGACCACTTAAACTCACTCCATCAAAATATAATATCGCTTGCTTTTCAGTCGAGACAGAACAAGTCTGCCTTTAGCTTCGATATGGCGTTATAAATACCTCACACGAAAATCCCTTCTTGATACGTCATGTCTACAGTACGTGTTCAAAAGTTTTTACCACGACATCACCATTTATTGGCATTTGTTAGGAAATGTGATCAGTTTATAATCAAACAAAAAATTGAAAATTATCATTACATTATAGATGAGATTAATTAATCGGAATTTTCATTAGTGGCCTGGCACTGCATTTTGATTGGCTTAATAAAAAATATTATATTTTTCATTAAGCCAATCAAAATACAGTAAAATAAATAAAAAATAACAGTGAAAAATAAAGCTTTTATTTAAATGATAAATCTCTTAAAAAATGAAATAAATAAATCTACTATAAAAGACTGCTTTTTATACAGTATCGGATCCTTTTTGTATATTTATTTTAGTGCTGTCATGATAAAAAATACTCTTTGAGGTGAAAATATTTTTAAAAATGGATATAAATATAGGGACTACATTTTTGCGAAAGGTTTCCTTACTCTGTATAATTTGGTTTTATATACAATCTGTGGGTTACAAGACATGTGTTTTTGAACTTCTTTTGGACGTTGACAGATATTGTTGAGGAGTGCAAGGACCGACAACTCTGTGTAAGATATTGGATTGATACAGCTAGGATTTCGAAATTTCTATTTATAGCATACACATGGAGGAATATGTATGTGTCAATCACATCGGCAAATCCTTACAAAACTATAATTAAACATTTAACATAAGTTTGATAGTCAAGCGGCTGTCACCATAAATTAAACATAAAACTTCAACAATCAGGCATTGAACTCTAAATGACCAGTAGAGTGGTTACATTAGAACATGCACGTATGGGTCAAAGTGACAGGCTCAAGATAAGAACATTTACAAATTCCACTTGTAAATACAACAAAATGGCGCGTATGAATACGAAGGTAGAACGTTGCTCATTAATTTAAAAAAAAATCTATCCCAGAACTAAAACAACATTCCATATTTCTCTCCTTTTAGTGAATGAGATTCCATATTCCACCACTTAGAATATATGCAGTATTTGTATTTACAATTAACTCGTACCCAGACCACTTCTTACCCAAGTTATCTCGTACTTAAAAAGTCAAGTTATACCAAAATCGGAGAAGTCAGTCAACTCTTACCAAAAAACGAGTTAACTCGTTGCCCCCAAAATTATTAAATAAAATGAGTCGGTCGTAATCAGAGATTGAGAGAAGTCAACCCGTATCCTAGAAATTTGTGAAATAAAATGAAGTGCCCGAGAATATTCGCGAATTTCCTTGGGTACGATACTACTGTCAGCTTGTAAATTTTGAATATACTGGGTGGGTGTATCATGTTTTTTTGTATTTACATTCACCCAGTATAGCATTTACAACATGACACTACGAAATGATTTCTCCGATTACGGCACAACTTCATATTATTTCATGAAATTTGTTGGGTACGAATTGACTTCTACGATTTGGGTACGACGTACTTGGTTTCCATGATAATTGTCTTGGGTACGAGTTGTCTTATCGGATTTGGGTCGACTTGACTTTGGATTTTGTCAGGATACGAGTATAATTATAGCATCTCTTTTATTTTGCAAAAATCTATATTCAAAAGAAAAACTTCTGTTACACATTTGTTTTTAAAGTGCATTGATAAAAAGTAAAGAAAACAATTGAAAGATAATATATCATATACGAACAAGTTGATATGCAATATTACTGGAGCAAAAACTGCTGAAGGGCTCTCTTCCAGCGAGTCAAAAATGAATTCAATAACTAAAGATGGATAACGCCGTGGAATCTCTAGTACAAATGCGTCTTTTCACGGGTCTCTCGCATTCAGTTAGTGTATGTGGCAGAGTGGCACGTTCAAAAACTTTACTACATGTATACTGACGCCAGTCTATATATAACACAGATAAAAATGATGGTACTTCACCTAAAGCTCTAAATGAGAAAATCTAAGTGGAAGGTAAAACAATAAAATATTCTTCAAAAATGTCTCAGTGATATTAAATAATTGGAAATATTAAGCTATTATAACAGGTATAAATAAATGCCCCGGAAGGGATTACAACAGACAACCCCAAAACAACCCGGCACTGTGCAATGTTTGGATTCCAATTTTGGCAGTGAACTATTCCATACTATTTAGAAATATTTCGAAAAAATCTGTGAAACAAACACAAGTTATTTATAAAAAGAAAAAAAACACACACAAAACAAAAAAAATCCCCAAAACCATAAAAAAAATGTTGTGAAACAAACACGAGTTATTTATAAAAGGAAACGCACACACACACAAAACCACACACACCCCAAAAAAGGACATTAAAAAAAGACAAAACAAATAGAATAAAAAACTTAAAAAGAAAGAAAAGAAAAACCCAGTCTACAGATGTGTAAAATGATTGTTCAATCACAAATTTTATTTTGAAATTAACATGTAAATGAATTCAAATGAATCCAAATGAATTATTTTAATATATTTTTAGCAAAGGACACTCAGCCTCTGGCGAAGAAAATAAGGCACTTCTACTGTTGTGTGTTTCTATGTGTGTATATATTTTATGAAATATATGATAATTTTTACATTTACAGAGTATATCTAAAATAAAATATTTTACTGCTGAATTTGATTTGCATTTTACTACTGAATTACAAATTTTGCATTAGAATATGGTTTTATGATTGTAATAATTAGTTCTATGATTGACAAAATGGAGAGAGAGAGAGAGAGAGAGAGAGAGAGAGAGAGAGAGAGAGAGAGAGAGAGAGAGAGAGAGGTCTCAACTCAATGTCAATATCCCTATAGATAAACACCTTAATAATCTGATTTAATCAGGTATTCATTTGACAAAATGTTAGTCTGTCAATTCTGTCACTAAATATCAGTTTACCTATATACTTACTAACGTATCTAGGTAATTTTCACAACAATTTCTGAACATATTTACACACAATGAAAATATATGTTACAAAAATAAGACGAGGTCCAAGCTATGATAAATGTGGCAAGATAAGGACGGCTATACAAATGTTGTTTGGGGTATCTAGCTGTAGGTCATTATTATGTTACGCGGACAATAAAAGGCGGAAATAAGTCACACCTGGGGTAATTAAAGATTAAACTGTTTGCATACCTTTCAAAAGGTATGGATAATGTAGTGCCATCCTACATCCGGCGATCTTGTCCAGTTGTCAACAACTAAGTGCTGAAAACTGCGCCATGATCGCAATCAACGAATAACATGAATGGTTTTCAATGTTATTTGAAAACGTCTCAGTGATGGTATATTGTGTGGACGCATCTGTCCTCATCGAAAATTATAATTTTAAAAATACATATTTCAGTGTTCTTTCTGATTTTTTAAAAATGGTAAAAATATTAATAAGAACGAATTAGTACAGTATTATATTAAGTAATGTTAATATTTTTTATGATAGGCCTACAACACGTGACTCAAGAGACCTGCACCTTTTTGACAGGAATTGGATAAAAAAAAAAAATTTCTGTGTAAACTTAACAACGCAGTTGGCTACAAGTTAAGGATTATTTCCATAACCCTCTCGACTTAAAACTTTGCTGTAAATATTTGAGAAAACGGGAAAAAGTAAATAAATCTTATGATGGGATCCCACAGTGCATCGTTGTTGTATTGTCAATATCAGCCTACCCCTCCCTCATAACATCTCTCGTTTGTACCATTAATAAACTGATTGAATTTAAACTTGAGTTAAAGCGATCTAGAAACAACTTTCTTGTCCACACTTCAAATTATACATGATTTCCAATTCCATATATATGTTGGGAACCGTATGTGGACATTTTGTTTAGTGGGGAGGGTACCACACAGCTATGGAACCGGTCCGTCTGGTGACAGCTGGACCATTGTATCATTATCTATCTCAATACAGTTTATAATCTATGTCCCAGAAGATGGCAGAATATTTTATTTATTTGAAATGTTCTTAAACACAGTGACATAAAAATTAACAAAATTTTATTTTGTCCAGTGTTAACGGTTCTCGGGGCGTCATTATTAGGGATATGTGTGTTTTGTGTTGTTTTTTTGTTCCGGGTAAACTATGTATACACATCAATCATATACAATGTAGTTTCATTGATGATATCAATTTGTTCGAATCAAATAACTTATCGATCCATCGTCCCCTAACAATAATATAACTATCAAACAATACTCGACTTGATTTTCAGTGTGCTAGAGTTGTTCAGTTAAATTAGATTAAAATACCAGAAATTAGAGTCGTCTAGAGACCTGTTTTGGAAATAAATGCTTTCTGTGCTGTGAACGATGCCAGATTTTCGTGGACGTGGTTCGCTTGAGTCTTTTGTAGAAATTGTAATTAAAAGCTCTCGATGACTCCCGATCAATGACTAGGATCTCTTATCGCTGACAACAACGTCACTTTCATCGATACAGACTCCGTGTTGATTAATCAAATAAATCTTTAATTTTAATTCCAAATTGTTACAAAATGTCTGCTCTTTCCTTCTTCTATCCTTCACGTGTGTGTGTTAGTATCTATCGCGAACTTCAAAACCAATCCAGAATATATCACATTAATGTTTTGTTGGTTGTCGTTTCATGATATATTTACACGCACTTGACATTACGTAACCAATGTACATAAGTTATTCTTTGTGAAAGCTGTGTTTATTAGCATATAACAAGTCCCCTGATGTGTACGAAATGAGCCGGGTGGCCATCATAAACATTATCAGAATAACCCGCGTTCTAATCTCTTTGGTACAGATAAAAACTGATAAGCAACTGTTTTATTTGAAATAACACGGGTGTCTGACAGACTCCGGTATGTGGTGCCAGATTTCAGACAGAAACAGGAAGAGAATTGAAAGCAATTTATCTAATCAGCGATATTTAAAGCTAATATATCGGTGATCTAGTGAATTACCGACGGAATAAAATATTACTAATACGTAACTAAAGAGAATTTTTAAAACTACATTTTAGTATATGGGTGAATATTTCATACACAGACGCATTTTCGGTCCAACAAATTACAGTTGACCTCCCTTTAACTGGGTCGTGGTTGTTATTGAAATTCATTGGCGTGACTTCTACTTCTATTATAAGGAACAATTCTCCAAACTTTTGGGTGTACTATCAAAGCTAGTGCACGATCAATTTATTGAGATCAACACGGTATAAAACCATTCCCTTAGAGTAGTGTTAACATTTAAAACAGTATAGCAGTTTAGACTCATTGGCTCAATTTCAATCAGTAATACAATAATCCACCCCGATAGCGTTCCACAAAATTCTATGAAATATAATAATATCTTATCTATGTGATACGGAGTTATATAATCATCTCTCTGGCGTTTGATGATTATGAGTTTGTTTGTTTTAACTCTCGATCTGCGAAACGATGGGGATCACTGAAGGAAGGGCAAAACATTTTCTCTCGGCTGTTTACGTGTCCATCTTTAGATACAGAAATATAGAATTGTTGAAAGTCATTGCAGGCCCGTCGGAGAGGATTTTAAGAGGGTTTACAATTTGAACTATGTGCTGTTAAAATATGGAGCATCAGCCAACCCCACTTCCGATGCGCCTGATTGTAAACATGTATAAAAGAGCTAGAGAGTTTGCAGCAAGGTGCCCCTAGAGGCTGCAACATATTCAGTTTACGATATAGGTGTCAAATATTGAGTACAGATAGAAAACAACCACCTTCCCTAAAGTCCTGCTTTGAACATTAAAAGCTGGTTATGTGACTTCAAAATATCGATATACATTAAATCGAAAATTTGTACTTGTATTTAAAACAAGGAGTGTTTGTGTCTAAAACGTGAAAACCACAAAATGCACCAGTTTGCATTTCAGATGAACGAATTTCAATAAACCGTATTAGGATGAACACTTGTGGCTTAGTTAATCTAATCCTTGTAGTGCATGAAGGGTAGAGGAAGGAAGTGTAATGGACCGTACTTTTTAATTAGCATAAAAAAGAGAAACAACTCTGCCCGATTTTCAGAAAATTAATGTCCCGTTTTAAATTTCGTACAAGTTTAGATTTAAGTACAGGGCGCTAAAATATATATATATATACACATATATAACCATGATACAAGGCGTATATCGCAAGAACAGGTGCTCATCTTCATACAAACAAATATACATTTTCAGTAATTATGTATATTAATTATACACGTGTACATACATACACTATAATTATATTTTTTTCGTTATCTGCAAGGGGCACCCATCCCGAACCCCCTCCCCCTTCGACTTCTCCGCCGAAATTTTAAAATGTTTCCGTCGTGCCTGAAAATATATTCATAATTCAATCTATACGTCATCTTCAAAATTTACTTACAAGTACAGCTGTACTACAGTTTATCAATCGTATATACTAACTCTGATTGGAATTTACAGTATCAAGTAAGTTTTGAAGTGATTATGTAGATTAAGCTAGACAGGAAGTTATAGTTTGGATGCATCTTCTTATCTTGGTATTTTACGTTTATTTTAAGATAAAATCACAGTTTGAATCTGTTAGCAGGTGCGTTAAAGATATTGAGAGCATTAACATAGACAAAAACACAAACAAAACAACATTCAAATGTTGAATGAACAGAAAAAAAAAATTGTTATGTTTTTCCGAATGTCTACTGATTTTGTGGATTTTTTTTAGCAATTGTAACTTTTTTCGGGAATTGTTTATAATATCATCGATATATAAATCGCTGATAATATGTCATACGTCTCTGTTTTGAATATCATTTCTACATCTCTGGGAGAATCTCCCGCCTTTAGTTAGTTGGGTGATGGTTTGGCTGCGATGGGTGTTATATCAGCAGTGGTGTATAAAG
The DNA here is from genome assembly GCA_030159075.1 of Atrina japonica. NCBI lineage: Eukaryota > Metazoa > Mollusca > Bivalvia > Pterioida > Pinnidae > Atrina > Atrina japonica. Next base: position 369,805 of record BROG01000247.1, on the reverse strand, counting down.
CTGTATATATTTGACTTAAACATTCAATTTCTTGGTCACAACTCTATATATTTCACGCTGATTGCAGCATACTTGAAATTTAGCGGGTTTTCCATTAAATTAAACTTTTAAAATAGCACGATATTCAACTTTTAGATGAGTGTTTCCCGTCCACTCAGTAAATTTGAGATTAAAAACCTGACAATTGCTTGGAGAGAGAAATACTAAAGTGTTATAATTGCATTGTACTCCCTCTGTCCATAATTAACTAACAGCCTGTCAGGGTACAGCAAAAGGTGTCGCGCCCTCTGGAATATAGACGAAATGGTGCAATATGTTTAAAGCAGGTGTAATTTCATTATGTGAGCCATAATTGCTAAAACAGTACCTGACTATACACCTGAACGAAACTGTATACCTAAGAGACGGTGACACCAATTTCCGTGTCACCAAAATAAGCGATGCTCCTAGGAAGAAAATGTTAACTATTATCAGCTTAACATTAGTTATCGCCCTTCTTTTGTACACCCTATACACCTCTCCTTGTCTGATTATATATGACAGATAGATAGATAAATAGATAGAAAAACAGAGATTGATAGAAAAATAGGTAGATCTGTAGATAGATAGATGCATACATACGCCCGCCCGTCCGTCAATCCAACGATTGAACAATCAATCTTTTTATTTATCTATCTGTCTTTCTGTCTCATAGGCGTAAAAACAAGGGGGAGGCAGACAGTCCTGTCACCACGTTTTAATAAACGAATTTCTTATTTCATCAACACGTTAGTAATTTGCTACAAATGTAATTTTATATGAAAAATTGTCCCCCAGCTTTTGATTTGCTTCCCCTGTGTCTGTCTGTCTGTCGGTCTATCTTTCTTTCTATCTATCTATCTATCTATCTATCTATCACGAACAAAGCATAATATGAAAGTAATTTTTAGATAATCTTTGTTTCTAAATTGTATCAACAATTTTAAAAATCCTGCTAGATTAAAATTTGTCAAAACGCTAACCGACTATAGCCCTTAACATTCATTATTTCCATGTGGAAATTCTGTATTTGGTGTGTATTGGCGCCCAAACGCGATTGCGACCGTTTTAGATTAATCCAATTAGGTTGAAAGGCAATTAAGAATATGTTTTATTCAATAGCAGACACTCGGTTTTGGAAATTGCTTTCCGAGCGGATTGTGTAATTAATTATTCATTGGCAATCAGTCGCAATATTTAGCAGATGCGATCTGCCTCTATTATGTATTGGACAAGACGCAATACACATTTCATAGTTAATTTCCGAAAAAGTCACGATTCAAGATCACTACAGGTGCTTCGAGGGCTTCCTTTGTTTAAAATAATATCTATAAATAAACTAATTGTATTTATTAATAAAGCGTACTTTCGTTTACTCATATAAAATACACAATTACATTAGATATAAAAATATCAATGTTGTTGTAACGAGCAAGTTCAAAGTGTAACTCCGCCCATGAATAAATAATTAACCAATAACAAAATAGAACAGATGGAGATCTTCGGTGGAATCCTGGGAAAATGACGTCATTCAAGCCATATTGCTTTGTGCTTTGTGAATACCGTGGTCATAAAGCCAGTGCGCGCATTTAGCAGCTCAAGCTGACAAAGAAAGAAAACACGTTACGACTTAAGGGATATATATGAAACGAATATTTCTCCATGCTCGGTATAATCAACCAGACATCTGCAAAGATGCCAGCTAGTCTTTTTTCGGAGATGAATATTAACCATAATGTTCAAGAAGAACAGCGAGCACTGCAACTTGCCTTTGAATTGTCAGTGCTAGGGTTGAGCGGGGATGAGGATGTACCGAACACTACAACATCAGCAGCAATGGATTTAGAAGCTGCTCGAAAGCGAAGTGCCAACATGACAGAATGTGTACCGGTACCTAGTTCGGAACATGTAGCAGAAATAGTAGGGCGACAAGGTATGTTATTATTTTCATTCATTCGAGATATATATATACACCGACCACGAGGAAGTGTTTATCAGTCACGCTTGACAAATGTCTTTGTGCGTATATCGGGTACATAAAAATATTATCTAAGGGGAAAATTATCTAAATTTGAAAATGACAACACTAGAATTCGATAGAAAACTAAACTTACATACGCAATATAACATTTAGAACTTAAAATTATGGCTGACGAATGATTTATATCGAGTATTTATTAAGGCGCAAAATAACAACGAACAAAGAAAACCACAACAACCACGTGGTGTATGGAAATTGTATTTGACTCAACAATGAATTGTTTCATTCTATAAACAGGAAATATTAAATGCTTATTTTATTGAAATTGCATTTGTACATACACCTTATATTATTTTCTCAATGCACATGGCATTGTGAAGTTTTTATAATGCATTAAATTAAGAGTACATTAAGTGCCAAGTAATTGTTGATTAGAGGGGACCATGTGCTCAAATCGCTGATGAATGAAGGTTTTCAACAAAAAACTGCATGTATTAAAATAATTCTTTGTACAGATTTGTCAAAACATTCTAATTTATTTCATTACATCCCTCATAAGTCATAGTTAAACTGAAAAAAGTTTACTTGCATTAGATTTAAACATTTTTTTGTTTTAATTTAAAGTTATAACAGATATATAGGCAATGTAGCTGTTTAGGTATGGATATGTTTTGAAAAATAAAACCATTGTTACACTGCCTCTAAGAAGTATTGCCCTAACTTACAAATTAATTTTTTTATTATTTAGTTCATCTAGATATTGGTCATTAACTTTGGGTTCTGAGCATTTTCTTTTATTTTACAGGCTGCAAAATCAAAGCACTGAGAGCTAAAACAAACACTTACATCAAAACACCCGTAAGAGGGGAGGAGCCAGTATTTGTTGTCACCGGCAGGAAGGAGGATGTCGGGGCAGCAAAACGTGAGATATTATCAGCAGCAGAACATTTCAGTCAAATTCGAGCATCACGTCGAAACAGTAGCGTTTCTTCTACAACCACTTCCACTGTGACAACTGGAACCACTGTCAATGGCCCACCAAGTCCTAACACTCCAGGACAAGTTACAATTCAGGTGCGAGTTCCATACAGAGTTGTTGGACTAGTGGTGGGACCTAAAGGTGCCACAATAAAGAGGATTCAACAGCAGACCCACACATACATAGTTACACCTAGTCGAGATAAAGAGCCAGTATTCGAAGTCACAGGTTTGCCAGAAAATGTGGAAAAAGCTAGACAAGAGATTGAGAGCCATATTGCTTTAAGAACAGGTGGTGGTTTAGTGGATTCGCAAAATGAGGATGATTTCCATAGCAACGGTATTGACTCTGGGTTTCAGGAATTAAATGGAGTCAATGATGTCTTTGGATTAAACAAGTCCCCAAATGGAATGACTGCTTTCAATAACTATCACAATATCACAAATGGCAATGGTTATCACAGTGGGGATACTAACATCTTCAATTTCCCATCTGTACCTGGATCCACTAAAATTTCGGACTTAGCACCTGTCAATGGCTTCAACAATTTTAATACTTTTGGTGTCTACGACAACGATGAAGGTATTGGTGGGTCACCATCATTTGATCCCATCATCCCGCGTCCTGTGTGGCCTGATGTTGGGGATGCCCGAAATGCAAATCTAGTTGCCTCAATTTTCGGATCTACATCGACAGTCAATACAAATGGCAACAGCCATCGCCAAGGCAGCAGCCTGGGTAATGGAACACCTCGCCAGCTCTCCCCGACACTTGCAGATTCCCCGTCGAGCATTTCCAATGGAAATATTAATAGCAACCCACCATCACCACCTGTACATCCAGTGGTCCGAAGAATTTCAAGTGATCCGCTGTCAACTACTGCATTTGGAACAGTTTCAAGTTCCTCTTTGACCGCTACCTCTGCAATGGATGTGAGTTCAGGCAATAGTTTAGTTACATCAGTGTCTGATATGATTACAAATGGAGTTTCGTGTCCAGTCCAAGTCCCAACCATTAATGGACGGCCACGTAGGCAATGCTATATGTGTTCAGATAGTGATGTTGTGGCAGCATTGGTTCCTTGCGGACATAATTTATTCTGTATGGAATGTGCTAGTTTAATGGTGGAAAAGCCTCTTTCTGAGAGAATTTGTCCTGTTTGTCAGCAGTCGATTTCTCAGGCGATCCGTATATTTTCGTAAGATGAAGAAATTCAGGATTATTACCAATGTTTTTTATGCATGTAATGGATTAACCTACTCAGTTTCAATCATAAAAACAAAACTATATATTACCAAGATTGTCTTTGCACAGTGTCTGATTTCAATATGAGATTATTATTTAATATATATACGTATGAAAATTATATATAAATATATATATATATATTTCGTATTCTTGATAATATATAAATATCATGCACTTCACATGTTTTGTTTACAAATCATATCCACATTAAGATGGTTGCGTTGTAATCAGCTGCAAGGTACATAGTTTTTATTTCCAGAAAATTTTATTTTTATATTCATTGTCTCACATAAATGATTCTGTTAATTTTTTGGGTTGTTAGCCTGGCTAGAATAGCCAGATATTGTTTTTGTTTTTTTTTTTATTTTGATACAATCCCCCTAATTCATCTGTGTGTTTATGTGTGTATTTTAACAAATTGAGTAGTACAACCAAGCCCCACTATGTACATTGGAGCTCTCATTTTGATTTTTATTACGGATTGAAATTTCTCCTGCATTAGACCTATGTGTTCCAAGGCTATGGTTCACTTGCCATTGTCATTTTATTAATTCATTTTTAAAGTTTTAGTCAGTCTAGTAATTTCAGTTATGAATGTGATGTTTCGTTGTGGTTTCACAGACCAACGGAACGAGTGGGGCGGAATACATATGCAATGATTTAGGTATATCGTAGGGCTTAGTTCTAAATTGGGGATGATCATCTCCAAAATGCAATATATCTATGTTGAGAAAAATTCCTTTACGGTTTTGTTGCATATTATATATTATATGAATGACTTATATATATCCTATAAAACTTACAAATATACTTTTGCTGGCCAAAACGGTACAAGTTTTGTCCTTGTTTTGAAGATAAATGCTTTAAATTTTTGAGTATGATGTCGTGTCGACCTATTTTTCTATATATACGTAAATGTACACAACTAAGCTTGGTTCATTTGATATATTTTTATACTAAAATGTTATGTGATATATTGTGAAGATGCTTCCATAAATGGCAGACACACACTTAACAACTCCCCTGCAGATCTTGGGACTCTCCTTGAAATCCCTACAGGTCCCCAGACTGCTTTGAAATTGGTAGGATATGACAGATTTCGTAGCTTGATGTAATATCAATATCAACGTTGGTTTTTGTGTTTATTTATTCACTGCTACGGAATCTGACATTTTTATCAGAGGTGTAATATTCAGTGCTAGATATTCATGTGTTTAACATAAAGATAATTATTTAACAGGAATGTTTTAATATCCGGACCACAGGCAATGCCGTTTCCATGGTACTTACTTTTGTTATTTTTCCTTAATTATTGTTAGTAGATTTGACCAAATAAGGCCCTTCCACCAACTCGTTAGTGAGTTTCCTGTTAATTGGCTGTTATGCTTTAGAGTGACAATGGTTCATACATGTATTGGGAAATCACTTGCTGGATCTGTCAGATGCTGGGTAGATACATATATGTTTCATCTGTGCTTGATCCATGTTTTTTCTTGTAAAAGGGGATATATCTGTTAAGCAACATATATATATATATATTATATATACATGTAATGGTTGTGGTGCCCAGGGCACGTATATTATAGATGAGTTGGTGCTTATTGATTTTTTGATATTTGCCATATATTATTATGTTATGGATTGGGACAAACAAAAGTCTACATATGCTATGAAATATGGGTTGTAAAACTGAATTTCTAAAACTTGCGTATATATTTTTCATCTGGTCAAAGTGATTTGTCTGGGCATTGGACACTTGGGTGTCCAAACTCTCTCGAGCTCGATAGAAATGTAGACTTTTGAGATGTCCCCTCCAGTGTAGTTGCTGTTAGAGCTTTGTTTTGTTTGCATGTTTTTTTTTTCTGTACATTGATCTTGTAGATGTTTAAATTTTGTTTTGCAATAGTTTCTGATACAGAACAAAAGCGTTTTGTTGTAGTTTTAACTTCGTAATTGGAGGTCTTGGATATTTAAATACAAGATCATTGTGTTCTGTCCAGTCTGAACTAAATCAAAGTCTGCATTATTTACGCATTTTATAATGAAGTCTTATTTCTTTTATCTTAATGACTCAGTAGATATTAAGGGGCATAACAGGTGCAAACTAAAATGCACATATCAACGAGATTATAATAAAAAGCTACATGTATGTTAGAACTTTTTCAAAACCTAGACTTTGGAATGGAAGCATTTGGCTGGATGTTGGAGAAAGTATATCATGTGATGTTAGGTTTTAGGTGTAGAATTTAGTTATTTTAAAATGTTAAATTACTGAATCAGGGATTTTTGTAGCCCAATTTTGAGTCCGGTTAAAGGATCTATTCCCAATTCAAAAAAGCTTGTTTCCCCCCAAAATATGTGTATGTAAGAATTCCAAGTTTGAAGTTTAAAACCAATAATAAAGTATTTTTGAACAAATGTATAAAATTTGGTTTTTCAGTTTCAGTTAAAACATCTGATATTTTTCAAAATTTTTGACCCTGGACCCAAAATTGAAATGGTAGGAAAATCCCTGCAAATGCATTAACATATTGACCCCTAAAACACTTTTGGTCTGATCTAAGTCATTGAATTACAGGAAAGTCCATTATTTTCAAGGGGTTGATGAGTTAACAGTATTGTTTGTGTGACATACATTCAGATTATTAGTTAGATTTTCGTTTGTTTTAAAAAGTGATATTGACAAGTTACATTGAATTTCACCAGATGGGTGGGTGGGTGGGTGTGGCAGCTGAGGGATATGGTGTATCGGGGTCTTGTTTATGTAATTTCTCTTAATAATGAATCATAAACTTGTGATCTGAACTTTTATTTGAGAATTGAAAATATATGCAGATGAACTTAATTTTTCAGATTGCAAATACAGATGCATAATCTTTTTACACTCACTCATCTGAATTACTTCGTTTAAATAAGTTAACCAAGTCCTCCAAAAAACAAAAGGTTACATATTGTAGCAAATGCACAATTACATACCCACTGCGACCAAGGTCCAGAAAAAATTACAGCAATTTTTTTTCCAGATTTTATATATCCAGCTTAACAAATTGGCTTTTGTTTTTGCAAAAAAGTGCAATATTTGACTTAAAAATTGATATTTTTCATATGTGCTTTGCTTGGCTTTAACCAGCTGCAAATACAATTTGCAAAGTTTATGTTCAAATATTTGCCTCAAAGTTTACAAAAATCATGAAGTTGTTACCATAGCAATTATTGTATGTTCCAATAAATGTAGAGGTATAATGTAGTTCCAGCCAATCATTTTGTATATTTGGAATTGTAATACAATTTTCACATCTGTTTAATTAATATAGTTTCACCCTTTTTTCAAGTTATCCATTTAAAATCTAAACAAGTTATCCTTTTCATCATTTGGAATTCCTGCATCAAAGACTGGAATCACATGTTTTTCATTTGGATATAAATTATAGTCCATTTCAACTGAGCAGTTTTGTTATCAATATTTCAATCAGCTGCATAATTTGACTATTTATTAAAGATATTTAAGTTATTTTGATTTTGGTAAATAACATGATAAATGGAAGGGAACCATTTACATTTTGTCCGATTCTGGATGTGAAAATTTAAGTTATTTTCATACACATAATTGGATCGATTTAAATTTAGATTTTAACATAAAATGAAAATATGCAAATCATCTTTTTCTCATTTTGAAGGCTCTATGAGGAAGTCAGGGAGATATTTATTGTCTATAAATGTATAACAGTGTATTGTAATTGTTTTTTCACATGTATATTTAGTATATGTAAGTACACATGATTGTTAAATGTGTACATTTATATACATTGTATATTAACAGGTTTCATGTATACATACATTGTATAAATATGTATATGTGTATTTGCACAGTTATGTATTAGTGTGTGCTTTATGTCAATGCTCTGTACATGTACATATGGTGCATTTGCTATATACGTACACATAAGCACGCTTTATTTGAACATGTAATTATATATGCATGTGCAGCCCTTTCAACAGAAGCCCACAGCCAGCAGATTCTGTCCTTGATTTTCATGAAAAGCAGTGCAAGTCTTTGCCTACTTTCTCTTATTCAGAAAAAAGTGCTGCTTTCTATTGTTCTAAATAGTTACATTGTATCTATACTCTACCATTTACTGGCTACTTTATGTTTCAGACTTATCTTTTACTCAAGAAAAAAAATCTATTGAAAGGGTTGCTTGTGTATATTAAGAGTTTACATAATATACACACATGTTCATTTATCTTGTGAACACACATGTTCATTTATCTTGTGAACAAGTACATATTTTTTATGTGCATGTATGTACCTGTGTACTGGTATTATTTATACACACATGTACTTAGTCAAGACGTTGACATATTTTGTGTTGTTTTTTTTACATTTGCACTTCAGCAAGGAAGAAACCTTCCACATGGTTGCCGTGTTATGCATTGTACATGTATCTTGTTTTTGTTTATGTAAGTTATGAATTAACAATGAACAACGATGCGTGATTGAAATCTTGGATCTGCCCCTTGACTCTCCCAAAATCCTGGGCCACAACTTTCTATTCTGTCATGGTTTATGTTGGAAGAAACCCTTTTTTTCTGTTGAAGATCTGTGAGGCTCAATTTTTTTAGATTTTGAAAGAAGAATGTCCATGCTTATCTTGCATTATTTGTTGTATGCAGGTAGTGTGACCGTTTTTTTGAGAAATTCTGATTTTAGAATTATTAAACTGTGAGAACCCCAGTAACTGAAAACTTTTTACAAACAAAAAGTTGCAGAAAACAAACTTTAAAAATTGGTTCATATGAAGATTTTGATATTTGTATTTAAATCGGGTGATTTGTTGATAATTTTAAAATAGAATCTCCACAAAATGTTACTGTATCTGTTATCTATGATGGATCATCTCTCCTTAGTCTGTACCACTGATCAGATGATTCCATTTTTTCTGTACTTCTTATGTACTTCACCACTACTCAACATATCACACTTCCATGAGATAACTTCACCACCAGTCTGTGATTGGTAGAGTTTCTTGTTTTAGTTGTTACCTAGTGTTAGGGAACTTTTACAAGTTTTAAGCGTTACATGGAGGACAGGAATCTTAATTTGCAATGATAACCTAAAAGTGTACAATGTGCACATTAGATGCTTATGGAACCAAACTTAAGAGTACCTCTATCGGTTTTAAATTTTCTGTTTTGTTTATTTACACTAACCATGACTTTTTATTGTGAAGGATTAAACAATGAATCAAGTTTAATTTGTATTTTTCTACTCGTAAAACCCACCTCAGATAAAAATGCATCTCATACAATCCAATGTGTCTGCTTTGAAATATTTGTATTTTGACACTTTCCCTTGTAGGAAGAACTTCTCATCTTACAAACATATTTATAATCATGATCGTCATTGATCAAATACAACACATCAATTGTTATATGTTCATAATAATGTTATGTTATTAAGAAAATAACCACAATTTATGAGATTTTTTGTTTTTAAATTATATTTTATCCAGCTGTCAAAAGTATTTTATAGTCCACATATTAAAAAAAATTAAAAACTTTATTTTACTGTGTAATAGTACGAAAGTTGATCAACAGGTATGTCATGTGACCCCAAAGCAAGGGTGTTGCTAGATTGTGATTGTGTGAAAGTGATATAAACTTGAATATTGATGGTTTATGCTTATTGAGAAAGTTATATATTATTATTTTGTACAAGTTATGAATTAAGATAAAAAAAAATGTCGTAAAAATTGATAGTTTAGTATTTTCTATTTTAATATTATTTACTTACATTAAGTGTAAATTGTATGTATGGTTTGAGTAACTGATACAAAACATGTTTAAAGTATAAAGATATTTTTTATTTTATTGGACTCTCAGGAACAGAGAGTATCCAGAGACAATATTATATTTGGTGGAATCAGAGTGTAAAAATTATAAAATGTAAAAGTTTTATTTTTCTGCAATTAAAGTTCTACCTATGGTACAATAATCATGTGTTCTTGTTTTGTCTTTATGGTACTTGGTCAACATGTAGAGACTTAAATAAGAGCCTTGTCATGCAGGTGAAATGTTTAAAGTTTGAATTCAGTATAAGTCGACTTTGAGACTTGAATATGTAGACATACTACTGTTTGGTGAATGATGTCTGAAGAGGGACCAGTCCCAAGGTTACATGTATTTCAGCTGGAAAATAATAATCCACCAGTTGTGCACTTAGTGAATTGCAACATTCAATTCCATATTTATGGCCCATGTCTCTTTATTTAGAACTGACAAAATTATGCTTTTCTGGTGTACAGTAATGGAGTTGAAATGGCCTAAGATGTGACAGGTGGTTGTCAAGTACAACTGCACTTGTCATGTGACATACATGTAGAAGATGCATTTTGAGGTCAGTTGAGTCACTTGTAATTCCTCTGTCAGACATATTATGTTTGTCTAAGCAAGTTGAAATTTTTACCTCAGATACAACTGATGGTATAAACTGCCCAAGACTTCCTGCACAGTTTCAATGTTCTATGGGGGAGCAATTTGATCTTTTTTCTCCTGTATACATGTAAAGATCAGGAAGGGCGGAAACTTGAATATCTTTAAGAGACACATTTATTTTTTAATTCAGATATAAACAACTCAAAACAGGATATGTATTTGAGATGACAATGAACATGTTCTAAAGATCAAGAGACTTTATAAAAATAGGCTTAGATTATATTGTGAAAAAACATGAATATTTTCTTCCAGTGTAGTTTAAAATGAATTGGTTTGAAACGAGTTTGCAGGGAATAACAATTTTATTTTTTTCTATATGCATTTGTTTTTTACTGTAGACCTACAACTCACCAATTCTTTGAAAAAAGGTACATTGTAATTATGAAAACTGAATAAAGAATTTAGAATATGCAAAGTTTAAGTGTGATTGGATGTTTCCAGCAAAATTGTGAAATTTAGGATCTTGAGGTGCAAGGATGTGCTTTTGGATTGGGACTTCTTCTGATATTTGCTTCTATAATGATTGTTTACTCCTGGAACAAACACTACATACATTTACATATATTTGTAATGTTTATAGAAACCTCAAACAAAATGGTGAAAATAAGAACCCAGGATGAGGGTTGCAGACAGAACTACAGTCAAACTTGTCTATAAAGTCCACCCAAGGGAGCAGGCAGAAGTAGCTATTATAGATAGGCAGCCTTAATAAAAGTGATGGTTTAATGGCCTTAATTCACAGGTGTCCTTTACACAGGTGTCTTTTACTGGAAGTATGACTGTACAAGTACACATATGATACAATTATTATTAAAAAATTCTTGAAGTCCTGTTGACCTTTGGAATATGAAGAACAGAATTGTGTGCATGGTTACAATGTTCAAGGAAGACCTTAGAAAAGTTGAAAACCTTGACCCTATGTACTTGGGTTATATCTTGTGTTCTACCTCGTTAAAAGTGTAAGAGTTATCTCCCTTAATTTCTTATCTTTGAAGAACCTATACGATAATGATAATATAAGTAACCTATGAAGATATCTATTATATACCTTTGTTGGTATAAATGAAATATTGGGTTAACAAACTTAACAGAATTGTTGCAATATTTGGTCATACATGTACCTAGGACTTTAAAAAGGGTGACTTTTACTCTCAAGGTTCTTTGCATAGGGTAAGAAATGAAACGCGAGTCATTCTGATGAAACTGGAAAACCTACTCTAATGTCACAACAGGTCTGGCATATTGCATTGGAAAAACCCATAGCAGAGGACAAAGTTTGTGGCAATTTACCTATAGTAGGCATATCATTTTTGAAAGTCGTTAAGTACTGATACAAAGATTAACAATTGCCTTGTGGTTCGAAGATGCACGATGTCCAACAATAAAAAGATCCGCATAATTCAGAGATTAGATGAGTCACAGTTATACAGTGGTTAGATGAGTCACAGTTATACAGTGGTTAGATGAGTCACAGTTATACAGTGGTTAGATGAGTCACAGTTATACAGTGGTTAGATGAGTCACAGTTATACAGTGGTTAGATGAGTCACAGTTATACAGTGGTTAGATGAGTCACAGTTATACAGTGGTTAGATGAGTCACAGTTATACAGTGGTTAGATGAGTCACAGTTATACAGTGGTTAGATGAGTAACATTAACTGAGTGGTTTGATGATTCACAGTTATACAGTGGTTAGATGAGTAACATTAACTGAGTGGTTTGATGATTCACAGTTATAGTTACTGAGTAGATAGATGACTCAGTTACTGAGTGGTTAGATGAGTCAGTTACTGAGTGATTAGATGCGTCACAGTTACAGAGTGGTTAGATGAGTCACATTTACTGAGTGGTTAGATGATTCACAGTTACTGAGTGGTTATATGAGTCACAGTTACTGAGTGGTTAGATGTATCACAATTACTCAGTGGTTAGATGTGTCACACTTACTCAGTAGATTACTCAGTGGTTAGATGTGTCACAGTTAGTGGTAATATGAGTCAGTTATTGAGTGGTTAGATGGGTCACAGTTAGTGGTTAGATGAGTCACAGTTTGTGACTGGTTAGATGGGTCACAGTTAGTGGTTAGATGAGTCACAGTTTGTGAGTGTATTGTGAGTTTATTCATGGTTATTTGGTAAATATAAGATTTGGAGTGGTTCAGAGGATAGAGGATTTGCGATTGCTTAGCGGTCGATATAGGATTTGCCATGGCTCAGTGGATAGATGATTCGTAGTGGCTTAGTGGATACAGAATTTGCGTTGGCTCGGTGGATAGACGATTTGTTGTTTGTTAGTGGATACAGGATTTACGATTGATCAGTGGATAGAGGATTTTGTTGTGGCTCAGTGGATACAGAATTTGCGGTGGCTCGGTGAATAGAAAATTTGTTGTGACACAGTGGTTTGAGCATTTTGTGGTGGCTTGGTGGTTTAGAGGATTTGCGGTAATTGGAGGATTTGCGTCATCTCTGTGATAAGATCATTTGCAGTACCTCAATGTACTCTTGGTGACTTTGTGGTTTGTGGATCTTCGTATTGAGGATTTGTGGTGGCTCAGTGGTTATGGTATATATTACATTTATCATCAGCCAGATCTTGGTTGGCTATGTGTTCATTTCACCAAATTATATAAATTCGCCTCATAGTATGTAGGCCTATACAATATTCTTCAGTAATGTTCGATTTATTATAAACTTCTATGTATTAAATGGTAGAATATAAAATTGTGATCGAAGAATTCCTTTATACCCGTTGGCCATATTCGATACTGTTATATCAGAATAACGAACTGACAAAATGTATTACATTACACATTTGTCATACTTAACATAATCCTAGGAGCATAAATATGGTATAAGCCAAATCAGATTATTTTAATTTGCTATCTCGGTTGTACGATACACAGTTGACGTCACAGAGTTTTATCTAATTCGATATAAGTGCTGATGGATATCGCAGCGAGGAGAAAAACTACAGAAATTTAATTAATTATCATAAAATATAGTATCATGAATAACTTTTTATCAAATCCTAGTAATACCGGTATGATTCGAAAATTTTATTGTGTAGAGAATCATATGCATATAATAGTAACAGGGCCTGGAACCATAAAACAAAAGAAGTTAAAAAATCTAATTTAACTTTGCTTAATCCTAAAATCTGATTGGCTGAACAGGTCAAATTGAGGATATTTTTAGACTTGAGTAGATCTAGGCCCTAAATCCTGAAGGGTTTGGTTTGGAACCACGACGGACGGAGGCCACTGTGACATCACATCATTTTGCTAACTCTGATATCATCCTACATGGTTCAAACATAAATTAGCCAAGATAAAATACTGGAATATCTAGGGCGAAATATTATCTTGTTTACACGGTTTATCCACTGTTACATGGAGCCGCCATTTTCGTGTATCGTGTCTATATCTATTATCATATTTAGTATAAATATTTCCCCTAATTTTCAGGTATCAAAGATCATCGCCAACAAGAAAATCCTGGTTCGCATATGTCTCCTACTGTTGGGGTGTTGAAGATGTGAGTTCGGATGTATTGTGTTACGGTGAACAATTCGCGTGTTGTTTGTTCGACACAACCATAGATTTATTAGTGTTAATTTGAACTCTAGACTCCCGATGGAATGATTTCCAGATGTCAAAGTGAATGAAGCTAATGCTGAATTGATAAGTGTATATGTTATTTCTAGATAAATTAATTCATTGTGTGTGTGTGTATAAGAGAGAGAGAGAGAGAGAGAGAGAGAGAGAGAGAGAGAGAGAGAGAGAGAGAGAGAGAGAGAGAGAGAGAGAGAGAGAGAGAGAGAGAGAGAGAGAGAGTGAGAGCGAGAGAGAGAGAGAGAGAGAGAGTTATCCTGTTTGGAACTCTTTGAGGTCTATAAATTATTTTCATACTGATTTTACCCTCCTAATCCTATGATGAGATTCCGATTTTATGCCGAAACATTATGCAAATTTACTGCTGAAATTCATAAGACCAGCTGTTTGTAGCAAGCGACCAATGTCAAAAAGCTCATATTCATATGTGCATAATATTTAACAAGCACATAAGGCAGTGTCAACAAGCACACCGTCACTTTTAGCAAGCAATCTTGTACCTGTAATTGTCAGCAAGCACACATGTCAATATCAGCCCACACATATCATTGTTAGCATGCACGTAGAACAATGTCAACTGTCAACAAGCACACTTGTAATTATTAGCAAGCAGAAGAACAGTGTCCAACGTTTATAGCAAAAGCACAGGACAGTGTCAACAATAAGCAACTGAATCATGATCACAGCAGAGAGTGGTGCTTTTATGTATAGTGCGGACGAGTTACCGACAGTTAATAGATTTTATGGAATAATTTAATCATATAGCAATAAGGAACTAAATCATTCGGATATAGTGACAAGATACCTGGATTCACTCTCCATGTTTCAAGTTTTATGTTGAACTCCGCCTGATGCCATATAAAACTCACACTTCAGCCAAAAAAATGTGTATAATACATAATGGAAGACAAGATACATTTGTCTGTGGATTATAATTCTCTGGTGCTACTTAGCAAGTTTTATCAAAATGTTGTGAAATGCATTAAAAGTGGTAAACTTCAAATTTGATTTGGTAAATGTTACGTCTAAAGAACAAATGCGATTTTCTCCATCGTCCATCAAACCAGACGACTAAATCAAATACGGATCGAGAAAACTACTCAAAAGGGATTAAACCGACATCTTAATGCTTTGACTACATAATTATTTGATACATATTGTTTCAAAGAAACTGGAACGATTGAAAACACGTCTACATTGTACCTTATTTCCGAAAACGTGTTTGAGAGATCAATTACAGAACTACTTGGTAGAAACTGTAATTAATCTGGTACCTGTTTTTAATTTTAATGTTATCAACAGGAAACAGAGATTAAAGCCTAATACGTTTGTCTAGCTTAAATAAATCTGTTTACTGACGCATCTTATTTTGGATTCAGGTATTTCAGCATTTCAGCCGCTGATTGAAAATCAAAGACACCGTGGTTTGCTTTAATGATTGAAGTTTAAGTCCAGCTGAACATATTTCATCGCGAACGTGTCTCATTGGGATTGTGTGTTTGGTTATTTTGTCATTTTACGTTTTCTGAATACTTTTCGTTCAAAACAAAAAAACATATGGTATCTAGAATTATTATTCATCTCATTGGAAACAGGTCCTTGTATTTGACATACACTACAGGTGACTAATGTTAGTGATTTAGAATAATTAATTACTGATCTTCACTGACATGGAATTACTCGAGTGACATGACTTTTTCCTCATCACGAGCGTTTGGCGGGAAAACAGTTTCTATCTAGTTTAGCGCTTTATATATCGTATCTGGGATAAACTGATCCAGATCACTTTGTATCCCTTCGTGCAACAGCTATGGCATTTTCATGTTGGTAGTTAACCTTATCAAAATCATGTTTGAATCCGTTGTCAGTAAAATGAATCACACATATATCTTACCAAATTTGTGTGAAAGAAATTAAATATATATTATTTGCAGCGGAAGAAGAAATGGCGAATGCCGTTGTTTCTAAAAATGTAAAACTTATTTATACATATTAAACAAATCATGATAAATCAAGCTTTACAGGTGCGAGAAAAATAATCAAGCACCACATTTGAAAAATATCGAAACAGCCTCGGTTTGATCCATCAATCACTCAACTGATATTTTTCTACCCGGAGCTAGATTCTAATAACTCTCGTCCATCATGGGTTCGAACACAATACAGATTAAATTACACTGTAAAATGGGCGCTTTACCAACATACAGTGTATGTGTTCACATTACTATCCGTCCCTGCAACTTTAGTAAAATATCACACCAGGAAAATTGTCGTTGGCATTATGTGTAGAAGGCGACAATGCAAGCTGTAACAGAGCTAGCAATAAAACCGGAGTATTTAAAAGCATCTCTTCAAAAGTCGTGTTATGTTGCAGTTGACGTTTGCCATATTGAAGCTTTGTTGTACATTATCTAACTTGGCGTACATACCGAGTTTAAAGGACTGTTTCGTGTTGTATGTTGATAAGGTCATTCTAAAACTAATTTTTATGATTTATATGAATAAACAAGTGATCATGCACGAGATACATAAAATAAAGTGGCGTGACTACAACCCACATCTGGCTATGGACCCTTGTACAGAAGGATCAATTTATATATTATAATGAAAAATAGCTGCTGAAGAGGGTTTCCGAATGGTTGTCGTGTTATATATACATAATCTGATATATACACTCAGACTTGCGCGCGCGCACACACACACACACACACACACACACACACACACACACACACACACACACACACACACACACACACACACACACACACACACACACACACATATATATATATATATATATATATATATATATATATATATATATATATATATATATATATATATATATATATATATATATATATTGTATCTCAGCTCTCAAGAAAAAATATGCTGCAACACTAATTTCCCAGTCCGTAGAATTCCATGGCTACAGAAACAGAAGTCGACCAATAAACAGACTAGGACCTGACACCATAAAACTTAAGAATTGTTTTGGCTAATTCTGAGATCTGTATCTTCTTTAGGTCACGTGATTCATAAGGTAATGGTGTCCTAGAATTGCGATCGTGTTTTGTCTGTCGTCATGAGTCGTCAATCGTCCGTCGTTAACTTTTACATATTGTTTTACTTTATCTGAAGAACCAATGGGCCAATTTCAATCAAACTAGAAAGGAAGTATTCCCATGTGAAGCCGCATTAAGTCTGCGAATTACAAGGGTCAAGTCCCAACAGGAGACATTCCATTATTATTTGAAATTCTTCCTGTCTTGAACCAAACACCGGAAGTCTTATCAAATTCAGAATACATGGTTTTCAGTTTGTTTGACTAGTGTTTTTTAAGTCTAACTCAACATTTCTTCAGTCATATGTTGGCGGCCAGTTTTTAATGGCAGAGGAGAGAACCCGGTTACAATGTTCACAGGAAGAAACCAACGGCTTCCCGCAAGCAAACGTTTTTCCCCAGATCATTTCTACAAATGTTTCATATGAAAACGAAATCAGATGATGAAGTTGCGCTTAGGATGATAATTATTTTAATTAAGATTAGTTTATATCATTATAACAGTTGTGACATGAAAACGCTTTAGGCAGGAGAATACGGAATATTACTACTCAGTAATGTTTGTCATAATGGGAGGTGTGAACCTGACCGTCCTTTCCAATCGACTGGAGTAAATCTAGGTAACAAGCAGATGTATTGCTTTCTGTCGTCTGATTTATCTCTAGTTCAACAGAATAAATCTTACCGGTGCAATTCTGAAATTCTGAATAAGGACGTCGTCAATGTACCTGTAAGTAAAACTAAATGGAGATGCTAAATGTTTTTTCCCGTGGAGAACTGATACTGTATACATTACGCTTCATACGAATACAACACGATGTCAGCCAGCAGAAAGGCACAATGCGTACCCATTAGGATGCCGACTATTTGCTGGAATAACCATGAAGATGTTGTCCACTAGAAACTCCAGCATCTTGATGATATAGTCTTCAGTGTTACTGGTATAAGAGAGTTCCTTCACAAAATAAGGTTATTCAAATTCTAACACTAATTTATATCTACGATTTTCATTTTTGTGTACAAAAGAGTTTCTGGTTTCTTTTCAAGTTTCTGGCGAGGAATTGAAAAATCAATAACAAAGATAAAGGGTCGAAAAATCAATAAACAAACAATTAGCAATTTCATAATCCGCTCGATGTTTTAGAGCGTTCAACCCTCTAGAATATAATAGTTTGTAAGATAGTCATATAGATGGTTTATGATATAACAGTAAGATATTCTCATAGATGACCTAGAATATAACAGTTTGTAGATAGTCTTATAGATGTTTATAATATAACAGCTTGTAAGATAACCTTGCAGGTGGTTTATAATATAACAGCTTGTAAGATAACCTTGCAGGTGGTTTATAATATAACAGCTTGTAAGATAACCTTGCAGGTGGTTTATAATATAACAGCTTGTAAGATAACCTCACAGGTGGTTTATAATATAACAGCTTGTAAGATAACCTCACAGGTGGTTTATAATATAACAGCTTGTAAGATAACCTTGCAGGTGGTTTATAATATAACAGCTTGTAAGATAACCTTGCAGGTGGTTTATAATATAACAGCTTGTAAGATAACCTCACAGGTGGTTTATAATATAACAGCTTGTAAGATAACCTCACAGGTGGTTTATAATATAACAGCTTGTAAGATAACCTCACAGGTGGTTTATAATATAACAGCTTGTAAGATAACTTTACAGGTGGTTTATAATATAACAGCTTGTAAGATAACCTCACAGGTGGTTTATAATATAACAGCTTGTAAGATAACCTCACAGGTGGTTTATAATATTACAGCTTGTACAATAGTCTTAAAAATTAAGATAGCCATATAGATGGTTTATGATATAACAGTAAGATAGACTTATAGATGTTTATAATACAACGGTTTGTAAGATAGTTTTATAGATGGTTTTAATATAACATATTGTAAGAGAGTCTTATAGATGGGTTATGATATAACAGTTTGTAGATAGCCTTATAGATATGTTATAAAATAACAGTTTGTAAGATAGCCTTATAGATGGTTTATGATATAACAGTTTGTAAGATAGTCTTGTACATGGATTGTATGATATAACTGTTTGTAGGTTAATCTTAAAGATAGTTTAAATGTTTGTAAGACTTATAAGTCGTGTAGATTATTTGGGTTATAAAAGTAAGTTGGGAAATAGGATATGTAGGACGTGTAGATATGGGTGATATTAATGTACCAACAACTCCTCTGACATTGGTGTCATTTTAGAAAATTGTAATTCTTCAAGTTTTCGTGGGTGAAGTAACTTTCGCCAACTCCAAAACGCTATATTCCTTTAAAAAGACAATAGCGAAGCGGTGCTGTAACTATTTATATTTGACAGTGTTACATCTCTGTTTTATCAAAGTCGTAAATCCGAAGTCCTACATCTTAAATAATTTGACCTTAAGACAAAACTTTAGGAATGTTAAGTTTTTTCAACCATACCTTAGGTCATGTCTTCAGGTATATTAGCAAATTGTCATAAATATTTCGATAGTTTGAGTATACTTTTACTACTTCTACGTTTACAAAGATAAAGACGACACATATTACACTTATAATTTGGGCCAACGCAATGTCTTTGGGCAGTCATAACGGCAATCATGTCAAAAATCCTGATTTTGTAAAATAGTCGTAAGCATTGTCCTAAGACCAAATCTGAGACTAGGCATATTTTGTGAAACGGATACCAATACGTAACGTGGTATTGCACTGTAGTTGGATACGGAAATTTCAGCGGAGTTACTTTTCTAAATAAGACTCATAGATAAACAAGGTACATTACATGTAATAAATTCAAAACCACATGAATGTTTCTATCCGTATTATCAGACCGCACTTGATCGTTGTAGCGGATGGATTCAAATCGAGCTACGCTCTCGTTGAATCAGCGGAGCTATTTTTCTAAATGGGACTCATATAGATAAACAAGGTATATTACAGTAATAAATTCAAAACCACATAAATATTTCTATCCGTATTATCAGACTGCACTTGATCGTTGTAGCGGATGGATTCAAATCGAGCTTCGCTCTCGTTGAATCCATCCGCTACAACGATCGCGTGCAGTCTGATGATACGAATAGAAACATATGTGTAAGTTTTATCTGTATATGTCTAAATTAGAGAAGTAATTTCTAGCTTTGCAATAAATGACTTTCTTAATAATAATAATAGTTTTAAACATAATTTTCTGAAATGCTGTTAAAGCGAATATTTTAATTTGATAAACTATTTATCTATTTGTTTTCTATTATGGAATACTTCTTAGATGCAGTTTTGGAATATAAACTACGGACTGAAGGCCTGCCAGAATTAATAATCTAACCGTCAAAAGCTGAAAAGTGCATTGCCGTGGCGGTAAATGACGATTGTTTTTTAAAAATGCATAAAAATAAGGAAGAGAGAAGAATTTTGTTTTTAAAAACAAAATTTATATTCTTATGAAAAGAGTTTTCCATCTGTTACTTTATGTTCTATTTATTTTTTAATCAATTCACGTAAAAGTTTTTGATTTTGGCGGGAATTGTATACAGTATACCTGAGTATTTTCGCATCTGATTATTTTCGCGCTTTTACTGCAGAAAAAAGATGAATCCCCCCGTCTTAAATTCGCCCTTGATCATAATAAATTCGAGAATGGCATGTATGTCTTTGCTTCAATTATTTAGCTTTAATCCTTAAAAAAATAATTCGCCTTTTTATCTAAAGGCGAATTTTGAACGCCAGCGAAAATTACCAGATATGCTGTAACACCCATCACTGTCATAATATTATACATGTAAGGGTACAAACTGTATATCCATCAGCACCTCAATGTACATGTTTGGATACCTATACCACCACTACCAACAACAACAAAAGCAACAACAAAAACATCGTAACAACAGCAGAAGTAGCAGCAGCAACAAAAACAACAACAGCTGTCAATTGTAAAACACCCAACCTGGTTTCAGTGTATAATAAGGATACAAACTCTATCCTTTCCTGTCTTAATGTATATGTTTTGTATAAAAAGCTTTCTCCTCTATCTGTGTCGTAAATCAAAGCTGTAATAGCAGTGTATAGCGGTTTATTAAATAAGTCCGTCGTTTTTGGTCAGAGCCCCTCTTTTCTCGAAGAAAACAGATTCACTAATGACTTAAATACAATTATTATCTTTTGAATGTAATCAATACTGGGCCCATAAAACGTTATATTGACCTCACTGCCAGTCTATAATTACTTTTGTTACTAATTGACTCTGACCGTAAATTGATTTTTTGCTGTTTGTCCAGCAGTTATCAATTCAAGGCATTTAACGAAAAGATAATACGTAAGGAAATAACGAAAATCTGTATAAATTTGTGGCGGTTTGCTTTATTAACAAATGAATCTAATGTGGCGATACATTTGTAGTTACCAAGTGCATAAAGGTTATTAATCCAAAATGAATATGATTTGTTCTACTGGTGTTCAAAAATTTAATCCTTTGTTGTCACACATTCCACTTTAAATACCCTAGTATCATTTTACTAGGTGGATTGTTATTCAAAATATGTTATCCGAAATACGGGAGTTCCAATCTGGAAGCACTGTCGTTGCTATATGTATTTTAACGTTAAACAACCCAGGCCCGAAGTCACAAAATTTATTCAAAACTCTAGACCAATTTTTAGTTTTTATATTTCTATTTTGACCATATAGAGCTAGTTGCTTGTAAATCCTCAGCATGTGAATTGAAAAAAAAATCATTTAGTTTGGTACTCGAAATATGAGTATTACAGTTGTGCTCAAACTATTGCTTGGTATTTCTGAAGTAAATTTGTTGACTTCGGACCCCATTGTTTTACTTATAAGATTTATAAATAAGATTTTTATGAGATCTATAAATAAGATTTTTATAAGATCTATAAATAAGATTTTTGTAAGATCCATAAATAAGATTTTTGTAAGATCTATAAATAAGATTTTTGCTACAGGAACAGTTGGCACTGTATGACGATATTGGATGTTTTTGTTTTAAAGCGCTCTCCCACAGAGTTGAATTACACGGAATCCTTCTATTTTTCTATCATAAAATGTTTCATTTTACTAAAATATCATTAACTGAATTCTTTTTTAAAATGTCCGATATTAAGACGTAATAATGGCGAAAATAGTTAAACCGTTTTGTACAATTTGTGAGCTCCTTAATATATGTCTTTGTTATTTATACTGTTTAAAGTAGATAAACATTTGCGTTAAATTCATACAGGGATATAATTTTTTCAAATTGTGTCGTTCTGTAATGGTTTGTCACAATACTAAGTAGTATACAGTTGTGAGTGTGATGTCTCACCGATGTAAAGATATACTATATGTGTACTTATCTTACAATAGTACAGTATCCG
This sequence comes from Atrina japonica, assembly GCA_030159075.1. Lineage (NCBI taxonomy): Eukaryota > Metazoa > Mollusca > Bivalvia > Pterioida > Pinnidae > Atrina > Atrina japonica. The sequence continues at coordinate 347,020 of BROG01000247.1, read as the reverse complement.
TATCATCTCCTCTGTCTTGAGGAGCGTAAATATGGACAATGCTAGAATAGTCTTGAGGAGCGTAAATATGCAAATGCTAGAATTGTCTTGAAGAGCGTAAATGCGGACAATGATAGAATTGTCTTGAGGAGCGTAAATGTGGACAATGCTAGAATAGTCTTGAGGAGCGTAAATATGCAAATGCTAGAATTGTCTTGAGGAGCGTAAATATGCAAATGCTAGAATTGTCTTGAGGAGCGTAAATGCGGACAATGATAGAATTGTCTTGAGGAGCGTAAATGTGGACAATGCTAGAATAGTCTTAAGGAGCGTAAATATGCAAATGCTAGAATTGTCTTGAGGAGCGTAAATGCGGACAATGATAAAATTGTTTTCAGGAGCGTAAATATGGACAATGCCAGAATAGTCTTGAGGAGCGTAAATGTGGACAATGCCAGAATAGTCTTGAGGATTGTAAATGTGGACAATGCCAGAATTGTCTTGAGGAGCGTAAATGTGGACAATGCCAGAATAGTCTTGAGGAGCGTAAATGTGGACAATGCCAGAATAGTCTTGAGGATTGTAAATGTGGACAATGCCAGAATTGTCTTGAGGAGCGTAAATGTGGACAATGCTAGAATAGGCTCGAGGACCTTCGATAAGGCCAACGCTCGGTATTACATCATCTGTGTTGAAGACCGTAAATAAATACATTTTTAGAAAAAGTACAATATTCGCATCATCTCGTCTGTATTGAGGACGTAAATAAGGTCAGGGATAGGTTTGTACTGATACGGCATCACCTCGTCTGCTTTGACGACCGCAAATAACGTAATGCTAGATAACTGTCTCAAGGACCGCAAGTAAGGTCAATGCTAGAATTGTCTCGAGAACCGTAAATATGAACAATGCCAGAATTGTCTCGAGAACCGTAAATATGAACAATGCTAGAATAGCCTCACGGACAGTAAATAAAGCCAATATTTGGTTTGTACGGTATTGCATTACCTCATTTGTTTGTCTTAAAATCAGTTGTTATGTTTCTGTTCTTTAGAATAAAAGTTCTTACAGTACTAAAAGCCAAATTTAAAATATACCAATGTAATACTACTGCATGTATTTTACACAAAATAATTAAACATTCTGACAACTAATTGTCCCATTGGAATGACTTGGTGCTTGAGATTGGCATTATGCCAATAACGCGTGCATCCAAAACTGACTAATGGACAGACTAAGTTGGTACAATATCCCAAATAAACAAACGGTCTAGCATTTGTTTCCCGTTGTCATTTTCTAAGCTTATTTATCAAACAATGACTGATGATCTCGTTAGGAACGAAGTCCAAACAACACAAATTAAAAAAAAAGACATCAAACCCCAGCCCAATAAAATTTTGATACATAATGTTAATGAAAATCCCATTAAACCTCACTGTTATATCTGAATTAATTCTATCGTATCAAGACACACCACAACTCAGACTACATAACATAAAGCACAAAAAGATCTACTAAAATTGAAAGTACCCGCTACCCGTTTAATCCCCTGTGTATATACATTTAGAATGTATAAACCAATATACATGAATACACCATATCAATGCAAACTTAATAAAGAACTTATTCCATTCCTAATAACTGATTCGATATATCAGTACAATTTAGTATCCATTTTGACATATCATTCATGCACTTTATCGCTGCGTGCAGTAGTTTAATATATCAATCCGCGATGTCTAACTTCTTTCTGCGTCGGACCGCCCATAATGTTATTTGGAGTCTAAGAAAAGTAGCTTGGTATTCGTTTGCTTTTTCATAATTCGTTCGCAACAGTTAATGTAAGAAGTTTTATAAAAGCTTTCGTGACAGGAAATTCGGGAGCAACATGCACACAAAGTAGATTGCGCAGAGGTGGTCTGTAGCCGGCTTCCATCTTTGGCAAAGCCCGGTTTAAAACCATTTTAGTCGGGATATACGATACAATACCAAAAATGTATCGCTGGGATCAGCTTGCGTTGGCAGCAAGTTATAAATTTTGATCGCGCATTTATACAAATATATCAAATAGTCTGAATACGGACATACAATTGAAAATATCCATCATGATCCATATTATCACTGGACGCCTGCTTCATTTACAACAGTTGAAAGTAATAAAAAATCTGGATGATAGTTGACTTACTCGCAGATGAAGAGAAACAGAAGCTTATACGTTAAAGAGAGCTTCCATGATTGATATTGTACGAGAAATTGCGTATGACGTCACTAAGCTCTTATTTCCTACGAGACTTGTTAAAGTTATAATGAACTATGTGAACAATAAAGTTTTTGTCCAAATTGTTTTACAATACTTAACATGTCAATAATTTATTAATCGATCTAATTTACCAAGATTTGTAACGTTTATTCTTTCCAAACAATTGTTACGTAGCCATTAGTGAAATCAATAAACTTGCATCTCGGTTACACAGACCCAGTTATGTAATAACCGACTTTAAATATGGATTATTTAGCTGATAGCGATTTTAGCCGTATAGATCTAATAGATCACATGTATCAATATAATCCAAGCTTTTGCTTCATTTGTGAAATTACTGTACAGGTCTATCAAGATAGTGTGGCACATCCAGGATTGAAATGTAAAACAATACTCTCTATTTTCCCACAACAGGGGTGCTCAGGTATATCACAACTGCATGCATTATTGTTGCTGTAATATTTTTGTTTAGAAAACTAGCCTTTCACCCCCACTACGATTTAATTTAGACTCGTGTTTTGTAAACATGTGCCAATTTATCTTGGTAAAACTATAGCTTCTTTTAAGTCATGTTGATTTTGAGATTAAAGATGTTTTTCTGCATAGCATAAATTTCCAACATTTAATATCGGTGAAACTTTCATGTTTTCTTTGATAGTATTCCTAAGGTTTCATCTTTGAATCTTACTTTATCGCTGTAGCAACATACTGTAAATGAGTGGCATTGAATATAGGTCATTCGTAGAATAGTTCATGCAATTATGTGTGTCACATATATTCAGAATTAAGAATTTTGCTCAATTCCAACAAATTTTGACTCACATTTGCATTACTCAAAACTGATACCTTTTGGCATTCTTGAACCTTTTTCACCCCCAGTATCTGAGTGGTACGCCACATTTCTGTTGTTAAGAACAGTCTGTTATGATCTATAGGGTTAGCTAAACACTAATATGTCATTTCGGAACCGAATCTAGGTCAAAGCTTTTCTGTTTACCTTTTATATTTACCATCTGATGACACAGACACCTTAATAATCATTATAAAAATGTTCATTATCTCATAACTGTCAACGGCTGTTCCAGGAATTTGGCATACAAAATGCGTCGGCATTCTTTATGGGAATTTGAATTCCAATTAACAAATGAAAAAAAGAAAACTAAGAAAATATGTAAATATAAGCATTGAATAAAAGCAAATTCCATTAAGCCCATGAATGCCAACTGACAGCACTCGGTGCTTACACGTTTCCGTGTTTTACAATGTATCAAGTGACTGAACTGCTCATGCAATCTTCGTTATCAACATCTTAAAATTCCCGCCATCAATGGAGGCGTTCGATATGACAGTTTGAAGGCATTAACAACGTATTACATTAGTTTGTTTGGACATATGCTTCAGGGTTGTTGTTAAAAAACTTTAAAAAGAAAGAAAACGGTACGTAGCAGATAACAATCATGATCACTCATTTGGTCCAGAAACTTCATAAAAACTGACTCATTTTATTTCAATGCAAGATTTTAATCTCGTAACGTTACCTTCATTGACAGTACGCTCTACTGATAATGATTTTCTTGTTTGTCAGTTGTTTTACCTTTATGTGGCGACGAACAGCTTTTAGCGGTGGAGGAAATAAAAGCCCAACTATTCTATACTCGGGAATGGACCGGCAGCGAGTTTACCTATATATTCAGGTTGAATTTGCGCTGTCAAGAGGTCAGGGTTGTTGTTGTTCGAAGCGTGATGCTCTAATCACTCAGGCACGGACCTCCAAAGATTGATGTAGCAAAAGATGGGGACAGTAGGGTGTATAAGATATTGTATAATGGTAAAATGGTGTTCAATGTTACTATGTACTTTAATGTTTAAGAGCGTAAATCCAGATAAAAGTTAAAGATTTCTCATCGACAAATAATGTTGAAATGTTAAATTGACACTGTATAATATGATGGTAATATATGTATGACTGGGATCTCGGCAAATAGAATGCAAAGTGCAAGAAGGATGAAGTGTGCTAGAAGATATACCACATAAACGATTAAAAGAGGTGCCATAAGTCGATTACACTGTAGATTTCTCACAGGGGTAAAACTCATCTAGTATCAGACCTTGATTATACAGTTGACATTTTTGTTCAAAGCATAGTTTTTGTGTTTTTTTCCATGTGGTTTTCAGACTCGGATAATTAGTGATATAATCAAACCAATTTGTAGATGAGGTTCTTCGCCGATCTGATGTTCCGACGGAAACAGATAAAACAAGCCAGTCTTTTGTCATTCTAAGACAGACCGGTCAGGTCAACCATCTATCATTTCCTTAGAAGCCATTTCCAATACCAAGCTATGTCCAGTATATTCATTATTCCCTTACCTTAAGTTATATCCGAATACAAAATGCCCCATATTCCAATTTATAGGAGGTAATCCTGTATATTAAAATTTTGTATCAAAACGTCTTGCAAAAATATAAACTCTTTTGGTTTGGAAATGTCACAGTTTCATAATTGGAGCTGCACAGATAGAAATGTGATGAGGTTAAGAGATATATGAGAACAGGTTATTTCTTTGTTTCCGTGAGTCACTCACTAGATACCAATAACATGGGTATGTCAGATAATCTGCTACCAAAATATATAAATGTTCTTATCCTGAATGTTTTTTACATTTTCAGAGCAGTGGGAGTAAAACAGTTGGTAGAACGCCAGATGTTTGACAACAGGGTCCCTAGTTCGATCTCTGATCGTGCCAGATTTTCAGTGGTACATTTTCATTTCATGTCGGTACGGATCTATGCCTAGATGTGATTGGTCTATGATGTGCAGTTTGGTCCCTTCGTCGGATTGTACAAGTACAGTGATACTTAAAAAGCCGTTGGAAATACGGATCACTTAAGAATGGCACAAAACACGCAGACCATCTCTCTCCCTCTCTGACGGGGACAAGTGGAAAGGGTTTCAAATAGTCACACCGCTTGTCAAATCAAAAATATTTATCAGAGTTTCAAAGCAATTTAGTTCTTAATAATGGTAGGTCTGATAACGCCTGCTACATACATGTATTTTATTATTTTTTCAGGTAAGTTAGGTCTATGTCTGCTATTATAATGTATTCGTTCAGAATTTGTGTGATGCCGGCGACTTAGTAATGGTATGCTATAGTGTTAACGGATATCCTGTACATTGTAAAGATGTGTTTGTTTAGTTAAGATATTAACTTGTCAGACAACACGGTTGTCCTATGGTATTCCATCTATATATTTATTATGATTTAATTAATTAAGATACCTAATAGTTGCTGCTTTCCCCCCACAATTAACCAGTTACTTTCCCTAGGGTGACGGGACTCCAATGATAACTGCAGTTCATATGATTCTATGGTTGATATTCTGCTTCGATAAATTACAGATACACTTTTTTTTGACAATAATATATGTTATGTTTTGCATTTCTGCTGGCATACTTTTGATAATCAGCGTTCTTTCCAGTAAATATGGTTTTGAAAAACCCGAACACATAATTTCTTCCCGTAAATCACTTTACAATATTTAACCGGAGCTATTAAACATCAAAATATAATCGATGGTTTTCTACTTTGAGTTGTGAATGTGTTAATACATGCAATCACTAGATGGCGTATGATAACGGTTTCCTGTTTATCGAGTGATGCCTCAATGTGCTTGCGCATTGGTTCCAGATGTAGTAATAAGAGGATCTTTTGTGATTTTTTTATTTCAGACACCTGATCGTATAGAATCCCAATTTGGTGTTATACCTGTACATATAATTTTAGATGAAATTATTATCTCAAAAATTTTCTATACTGACATGCTATATTTGTGAGGGAGATCCATATCTCAAACAGTGTTGACTTGTTCGAGGTGTTGGATCTCCATATTTGTGATTTTAAGTTTATAAATGTTGAAATTTATAAAATGACATTTTTATCATATGTTAGTTTTTATTGATAAGAAAAATAACGGAGCTGCGGTTACATGGTATACTGCATCTTGAGTAAGTGTATTAATGAAAACTTATCGAATGTGATGTGAAAACTGAAATAAATATGTATCTATTTCAGTGTATTTTGATGCGCTCCCTGATCAGGTTAGGCGACATTATTAACACGAAAAAACGAAAAGTAGAGATGGACGAGAGTGTAGGAAAATTATCGGTGACACCAATATAAAATTATTTAAAAGTAGATTAACAAGCAGTAAAGAGAGATATCAATCAAGCAAAATATATGTGCCTCAATAAATTACAGATACACTTAATTTGACAAAAATATATATTATGTTTTGCATTTCTCCCGGCATACTTTCAAATTGATATTCAGCGATCTTTCCAATAAATATGGTTTTGCAGAACCTAAACACACATAATTTCTTCCCGTAAATCACTTTACAATATCCAACCGCAGCTATTAAACATCAGAATATAATCGATGGTTTTCTACTTTGCTTTTTGAATGTGGTGATACATGCAATCACTAGATGGCGTTTAATAACGATTTCCTGTTTATGGAGCAGAAGGATAAATCTGTCGCTGAAAGGGGACCTGTGGTCCCTCGAAAATAGTACAGACGAATGCGTAGTAATTTATATATACATACAACCTCTTCTGTTTGGAGGTAATAATTATAGAGGACCAGAGGTAACCCAATGTCATTTCTATAGGTATGTGTCTATAGGGGACCAGAGGTAAGCCAATGTCATATCTATAGGTATGTATCTATAGGGGACCAGAGGTAAGCCAATGTTATATCTATAGGTATATATCTATAGGGGACCAGAGGTAACCCAATGTCATTTCTATAGGTATGTGTCTATAGGGGACCAGAGGTAACCCAATGTCATTTCTATAGGTATGTGTCTATAGGGGACCAGAGGTTCTATAGGGGACCAGAGGTAACCCAATGTTATATCTATAGGGGACCAGAGGTAACCCAATGTTATATCTATAAGTATCTATAGGGGACCAGAGGTAAGCCAATGTTATATCTATAGGTATATATCTATAGGGGACCAGAGGTAACCCAATGTTATATCTATAGTGGACCAGAGGTAACCCAATTTACTAACTTTATATATGTTCGATAGGAGACCAGGAGTAACCCAATGTTCAAATCTCCCGCTTCTCGATATTTCATTAAAACTTGTGTGTAACCTTTCCCTCTATTTTACTTCCCGGATAACAAATATAATTTGACTGTTCATTTAGTAACATGATTCTTTCATTGTATAGATTATATAATAAGTACCAACGTCTTTAATAAATTATTATAACTATCTTTTCAAAACATTAATATTATATTTAATCTTACTTTCATTTTATGGTTTCCGGAAGTGTTGAACTATTTTTATTTGCGTAGACGAACGACACTTGTGTGTGATATCAGGGGGACCAGAGGTCCCCATTGAGCGACGGAATTATCCTTGTGCGTTTATGGAGGGGTGTCATAAGGTGCTACATACTATGGCGAACTAGGTCGACGGTTTATGATTTCTTTTCAAAAATTTACATTTATTTTTATGAAACTGAATCTTTTATCCCTAATTTTTTACAACAAAAGTCATAATTTACATAACAAAGTTTGATAGATATCAAATAATGTTTCGTCTCACCGTAAAAACAAATCGTGTTATCAACGCATTAGTGCTATTCTATATAAATTTGTTTACTGACAGTTTTAAAATATTATCGCCATTTTAACGGCTGTTTGACATTTTTTCTTTAGTGATTAATTCAATGCAACAAATATATCAGTAATAATTTGAGTTTACACATGCGACGGCTTGAGATGCATCGTTAATCGTTGATAAGGTTCTTACACGAGATATTATGAGATTTTATTTATTAATATTTTTATCTTGAAATATTTCTGTTGGCTGAAAAATGTATTTTTATTTCAGTTTTTAAAAATATGTGTCCGAATTTACGATGCACTGGGGCCAAAATAGCTATAGCAACAAAGACGCTGTTCGTGGAAGAAAACGATATAGAAAAAAGTGATAGGCATTTTGATTACTTATAATTTGTTCTATGCTCAACACGTAAAGTATTAAACAAAACTATTAGGTAACATGAAAATGTTGATATTTTAAAAGTAAAATCAAAATAACCTGGCGGGCGGAGACTCCTGAACTCTTTATTGTCCTAGACAAGTTTAAAAGGTAATAAATCTTAATTACATTAAAAATACATCGGCAAAAACACTCGTTCCTACCAGTCACCATACCTACCAATATCGAGTCAGGAATAAAAACGTTTTACCTGTGATGCTTGGCATACCCAAGCAGTACGTAGAATCATTCGTATGATGATCAAAAGGTTACTCAAGTCGACTTACCTGATGATAAGATATGTTCCATAAAGCCAAATACTATGAATTCTCAAAATGATTATGGTACATGTTGATTGGTTTCATTTGTAATGATTTTTCAGGAACCAATGGATAATATATTGAAAATTATAGTCGTTCATTTGCATATTCTCCAGCTGATTGATAGTTCACTATCTATATGTGCATGATTTATATGTTGCCATGATTTAGTAATGAAAATGTTACCTGTCCTTACGAAATTGTTTAATCGTCCATACAGATTGTGATGAGGAGTTTGTCTTAATTTGCTCTGATTTAAATTTGACTATTGACTCATGGAGAGTGTGACCGGCCAGAAGGAGGTGGTTTGCTCCTCCAGGGTACCTGATCTCACCTGATATTTCCAGAAGTCTATGTGTGCCAAATGTTCGCCATATTTATACATTGTTTCCTGGATTTCCTAATGATTACCTATTTGGTGTCTGTGTTTTTTATATTACGATGGTGATTTACCATTACATGTATATAACTTTCTGTAAAGTTAGTCGGTGTACGTTTGAAGTAAAAACATATTGATTGTTTACCGATAATAACTCGAATATTTTATAGAACGTATAACGATATTTTAATCTCTTTATCCCGAAAACAAAGAAACCAAAAACAAAACATGAAAGAAAATCTAAACTCAACACAAAACAACTCCACGGAATAACTAATAGAAAGTAAGTCGATGTATCCATAATTAAGATGCTATAAGCTATATGTTACAGCCAAAGGTTAGAAATGGTAAATTTAATACACGATTTAAGTGAATGAAGTATATCATTATGGTGTAATCCAGGAAACTTACAGGTACTTAAAAGTATTTAGGTATAGGTCTACCAAGGTAAACTGGTACATCCGGGTTGAGTAATAAACCAAAACAATACTATTTATATAATAATATTTTCCAAAAATAGGTTGTACAAGTAAAATATATTACCCTGTACGTACTCTATGCATTACTGAATCTCTAATACTTTTGTGACGACAATGTGAATTATTATATATTTTATATGAAGGAAATTAATATTTGGGGATGTGACAAATTTGAAGTTACCAATAATTCGTCTACTAATTTGTAATATATGTTATATTAAAAGTTTACTCATTTACAGTCAAACACTGTTGGTCAATATATATCATATATAATGTATTTAAAAACTGCAATTGCTCGTGAAATACCGAAAAAAGAACAACAACAAGAAGTAAAGAAACAAAAATATATGACACTATGCAATGGACTGATCGACGCACAATGTAGTTAATATAGGAGGCACGCCAATGCAATACAAATTATTCAAATATATACTTGTAAACAAGGTAGAATGCACACCCACAATAAAGGAGATTGTATTGTTCTTGGACTCTTCCCGAAATGGACAACTAATTCCTATAAACAATTGCAATGTAGTATTATAATATTGACCTTTTATCACTGAAATACCCAAAATAAGTTGGATGTCTTGATTGATAAATATAAAATTTTAGATACCGAAGTATAAATCTTCAGAATGTGCAGGATACATATACAAATCTAATGATATTGGACAAACACGGACCTCTGGAAATTGGCTTTTGCAGTCACTGCCAAAACAGCGAACGTTAGCTGATTGAGCATTTCATGACGGGAAGGAGAAATGTACGCTGTAAAAACTAAAACCACAATCACTCTCAATGAAAATAATCATTATAAACAAAATGTTTATCTTTGTTAAAAATGTTCGTATATAAAACATATGTAAACATTTTGTGGTATCATGAAAGAGCTGAACATGTTTACATTGTGAATGTTCTCCTCAGGGAAAATATCTCTTATCACTGAAAGAATAAATATACTTCTTTGTCTATATAACATCAGTAGTGATAAAAGAAAGTTAACGTAGAAAAGATACAGAGCAGGTCATCTGAGAAAATCTATTGACTGGCAAATGTTACGTGCTTCTTGCCAATACTCTCTCGTACTACATGCAGTATTATATACATAAATTTTCAGTCATTTTCTCTTTTAAATTCAATCTTAAGCCATATGTATTTGTAATCATTGTCACCGTGTAATCCACCGCGGCCACTTTTATTCCGCGATATATTAACTTTCGCGTTAATTACTAATTCACGAATTCAAATAATCGAATATTTGTGTCAAACTTTGTGTGTTAATAAATTTTTGTCCACGTACATGTATATGCCAACACTGTGGGACTATCGGAATGTTTATAAATCATCGTTCAAATATATGACAACACTGTTTGGCTATCGAAGTGTTGATAAACTTTCATCCAAGTATATGACAACACTGTCGGGCTATCGAAGTGTGTATAAACCTTTTGTCCAAGTACATATATATGACAACACTGTCTGTCTTTCGAAGTGTGTATAAACCTTTGTCCAAATACATATATATGACAACACTGTCGGGCTATCGAAATGTGTATAAACCTTTGTCCAAGTACATATATATGACAACACTGTCGGGCTATCGAAGTGTGTATAAACCTTTTGTCGAAGTACATATATATGACAACACTGTCTGGCTTTCGAAGTGTGTATAAACCTTTGTCCAAATACATATATATGACAACACTGTCGGGCTATCGAAATGTGTATAAACCTTTGTCCAAGTACATATATATGACAACACTGTCGGGCTATCGAAGTGTGTATAAACCTTTTATACTAGTACATATATATGACAACACTGTCTGGCTATCGAAGTATGTATAAACCTTTGTCCAAGTACATATATATGACAACACTGTCGGGCTATCGAAGTGTGTATAAACCTTTGTCCAAATACATATATATGACAACACTGTCGGGCTATCGAAGTGTGTATAAACCTTTGTCCAAATACATATATATGACAACACTGTCGGGCTATCGAAATGTGTATAAACCTTTGTCCAAGTACATGTACATATATATGACAACACTGTCTGGCTATCGAAGTTTGTCTAAACCTTTGTCCAAATACATGTACATATATATATGACAACACTGTCGGGCTATCGAAGTGTGTATAAACCTTTTGTCCAAGTACATATATATGACAACACTGATTGGCTATCGAAGTGTGTATGAACCTTTGTCCAAGTACATATATATCACAACACTGTTGGGTTATCGAATTGTTTATAAACCTTTGTCCAAGTACATATATATGACAACACTGTCGGGCTATCGAAGTGTTAATAAACCTTTGCCTAAGTAAATATATATGACACACTGTTGGGCTATCGAAGTATGATAACACTGTCGCGCTATCGAATTGTTTATCAACCTTCGTCAAAGTATATGGTAACACTGTCGTGTTTTCGAAGTGTTTATTAACTTTTGTCAAAGTATATGACAACACTGTTGGGTTACCTATGTGTTTTTTTAAACCTTTGTCTAAGTATATGACTGCAGTGAGGCTATCGATTTTTTACATAAAATATTTAGTATGTGTCGTATCTACTATCACCAACAGCAATCTTTATCAAATGACACAATTCCGAAAATAGGAATAACTAAATATTCCTTACATGAAAATAGTGTAGTCACATTGAAGATGTGTATGCCTCTGTTTTAGTAATAAAACGTACTCTGAAATATTACAAAATATCATAGTCATATTGGCGATGTATATGCTTTTGTCTTTAGCAATGCCCTACCTTCACACATGAAAACATGTACATTCATAATTAATGAATTCGCTGATTGCAAATACAAAGTGATCTAAGTTTCACGTCAGTATTTAGAAGCTTTTAATTAAAATGATAATTAAAGTGAAGTAAAAAACCAACGTTTACTGAGATTGTCACTTGCACTTCAACCCCATGAATTTACAATTGAACATAGAAGTGGGAAGTGTATGAGGAGTGTTCCAAAAATAATGTCATCAGTGCACGGAAATCATGTAGTGCGAACTCAAACCCACCCCGGTTCGATAGATCACTGAAGCATAACACATGTTAAAATTTTGCAACGCAAACACGGATGGATTGACAGAATATCAAGAATGTGATGTGTTATAATCATGTATTACAATACGGAGTGGTAGTACTTTACAGCACTCGGACAGTTGTCTTCTTAGATTTGTGATTTACTCTTGTCATTGACTCTTCAAACGAAGTAATAATCTTGGTAGAAAAATGGACATTTAAGCTTTGCACTTTTAAGCGATAAGACCTTTTGAATTTCTATTTTAATATTGGCCCAATTGTGATTTTGAAGAATTAACTACTTTAATATTTTTCTTTACATTAAAAAGGACTGATTTAAGTTTGACTATCTGTATTTAGAAGCGTTTGATTAAAACGACGTGTAAGCCTTAGTAGAATCAAAACAATTGGTCTGATAACTCTTGGTATTCATCAGTTCCATTGTTTTTCATTTCATATGATTGTCACTTCATCTTGTACACGAGTTAGTTTTCAAGGTGTGGATCGTACTGTATAATTTCCATGTTTATATGTATTTCCTGTTTTATAAAAGTGTTGGAAAGCTCTTACGTAAATAAAGTAATTAAAAAAATATAACTCAGTAATTTGGATAAAAGGACTCACGACAACACTAACATGTCTGAAGATGTGATCGCAAACTAATGTTTATGGTATGCAAATTGGTTGATAATTTTACCACTTGGTAGTGTAAACTGTCTCGGAATCTAATGTCGTCTGCGTCTTTTTCTTGATATTATCTAGCCATTAATAACATGTTTGGTTATTTTAATACATCACTTCTCAATGATTTGGTGACAATTAAACCAATGATACATATTAGTAAAATTTGTACACTCAACCTTAGTATATAACCCGAGATCAATTAAGAGGCAGTATTAGTGAAAATACGATAAAAATTAATACCGATAAAGCTTGCCCTTTAGATGGAAATTGATTATTATTCATAGTCCGAGAATTAGCAAAAACGTTTTTGGAGTGATTTTCTGTTTATTTCTTGAATTCAACTTTGTTATTATGTTCATAATATTTATAACAACTGAGCCGTTGTCACAGCGTTTGAGTCCCAGAGGGTATACATACACCTAGTACCTGGTATTTCGGTACCAGCTGATTACTTAGCATGTATTTTTGCCTTTATCGTAAAACCTATTACTGATAATATTTACCGAAGTAATATTTCGAATGACATATCACCGATTAAATTCTTCATTACCTCAAAGCTAACATATTCATCTTTATGCAATGGTTACTCTTAGACAGATATAAGTATACATATAAGCTAATGGTTTGGGTCTTGTAAAATACTCCTTTTTGTTTAGAAACTCTATATCTATTTCAAATTCGATCTCTACATATGGAGTCTTATTGACAGAAATGATCGGTTTGAGCATTTGTTTTACAATTGGCTTCTCATTTTTACAAAACTTAAACATGGATATTATGTTCATAACATTGATGTCAGATATATAAGTCGATGAACCAAACAACTAATACCCTCTGATTGTAAACTGCTTGTATCTCAGATCTACAAGGTCCGCTTATGTAAATGTAAATAAACCAAGGTTTATTTACTTTATTATATCCATTATGACCAGAACTGTATATGAAGTACTGCGCAGTATATATATATATATATATATATATATATATATATATATATATATATATATATATATATATATATATATATATATATATATATATATATATATATATCCTTTTTAAATGGCGTGAAATCGATGCATGTATTACCGAATAACTGCACCCAAAAGGCACAGAAATCCGTTTTTTCACTCTTTGTTCACATTACAATATGCTCTGTATTTTAGTAGGTTTACTTATATTGTAATGAAATAGATAGTGAAAGTATATATATATATATATATATATATATATATATATATATATATATATATATATATATATATATATATATATATATATATATATATATATATATAATACAATCGTCCAATACAGAGTATTATTCCACTAGATATCTTGTATACATTAAGATATATATATATCTTAATGTATACAAGATATCTAGTGGAATAATACTCTGTCTGTATTGGACGATTGTATCGTATCATTACGAAACATTTAATGTTAAAGATAAGAAGTTTGTTTTAACAGAAATTCCCTCTCCCGTTCCTGAGCAAGATCTGCGAAATACATGTACATAATGAAAGCTGTGTATTATCTGATATCCTAAACAGCAAGTTTGAGACGATACAGAATGTCGGCAAAAGTCTACAACAATTATATGTTGCATCGGATATTCTATCAAAATGGAAATCACTTTGTTTTGGGGTTTGCTTCAACCATTGAAACTGACCAGACGATAAATTTATTGATTTGCTATAATGTACATGGATTACTCGGCAGACTCGTATCTATATGGAACATTTACATATAATTACGTTCAGATGTATAAGCATGTCATGGAGTTCTCTTCAATACTTTCGGAAATCGTACAAGTCTTGTGATAGGGAGATGATCATCTGCAGTGTTTATCGTTTTAATGCTAAATCTAAGTAATAATAAGTTAAGTACTCTATGTAGAGAAATTGACAAACGGGAATGATTCGTAGCGGGTTTTTGTATGATACCTATAATACCATTCTCCCCAGTTTCAGGACCACGTCCAGTAGTACACAAATTAAAATTACAGACGACAAATCAGTAATGGCGCGTTTGAATCTTATCCCCTGACTGTCTGGGTGAAATCTAATGAGCATATATAACTTTTATAAAACTAATTTTATTCAATATGTGTTTCGTAGTCAAAGTTGACCATCGTCTATATATAAACTACGCAACTCTCAATAAAGAAACTGTCGTAACTCTAAAAACGGCTAGTGCTATATCTATAATAAAGGCCATCTGACCTCGAGAACAATAACACATATTTCCTATATAAACATGGTATTACTTATATGTATATATGCGTGTTTGTAAACAACGAGCGGTGTACTCTGTGCTTTAAAGCTCGAGTGTTAAAAAGAGGGTGATACATGACCGATAAGTGAGAGCAATGATTTAAACCACGCAGTTTCTTCAATCTAGTCAGGTGTCCACGTTAATTTTGTGCGAATATTTGCAAGTTTTCAAATGATACCGACGGTCATTTAATAAGTGGACAAGTGTGGATACTTGGTAAATCCACAGGTCAAATCAGGTACCACACAAAGGGGTTATCCCAAGCCGACCAATCACAGTTATGACCAAATCAGGGGGTATAACGTTTGGTTTCAGTCGGTGTAAAGGGTTTAACACGTTGATATATTTGGTAAAATTGAAAATAAATGCATATGTTGATAGAAATACCGATGCATTTTTATGTTAATTATCATGAAGGTGTCATAATTCTAGTACCTTACACATCATTGTCTATTTTGTTTTGATGCATCATCTGCTGTTTTGTTTTACGTTTTAGTACACAACAGAGTGACTTTGGTGCTTTTAAAATTACTTATATAAATTAAGATACAAGTGAACTGTCAAATATGCAGTACTTTGAGATATAATATAATTGTGAACCTTTAAACATTTTCCTCAATTCCTTTTCCTGAGCAGTTTCAAATATTGGAATGTATGACTTTTTAGAGAAAAAAAAATAGAAATGGCCAGACGAATTGTTTCCTGAGCTTACGACTCTTGTTTTTGTCTTGCTATTGTTTGTAGATTTAAATGAAGTATTCATATAAAAGAATATAGGTCCGTAGGTATTACCCAAAAATGTTGTGTCAAATGTAGGTAGTTTTGAAATGATTATTATGTGAGCTCTCTATGTTCCAGACATAAATAAAACCGAACCGTTCCATCTCAGTAACAGTCTCTACAAGTCTAACTGATATATGGACTGCTTCCATTTCCCTACATGGGAAGATGAGGTAAGATAAAGAGGTCGACATTCAGAGTTGAGGAAAAGTCACCGACCTTGTAGTTTTAGAACGTCAGCATTCCCGACTGACACACCTACCGACTGAAACAACACCTCTTGAACAACTGCACGCCATCATGAGCATCAACCACTTTATATATTTTTAAATTACTGTTGCATATTCCTCACTTTATAACTTATTGTGAAGTGATTTACATTCAAATGAACATTCCTTCAAAATCTACCGAAGTCATTATAATAAATACCAAGTCAATTTATATACGTCAACTCGATGTTCTAGAAACCCTATAATTATTAATTGGGAAAAAGAAACAAAGATTACTGATAGATACAATATATCGTCATTCAGTTTATGTGTAGGATGTCCAGATAAAAATACCAATGTTTGTGTTAGTGATTTCACAATATTAATTAGCGAGAAGTATACCAATATATATATACGGAAATTGGACAAAAAATGTCTAATTTAAGGGATTATCGAAAGTGATTACAGAATATACTTAAACAATTCAAAGTATTGATAAAATTACAGACAGTTCACATAACAGTAATAAATGTGTATTTTGATTAAAAAATTCTTATGTTTGTGGTCATATCGATAAGACTTCTGACAGTGATACTATATGGACATTGATCAAATATATTACGTCAATTTGCTGCTACAATAAGATTGTGTTTCGAATGTAAAATGTTATCTGTATCAGTAATGAGTTTATGGTAATTATTGACTTGTTTATATAGAACGTTCGTTCGTGTGGGAGGGGATGAGTGGGTCAACAGGTCGTACACCGGTTCGGGTTACTTCTTCAGTGGTGACTGTTCGTGCGACAAGCACTCGGCATAAAAGTGAACGTTGTTGTTGTATTGTTGTTTAACGTCACATTCAAGAATCTTTCACTCACCAAATGCCGGTGAAGGGCTTCAAATTTTGGCCTATGCTCAGTGCTTACGGCCATTGAGCAGTGGGTTTTTTTCACCTACTGTGACACGGGGCCTCGGTTTTTCTACTGTCTCATCCGAAAGACAGGAAAAGACAGCCTCCTCCGTCGAGGCTCGAACCAAATCGAGCACTCTACCGCTGAGCCAGGACGGCTCCCAAGAAATGAAAGTTACAGGCATTGTGAATTAGACTCAACCGAAGTTCCGTGTCATGGCAGCCTGTCGTGACATGTCTAAGAACCCCTCTGCATTCGGATATAGACAAAGGCCTGGTTAAATTTGTGGCAGTTTTCATACAGCCGGTGACATACGGTATTGATAAATCTGTGAATATAAGAATGAATGAGTAAGATTTTGGTAAAACTACATATATATTATCCCCTGCCTTTGGATAATCAAATGATATTTTGAAGCTAATCCTGATTCGCGATCTTGTCTAGAAAGATAATAACGTGAATATTACAACCCATGAAATTAAACCTTCCTGCCTAAAGTAAGCATGTAAGTAAAAGAAAAGTAAATACTTGACTAATATAATCCTTTCATTCAAAGTTATTTTTCCAGGATGCATTTTATGGCGTGTCAAAATGATAGAAAGTCATTGGTTTTACATGGTTTTTGCAAATTTCTTATCAAATACATTAAAAAATATGAAGAAAATAATAGCCACACAGACCTTTCATAAATGATGCAGACCACAGCGTTCCTTACCATTACGTAAACTTGTCTCTTGAGGAAGCATGTGCTTATACCTTTATGATATTCGACACGCATCGATCAGGAGTACTTTTGTAAAATCAGACAAGGAATATGTTTTCCATCTCTTACATTAGAGATTAAGCTTCTTGAAGGCTACAGGATTGCAGAGAATCATCGAACTGATTATCATCTTTATTTTCGAATATACCATATATCAGTGTTATTGGAATGGGCAGGGAAAGATATTCAGAATATTTAAGATAATTTTCAACGAGGAACAAGTTGATAACTTAATATCTAAGGAATACTGACCATCAAAGGTATACTCAAAAGATAAAAAACATACACACTGGTCACTGATACTAAATTTAAAACTATATTGAAAATATTAAATGATGAAACAAAGAGTCTAATAACACTTTGTATGTAACGGTAACTGAAGTGTTATAATACCTGAGGAGTTAAGGTGTCTGAAATGTAAAATTGCCTATTGTAGTACAGAATGTGAAATGCGGTGTCATAGCGTTATCATACCTGAAGAAATACGCTAGCTGATTTGTTGAAGTTCAGGAAGATTTACAGTACCTAGGCGTTAAAATACATAACGTGTTACAGAATGTGAAGTGTGACGGTTTTTGCACTGACGTGACAGTTTTTGAAGTGTGATGTAATCTGGTGCCTGAGGTATGATGATATCTGAAGGGAAACGGCATCTGAGGTATGATGATATCTGAAGTGTGACGATATCTGAAGTAATATGGTATCTGAAGTGTGACGGTATCTGAAATGTTAGTATACACGAAGATATGCAGGACATGAAATGTTACTGTACCAGAATTCATTGAGTATATGAAGCGGTACAGTATCTGTACTGTTTTAGTATATGAAGTGTTATAGTATCTGTACTGTTTTAGTATATGAAGCGGTACAGTATCTATACTGTTTTAGTATATGAAGTGTTATAGTATCTGTACTGTTTTAGTATATGAAGCGGTACAGTATCTATACTGTTTTAGTATATGAAGCGGTACAGTACAGTAGTATTTAGTATATGAAGTGTTATAGTATCTATACTGTTTTAGTATATGAAGTGTTATAGTATCTGTACTGTTTTAGTATATGAAGTGTTATAGTATCTGTACTGTTTTAGTATATGAAGCGGTACAGTGTCTGTACTGTTTTAGTATATGAAGTGTTATAGTATCTGTACTGTTTTAGTATATGAAGTGTTATAGTATCTGTACTGTTTTAGTATATGAAGCGGTACAGTATCTGTACTGTTTTAGTATATGAAGTGTTATAGTATCTGTACTGTTTTAGTATATGAAGCGGTACAGTATCTATACTGTTTTAGTATATGAAGTGTTATAGTATCTGTACTGTTTTAGTATATGAAGCGGTACAGTATCTATACTGTTTTAGTATATGAAGTGTTATAGTATCTGTACTGTTTTAGTATATGAAGCGGTACAGTATCTGTACTGTTTTAGTATATGAAGCGGTACAGTATCTATACTGTTTTAGTATATGAAGCGGTACAGTGTCTGTACTGTTTTAGTATATGAAGTGTTATAGTATCTGTACTGTTTTAGTATATGAAGCGGTACAGTATCTATACTGTTTTAGTATATGAAGCGGTACAGTGTCTGTACTGTTTTATATGAAGTGTTATAGTGAACTGTTTTAGTATATGAAGCGGTACAGTGTCTGTACTGTTTTAGTATATGAAGCGGTACAGTGTCTGTACTGTTTTAGTATATGAAGCGGTACAGTGTCTGTACTGTTTTAGTATATGAAGTGTTATAGTATCTGTACTGTTTTAGTATATGAAGCGGTACAGTATCTATACTGTTTTAGTATATGAAGCGGTACAGTGTCTGTACTGTTTTAGTATATGAAGTGTTATAGTATCTGTACTGTTTTAGTATATGAAGCGGTACAGTATCTATACTGTTTTAGTATATGAAGCGGTACAGTGTCTGTACTGTTTTAGTATATGAAGTGTTATAGTATCTATACTGTTTTAGTATATGCAGTGTTATAGTATCTGTACTGTTTTAGTATATGAAGTGTTATAGTATCTGTACTGTTTTAGTATATGAAGCGGTACAGTGTCTGTACTGTTTTAGTATATGAAGTGTTACAGTATCTGTACTGTTTTAGTATATGAAGCGGTGTATACTGTTTTAGTATATGAAGCGGTACACTGTACTGTTTTAGTATATGAAGTGTTATGAATCTGTACTGTTTTAGTATATGAAGCGGTACAGTATCTATACTGTTTTAGAAGCGGTACAGTGTCTGTACTGTTTTAGTAGAAGTGTTATAGTATCTGTACTGTTTTAGTATATGACTACAGTATCTGTACTGTTTTAGTATATGAAGTGTTATAGTATCTGTACTGTTTTAGTATATGAAGCGGTACAGTGTCTGTACTGTTTTAGTATATGAAGCGGTACAGTATCTGTACTGTTTTAGTATATGAAGCGGTACAGTGTCTGTACGGTACAGTGTCTGTACTGTTTTAGTATATGAAGTGTTATAGTATCTGTACTGTTTTAGTATATGAAGCGGTACAGTATCTATACTGTTTTAGTATATGAAGCGGTACAGTATCTGTACTGTTTATAAGTGTTATAGTATCTGTACTGTTTTAGTATATGAAGCGGTACAGTATCTGTACTGTTTTTAGTATATGAAGTGTTACTGTACTGTTTTAGTATATGAAGCTATACAGTGTTGTACTGTTTTAGTATATGAAGTGTTATATCTGTACTGTTTTAGTATATGAAGCGGTACAGTATCTATACTGTTTTTAGTATGATGTTATAGTATCTGTACTGTTTTAGTATATGAAGCGGTACAGTATCTATACTGTTTTTAGTATATGAAGCGGTACAGTGTCTGTACTGTTTTAGTATATGAAGTGTTATAGTATCTGTACTGTTTTAGTATATGAAGCGGTACAGTATCTATACTGTTTTAGTATATGAAGCGGTACAGTATCTGTACTGTTTTAGTATATGAAGTGTTATAGTATCTGTACTGTTTTAGTATATGAAGTGTTATAGTATCTATACTGTTTTAGTATATGAAGCGGTACAGTATCTATACTGTTTTAGTATATGAAGCGGTACAGTATCTATACTGTTTTAGTATATGAAGCGGTACAGTGTCTGTACTGTTTTAGTATATGAAGTGTTATAGTATCTATACTGTTTTAGTATATGAAGCGGTACAGTATCTATACTGTTTTAGTATATGAAGCGGTACAGTATCTGTACTGTTTTAGTATATGAAGTGTTATATGTAATACTGTTTTAGTATATGAAGCGGTACAGTATCTATACTGTTTTAGTATATGAAGCGGTTTGTCTGTACTGTTTTAGTATATGAAGTGTTATAGTATCTGTACTGTTTTAGTATATGAAGCGGTACAGTGTCTGTACTGTTTTAGTATATGAAGCGGTACAGTGTCTGTACTGTTTTAGTATATGAAGCGGTACAGTGTCTGTACTGTTTTAGTATATGAAGCGGTACAGTATCTGTACTGTTTTAGTATATGAAGCGGTACAGTGTCTGTACTGTTTTAGTATATGAAGTGTTATAGTATCTGTACTGTTTTAGTATATGAAGTGTTATAGTATCTGTACTGTTTTAGTATATGAAGCGGTACAGTATCTGTACTGTTTTAGTATATGAAGCTGTTTCTGTACTGTTTTAGTATATGAAGTGTTATAGTATCTGTACTGTTTTAGTATATGAAGCGGTACAGTGTCTGTACTCCATGAAGTGTTATAGTATCTATACTGTTTTAGTATATGAAGTGTTATAGTATCTATACTGTTTTTTAGTATATGATGTTATAGTATCTGTACTGTTTTAGTATATGAAGTGTTATAGTATCTATACTGTTTTAGTATATGAAGTGTTATAGTATCTATACTGTTTTAGTATATGAAGTGTTATAGTATCTATACTGTTTTAGTATATGAAGTGTTATAGTATCTGTACTGTTTTAGTATATGAAGCGGTACAGTGTCTGTACTGTTTTAGTATATGAAGTGTTATAGTATCTGTACTGTTTTAGTATATGAAGCGGTACAGTATCTATACTGTTTTAGTATATGAAGTGTTACAGTGTCTGATCTGTTTAGTGTATATAAAAATTTTGATACCAAAGTATAACTCTTTAGGATGTCCAGGATACAGATGGAAATCTGGTAAAAATTGGACAAACACGGACCTCTGGAAATCAAGATGTGGGACCACGTGCCATGAAGGAATAAACATCCCCTGTTGACAAGTCACACCCGCCGTGAGTCCACATCAAATCCAAACAAGACTATTATACCTACCGTAAAATTTGCGGAACGTTGACATAAAACGCAGTTTTCGATATCCCTGTGTCAATAATTTGTCAGTGAGTAGTTTATCTCTGTATATGAAATGTTCATATGTTGAACACGCTGTGGAATATCGGAGAGCCAATGACTAGATATTTAAATTATCGGATACCGCCTTTAGTGAAAAAACAGATGTCGATGATCCTAATGTATCTGATGTTATACTGTACCCTAGATATATAACACCCGTAACTATACAAAATGTTCCTTAGTTATTGAACACAGACATGGATATGGTTTGACATTGAGAAATACAATGAAAGACAAGAGTGTGATTGAAATATCACATGAACCATTACAATGTGATTGTTCTACTGGCAGCGTACCTAAAGAACACACAAAATCAATATATTTGTGACAGTCCAATTTCGGTGTTTATGTACAAAACGAACAAACCAGAAATGCATAAAACAATGAAATCAAAACAATGGTTTCTAGAGGCAAACGCTAACATGAGCGTCTGATTGTAACTGATTAGTTTCCTTTCGGCTCAATGTCTTCCATAAACAAGTCTGACTTCAATGGCTCTTACGTTTTATTACAGTAAATTAGGCACTTGTGAAGTAAATTTTTCCGATATCGAGAAGTTTTTGAAGTAGTATGAGATTATTGTATTGTATTGGTAGTTACGGTGATATACACAGAGGAAAATTGTAAGACATCTTCATAAGTTCTGCTTTCTTGTCTTTTATTTGCAAAAGGGGAATTCAGCAATAATAGCGCATATACACTGTGTGAAATTTTTTTCATTTGCACAAGGGACATATCGTAAATTCAAACATATCTAAATTTCGTCGCGTATCAACGTTATTGATATAAATCGTAATTACACCATAAACTAGGAAAGGGGTGTACTATCTCCACTGTATACCAAATGATAACATATCTTAACTGTGTTACTTCTGGTATTATATATATATATATATATATATATATATATATATATATATATATATATATATATATATATATATATATATATATATATATAATGACAGTGAAACCTGCTTTTATATAAAGACCAATGTTTTATATTAATCAATAAGAAATTCAGTATACAATATGCAAATCGAGTGAAAGTAAAATAAACAAAAAACTCTGAAAGTCCAGAACTGGGATCAGGTACCATGGTGTAGTAAGCATCACCTGTTAATTAATCAAAGCTACCCCTCTAGTCCAAATCAAATTCAAATGGAATAAATCTACAAAGGGTATAGGTATAGACGATACAAGAACTCGGCATTCCATTATGTGAATCGTAGTAACTATACACGAGGTCATATGAAGTGTTATGCATAAATAAACTAGGTAATTGGAGAATTTGCTATGTATTGGTTATAAATGATAATTTGTAAAAACTTAACAATTGATTTCAAAAGAAATTTTCGGTGTAACCATGTTATTAGAAGTATAACAACAATATGACAAACGGTATGTTGAATGTTTTGTATACATATGAATCATGATTTCTGATTTTGATAAAAATATTTGCAATGAAACAATATATTCATTTACTAAGAATATGAACTTACTTTTGGTTTTGTAGGTTAAGTAACAAATTTATATCATATTATAAATTTGCAATCATATATAGGGTACAATACATTTAATTTCAATGGGACGTTTCTAAAACGTTTCAAAAACCACGCCATGCCCCCCCCCCAAAAAAAAAAAAACTTCAATAGTCACTTTCAAACTGACCCAGTTTGCACTGGGACTGAATATGTATCGGCAAAAACCGCTGGCGCCAAAACAATTCTTCATTCGTTCATTTCAATTTCTATGTGTCAAAATTAAAAAAAATATATTGATTAACTGAAAATAACAAGTGAAAAATAAAATTTACACATGATATTGTTGGAAATTGATTTATTGAAATAAAAAATCTATGAACATACTAGTATAGTTTGAATTTACATATTAATTTGCGTCGTGTTTCACTTTGCACACTGGCTCATTAATTAGCTATCAGACAGATAGTGAGAAGAAATATCCTGAGCTTTATCTTATTGCTTTCTTCATTCGCTGTTTCGAAATGTTGCTATACATCTGACGGATTAAGATAAATAAAGAATATAAACAGATCTATCTTTAAAGTATCATAGTTATATAAAGTTCTCCTTTTCAGATGTTTTTGTTCGTTTTATCTTATTCGATAATGAAATTAAACGTTTGTATATATATATATATATATATATATATATATATATATATATATATATATATATATATATATATATATATATATTGTACGATCGTATTAGCTGCTGTATCTAATATGAACTTTAGTGCGATATTATCAGTTCGGCAGCAGGTATAGTATACTATAACTGTCCAAAATGCATTTTATTTGCCCTGTTAAAATCTGGAAATGTCCATGTAAGTGTATTGTCACTCTACTGTTTTTTATCTGGATAAATGAATCATTCAAATTGAATGACTTTTGTTCAGCTGAATGTAATAGAAAGAAAAAAAGAGATTATATAATAAATCTCAATAAATTAATTAAAAATCGATCAAGTCAAGAACACGTATTCTCAATGTATATTGCAGAGTTCTAGATACCTGCGAGGTAAAATCTCTTTAACTCTGATTTGAGGCAACGTCATACAAGATGTACACACGCAATGTTGACTATGTTGTGTAAAGCGATATAAATAATGCACGTGGTGCGATGTGGAGTTACCTCTCTGTTTGTGTAACATGTCGATCGCAAGTCATGCTTTATGTAATGTGTTTATGCAATGTTTTCTGTCTTCCGGCTACAGTATTCTATCTCATGTTGCGTTCAGTTTCTCGTGATTCCTATTTGTATATCTGCTTGTCTGGATAGAAATGATATAATTATGTAATACGTTGTACTTCAAACCCCATTCAGCTACAATAGTCCGAAGACGTAGAGGCAGGGTACAGATTTGATTTACTTAATGACGGTATATGTCCGTCCACAAATTCAACACTTTTTACAGAGTTTTACAGAATCTCTAAGCTAAGATAATCATCTTTATGCAGTGGGTACTCTTAGAAGAATTTGGCAACCGCATTTTTTCTTTCGGAAATATACATTTACATTTACATTAAGCTCAATTGATGAAGTCTTATTGACAGAAACGATCGTCTTGAGCATTTAATTGGGCCTTTTAAATAAAATTATAACTTTGATTAATAACATATACGCGTCACCCCAATCGTTACATGGCACCCCACTTTCAAGTCTCATCAACAAAATATCATTTCAATTTCAATGTTCAAATTCTAAACCCTTCAACAAGTAAGACAGTCATCTTTTAACAGTGGTTACTTTAGGACAGACTTAGGTATACATTTAGATTATTCTGATGGTCTTGTATGACATAATGTTTTATTTCGGAACTCTTCATCTATCATGGACTAATTCATGTACCACGTATTAACCGATAATGTTTGTGCGGTACTAGTATCTCCAATGGTGATGGAACGTAACTCTACGTAATTTTCCCGCTGAAATGATTTTGATTTTGATTTGAGTTTTTGTTTTACGCCATACTCAACAATTTTTCAGTCATATGATGGCGTCCAGTTTTTATAGGTGGAGAAGAAACCCCGTTTACCCGGTAAAGACCACCGACCTTCCGCAAGAAAACTGGAAAACTTTCCCACTTAATTCGAAATGACCCTAGCGGGATTCGAACCAGAGGTGAGAGGCCGTGTGATTTAAAGCGCAATGCTCGAACCACTCCCCCCCCCCCGCTGAAATGACGTTACCACGGGATATTGTCTGCTACCGTCATTCCATCACTGATAGAAATAATAGTCCCGCACAAACGTTATCGGATATCACGTGGTACATGAATTAGTCTCATTCGAGCTCAACTTATGAAGTCTTATTAACTGAAATGATCGTCTTGAGCATTCATTTTGGTTTCTATTTTGTTTTTGACAAAACTATAACTTTAGTATCATGTCTATCATAGAGAGCTAAATTATTGTTTAAAAATTACACAGAATGCAATAATAAACTATACTATAGTCTAGCTTACTTTTTCCATGAACACTGAAAAATCAACTTCCAAAAAGTTTAACAACGAGTTACTTAACTACTATACTAGCAAACATTTTGCATATTAAGTTTATAGTAACACTGCAAATTATGTTCTAAATATTTAACGTCATAATTTAATTGTAACGTCATTTTGCGGGGAAGGTGTTGTCCGATTGGGGTCGGATATATTCCTGATGAGTGCTGTTTCCCGCGTGAGTAAATCAAGGAGCCGCGCCTTCTTTTAAGGCATTGCCTTAGTTCATACTATTTCGCTTGGAGAATGAGTAACCACTACCTTACTGTCAGGTATTTGACCCAGCACCGCTTTTTGAACTCAGAACCTTCCATTTCTAAGTAAACTCATGTGCACGTCCAGATTTCTGTTTTTACATAATATTTATATAGCTAAAGCATGATATATCATATCATAATAGATTTATGATATTTTACCTTGAATATCCTGCATACTAATATCATATGAATATCATCAATATCATGATAGAAATATGATCAGTAGAAATTCAGATACATAGTGTGATATATCAAGGAATCTCACAATTAATGAGAATCATTTAACCCTTTCACCCTCGAGTATCTGAATAGTATGTTCTTCTATTGTTTATGACCAGTCTATTGTGGACTGTAGGGTTGAAAGGGTTAAAAGGGAATAATACTTTATCAATTTGATCATTAGTATTTTACAAATATTATTATTGCTAGAGATAAAACAGGATAATTTTACTTAGTTATACATGCACAGTGCAATTTCTGTATTTATTTTTCTTTCTTCTTTTTTGTGTATATTATATTTGTTACAAGCCAACCACTCTTCTCCTTTTTATACTGGCACGAATTCTTGTCACAATTTACCCAACAAATCTGGTATCCATGGCACATCGTACCTATCTCATCTTGTACCCAGTTTTGCCCAGTCATTCCTATAGCTGAGTGACTCATACCCAAAAGTTTTGACTGTGTCGAACCCGTCGTTTTACTGAATCATACCCATGGGATGTTTTGGTTATAATGTATCAATATATACTTACCAACTTAAAAGCTACCTCTGTCAGCCAAGAAAATATTTATTTAGTTAATTTCCACAGACAGTAATATGCCATTTCAAACTCTAAACGGCATCATGATAACTATTAAGTTGGTAAGTTTATCTTTATAAACAATCCTACAATCAAACAAGCAATGGGTACTAGTCAGAAAATCGATGGGTCAGCCAATTCAGTTTGGTACGATTTGTTGTGGGTACGAGCTGACCATTACTCACAATATGAACTTATTTATCTGCGGTAGTCTTGAATATTAACCAACGCCGTCATATTTATGGTCTGTCAGAATGATTTTTTTCTATATTCAAACTCAAATTACTTGCAAATAGATAATTATTCAGAAGTGTTATTAATAGAACTTTCACGATAGCTGCGTTCCTACTAATTTCACCTACACACAAACACTTCCGAGTGGTATCAAGAAGTTTCGTGCTCAAAACATTTCATACCCAGGATGATCAGTACCCAATTAAAGACTAATTGTTCCCTGTGAACGATTTGAATTTCATTGGATATGATTTGTGTTGAATACGAAACTCGGAAGTGTTATGTGCGCAGGTGAGATTAGTAGGAACGCAGTTATCGTGAAAGGGTATATAGGAAGGTTATATAACCTAAAATAAGCATGATGCAAAGTACATTATCAGTTAAAATAAAATTGACCTCTTAACTGAGAGTAAGCAGTCGGTCATATCCCTTTAACCTTGTACTTCCGGATTGTAATTCTTCTAGATACTGTAAAATTAAGAATGGCTATCTATTGTTGTTGTTGTAATTTTGATATATTGCAAAGTAAATAATATCGATTACATTTCTATATTAGGATTGATACATATTACTGGGAATGATGACAATCTCAATACAAACAGAGCTATCCGTGCGAAGTTTAAAATGATACAATAAAATAATCAGACTGACAATTATGCCTGTATTATAGATTGGAGGTTTGTACTTGTTAAACTGCCAAAAGGATGAAAACTTACGGTCTTCAATGTGAGGTGATCTTCTCAACGATGTATCGGTGGTCTTTAGCCGACGTTCGACTATAAATGTTAATAATAATAATAATAATAATAATATTATATATATATATATATATATATATATATATATATATATATATATATATATATATATATATGTGTGTGTGTGTGTGTGTGTGTGTGTGTGTGTGTGTGTGTGTGTGTGTGTGTGGTATCATTAGTAAATAAGTACTTATCTATTTGACGTAGAAGTCTGATAATTCAAGTGTTAAACAAGCCAAATTTATGGTCTGGGCGGATATATTTCTGGCTATTTTAAAGTGCGGCCTGGAGCTAATGCTTGTCACCATAATTTATAATTGTGTATGACGTTAGGAAGAAGTATAACCTTCTTGCAGTTTATCTAACGAATGTAGTTTTATATACGAATCTTCAGATAGTGGCATACTTTATTACTTTAATATATCGACTGGTGTATTTTGTTAGAATAAGCTTTTAAATGTATAAAAGATGACAGATATAGAAGAGCTTAGGGTAATGGACAATGCATGTAAGGATGATCATATTTATATAGACGTTAGGGTCAAGACTATCAATCATTGTGAGAAAGGATACGGCTCGTATTCTCAGGATTAAGAGTTTCCTAAATTGAAGTTGTTAGTAAAACATTGTAGTATCTGTATCATCATATAGGCTACTAGCATTATTTCTGATTGCTATGTTTCATTAATTCTTCCACCACAACAAGCTATAATAAATTGGTCTAAAATGATAGGAAAGAGGATACCATTTAGAGACGTAGGGATGAAAGGGTTCATAAAAATGTTGAACTACTTATTCAATAGTGGTTATTGAATCCTCTGCAATTGTTAGCAGGGATTGTACATCATGTTTCATTATAGTTTCATTATGTGGGTGATTGATCGGAAAGGGACACCTGATCCCACCTCTGGATTATCAAGAGGTTTATGTTTGTCCAGTGTTTGTGTGTTGGTATTTCGTTTTACCGTTTACGCTTAGTATACATGCTTTTTATACAATTACAAATCAATTATGAATAATATAGAAAAAGGTAATGTTAACAATAATATCATCATCATCATCATCATCATCCATAACCACCAACACCACAATATTTGAAATAAGTGATGATCGTTATAAAATTATATTTATAATGATAATAGATATTATTATTAGTGTTCCATTCTTTTCTTTGTTTCAGTTTTCATTCTCATATCCGTGATTTCTCTACTGAAATGTCCTGTCTCGATAAACACGGGATCAATGAAATATGTTCTAAATGCCGGATTCTACATTGGCAATCCATGTCAATTTTCTCTCCTGTTTTGAAATATGCTATTTTGTAACCATTAAATAAAAATAAAATTTTATATTTTTCTCGAAATATGACATATCTTATTATATTTGCTTCAATGATGTATGGTGTATACCTGTAGATATTGCATTATGATAAAGTCCATAACACTCTGGTATCTTCTGTTCTACATCAGTATGGGACATAACAACCTAACATTTCTTCAAAGGTCACTGAGTAGCTGTCGATATATGTTTGTTGATGCATGTTATTACAATTTACATAATAAATTCAATAAAAAAGAAGACAGTCATTTGTGTCAACAATTGGTTTTTCAAGTCACACTCAGTATATTTGTGAAATTTATCAATTTATCTTATAAAATTTACATTTCATACACACCAACCTTAACCAAATCATTTCATCTGCAACTGACGACCTTACTTTATGCAAGAAATTGACAATGTACTTTTTGCTTTACCTCACTACACCTTACAAAACATATTCGACAAAAGAAAACATGATTCCCTTTTTTGTTGCGATACGATTGAATGTATATTAAAGAATCATTATTATACATTTAAGTGTTGTTTCACACAATTATACAGTCATGTGGTGGCGGTCAGTTTGGAATATCCTCGGAAGAGATCATCGGCCTTTCGCAAGTAAACTGGCAAACAAATCGGTTTAGGTTCCAGTGGGAAGAGAGATGAGAGATTACATGGCTTAAGACCCGATGATTTATACGCACAGCGAAGGAGGCTCAGAATAAGCGTATAAATTTGTTAAATTGGTTCAAATGTCAGAATAAAAACAATATGAGTACTGTACTAAAATTACACGATAACTCGGAATTTTGTGACAACTATAACAGTACAGTGGAATCTCGCTATAACCGACTGACTCAAAGTGGTCTGAATCCTGAGGTGGTCGCATAAGTGAGGTTCTGCACAGATTGAATATTAAGGAAGAGACTGGAAATTTATGGCCTTAATTGTGAGATGGTCTTCTAAGCGATGTGGTTTTAAGTTTCTACTGTATATACATGTCTGGGACGGTAGTTGTGGAATTGTCACCACAAAATGCATAGTCAAGATTTGACAATTTCCGCTACATTCTCCTACCTGACCTAAAAGATATATTGGGTATGAAAACCGATTCACGGTACTGAAAAGATGTTCTTAAATTTACACATAATTATAAACAATACCGTAATGCCGGGGTTTACAATCTGCATTGATATAATGTAAATTCGATCACGCACATTTCAGTCGGGTTTCAAATGCTGAGGTGATCCCAACAAATGATAACAAATGCACGTACATCTTCGGGTATGATATTGTTAATATCACCATGCTAATCAAAATCACCTGAAGAATGTTGAGTCAGTTGAAAATATGATATGCTGATTAACCAATGAAATTGCCAGAAATTGCCAAGAGTTATGATATATAAAAACTCAGTATTTTAAATACAGTAAATAAAGTATGCATATAGTTATTGCATATTATAATGACTTGCAACTTCTTTTTGTTACAAGCTGTAAACAGTCGGTAGCGCGCTCCACTCTTGATCGTGATTTCGAGTCCAGCCGGCGGCAGGTTGGTTTCCTGTCCTTCGAATGAGACAGTGAAAACCGAGGTCCCGTGTCATAGTAGGTGTCGGCACACCGAGCATAAGCCAAAATTTGAAGCCCGTCACCGGCATTTGGTGACGTCTCCATATGAGTGAAATATTCTTAAGTGGGACGTTAAACAACAATAAACAAACAAACAAGCTGTAAACGGCGTTGTACTAATAGAATGACAATACATTTGTCACTGTTATTATTACCAAAACTAAAAGTTTAAACATTTATTGAATTGATACACGTGTAAATAAAGCTGTCATATTCTAATATGCAAGAATACCAAATAAAAAAATTCATCAACACCAGACTGGAAGAATCGTTCACATACAGTATGTCACTATTGTATAATCTAATATCGGTGTCAATAAATATATTTAACCTTGTTTTTTGTATGTCACTTTAACCCAATGTTTCTCAGTTAAGTTTATTTTACTCCAGTTAATGCTAATTTCGAGAAACTAAACAAATCTAGGTTTTACTGATATGTGAAGCCAAAATATATTTTTTTTGCGCTAGGCCCTTTTTTACTTCTCATTTAAACTCAAATTTTCTCGGTTAAGCCTAGTCTTCAGTTAATATCAGTTTCGAGAAATATAAAATATCTCAGATACCAAAGTATAAATCTTTAGGATGTCCAGGACACAGATACAAAACCGGCAAAAATGGACAAACACGGAGATCTGGATACTGAGAGGTGGGATCAGGTGCCATGGAGAAGTAAGCATTCCCTGTCGACCGGTCACACCCGCCGTAAGTTAACAGTCAAGTCCAAATGAAATACGTGAGGAGTGAATCCTCGTCACAATTGGTACAGACGTCTCAACAACCGCTAACGAAAAGGCAACTCAACATTTCACCCAGTGAATCGCAAACAAGACTATTATACCGATCGTAAAATTTGCGGAACGTTGACATCAAACATGGTTTTCGACATCCCTGTGTCAATAATTTGTCAGTGAGTAGTTTACATCTGTATATAGAATGTTCATATGTTGAACACGCCCTGGCATATCGGATCATTTGTGAAATACAAACTCCATATGCGGGTGACTGTTGGATGTTACTACTTAAATCTGGAAAATTTGTGATAGGAAAGCCGGAATCGTCGAGTTTGTCGTATAGCTTAGTTGCTAATTTCCCGTCTTTGTCTATAGTAAATAAAATGTCTAAGATTATGTTTATCTTTTATTTCTATTCGCTGTGATATATCGTATTGGCATATGTAGCAAAATTATCATTATTAATTGACAAAACGTCGTCGATATATCTAAATGTGAAATTAAAGGACACCGTTAGCTTTTTCTTCTAATGAGTGAAACTTATTTTTTTTCTCCTGTTTAACCTAGTTTTTTCACCAGTTTGGATTTTCGAAAAAAAACTAGGTTTAAATCAATGATGTGATTTTTGGCGTTATAATTTGATTAAACCGGAGAAAAACTAGATCTGAATCATTAATGTGATTCTGGCGTTATAATTTGATTAAACCGGAGAAAAACTAGATCTGAATCATTAATGTGATTCTGGCATTGTAATTTGATTAAACCGGAGAAAAACTAAGTTTAACTCATTTATGTGCTTTTTGCGTTGTAATTTGATTAAACCGTATACTAGGTTTACCTGTTTGTCGTACCTTTTGCTTTGTAATTTGATTAAACCGGAGACAAACTAGGTTTAACTAAGCAATGTGATGTTGGCGTTGTAATTTGATTAAACCGGATAAAAACTATGTTTAACTCGTTAATGTGATCTTGTTATGTCATATATACCACGTACTGTTACAGGTTTTTACGCAGATAAAGAATGCATGTATATATCGACAATGTTCATTCCTGGCATTTTAGGAATGACAAAGAAAATTTTACGAATCACAGAACCCAACACTAAGATATATAGTTATGAATCTGAGAATATTACGAATATTGGGTATTGATACATCTAATCATTTGACTGCTAAAGAAAAGACGTACAAGTAATTATTGATATGTTTTATAACCGCTGCTAACTCGCTAATGTTTACTTAGCACTCTTCCGAAGTCCGGGAGACAATGTACAAGTCATTGGAAACAGCGATGCTGTAAAATATACAATAATTAAACCCTGGAACATCCTACTTCAATCTGTGAAATCACGCTCATTTATGACAAGACTATAAAATATTTATGAGGAACATGATAACACTATGTGGATGTACTTACGCCTAGGAGATAAAAAACCATTCATTTACCTGAACCAAATATGTCATCTTAAATTGTATTTCAGGATTAGTACACGACTTATTCTTTATTTGATAAATATGTTTCACATACAGGTTGAGTGATGTTTGACACATTGTCCTTTGCACCTGTATCTTGGTAGTCGCTATATGTACCTAGCTATACAGTTAACCTGAAATACGTATCTTCGATACAACGTCAAATCAAAATTGCTTCCTCTTTCTCTATGTTAGTTCTAATAATAATAATAAGAAAGTAATAACTAGAGAAATGACAAACTGAGTCAGAGCTTGTTGTCAAACGATGACAACGTTGTGGAGGGTATCGTTAAATTATGTGAAAGTTTAGTGAATAATTAATTTAACATCAGCTTTGACATTTTCATACATATCTCAATCCCCCAAGAAAATGGAAAGTACTAAGTAGTGACATCCATGGTTACCGAATAATTACTCTTTTACTTTACGGTTTTAATTATGAGGAATATCACCTCTTGTCATTGCGTTTTTCTAACACCCCCGGAGGCTTACTGATTTGTGAGAAATGCTGTCATTTTATATGCAGATGTCTGGTAGTTGTCCTCTTGGAATACTGTAACCAGATTTTCTCCTGTTCTGTAATAATTTGATTTCAACCATAAATTGTGTAACTGAAAAAAATCGTTACGTATGACGAAAAAATATCAAAGAAAACAAATGAAATACAGTCAAGAAAAATTCTCATATATATATATATATATATAACATATATATATATATATATATATATATATATATATATATATATATATATATATATATATATATATATATATATAACAAAAGAGAGTAATTTAGTCGTGCACAGCGCAATGTATTCAAAAAAGTTCTATCAAAATGGCTGAAAGTAATAAATCTAAAGTTTCATTTCATATATTATCACAGTTTGTTAATTATACTGCTATCCGAACGTTTTCATCCATCTTTGGAATCATCGGGGAATGAAACTTTAGATTTATTACATTCCGCCGCTTTGATAGAACTTTTTTGAATATATATATATATATATATATATATATATATATATATATATATATATATATATATATATATATATATATATATATCTATATATATAATGTGTGTGTGTGCGTGTGTGTGTGTGTGTGTGTGTGTGTGTATTTGCTGTCGAGATAATGTTCAAATGAACTTTAGATTTATTACATTTCCGCCGCTTTGACAGAACTTTTTTGAATATATATATATATATATATATATATATATATATATATATATATATATATATATATATATATATATATATATATATATATTTAATGTGTGTGTGTATTTGCTGTCAAGATAATGTTAAAATGAACTTCATAAGAAAGTATTCAAGAGGAATATTTGTAATTTTTGTATTGTTTTCCTGCGTAATTAAATTTCATATTTAAATCTCTTGCCCTCATTTGTTACAGTTTTACTTACATCAAATTCTTCTATTATCTGGAATTAACATCTTAGAGAAATAAGAACTAGATGTCAATCCACCCGTTTATTTCGGCTTTGATGAAATACGATATGATTTTAAATAGTATTATGCTGTAATATATGTATGTTAGCCTTAAATAAACACAATACGTGTCCTATATCGTCATTAGGTTATCACATCACTAATATCTATTGAAGAGTCCTAATATCCCCTCGACACCATGTTATTTTTGTTTGGAGGAGGGAGTTCATTCGTGATGATAATTAATGTGTATATAGGACCAAATGTATCGGAATACGACAGCTAAAAGTGAATGCAATCGTTAAATTCTATAAAATGACCATTCTTTGTCTGAGTCATATTTCTGTTGCCATGCTGATGAAATGCATTTAAACATTTCAATCCCTCAATGATTGTTAGGTGATGGATATCAACGCATTTTTACATTATCAGAGGCAACTGCGGTTTAAAATGTCAAAAAAACGAGATAGTTGTTGTGAAACAGTTACACGCACCGGAATATGTTGTGAAACAACAGAAGTCTAGGAATGTTTAGAATTTACTTATAGTATGATATAGCTGTACCACAACTAATGTGCAAACCATTGCAGCGTATGTTTTACCGTCTGACGTTAATACGATTTAATGCTACGCCTCATCTATATCTACCGCAAACAATCCGTCTCGTGCGGAATTTCTGAACCTACACATCCAGCAAACTGAATGAAACAGGGCCTAGTCTGTTAAGACAGGAGAGTCATGGTAGTATCAGATTCTGAGCGTGCGTGCGAAGGTATACTACGCAGAATTGATATTATTGAATGGAGTAAAGATAATAAATGTCTCTCGTCTGCGCGTCCATGAAACATTCTACGACATAAATATTTTTGCCGAGTAGTACATAGTTGATTTGTTTCTTGTAAATAACTTTTATTTTGAAATATTGACTCTTGTGTAAATTCGCGAATTGAAGTATCTAGCAAATATTTTCCGTGAATCCATGTAATCGAGAATGTTTCTAAAAAGGCGAATACGCGAAATACAGATGTCGCAAATATATAAGTTTACGCACTGGAATTGATTCTTTTCGGAAGCCCTTGTAATCTACCATCGTGTGTATTGTTTTCTTTTGTTTTACGCAAAGTAAAAAAAAAGTGTTGCAGATATGGAAGTGTCGCCAATTTAATGTGTTATAATTTCAGTTCTATGTCACAAAAAGCATAACAATGCATTATTGCCTGTGATTTGTTATCTCTGGTTAACAATGGTTCTTTGTGTTACGTCTCTCCCAAAAGACTAGCACATTAGTTCTCTTTTTTGTTGTTGAAAATTTTCAATATTAAAAAGACGAAGTTTCTCACCTAACTTTGACGAATGATGCGACGTTTTTGTAATTTTCTTTAGAAAAAGAAAAATCTAACACGAACCCAATTGCAATAAATTAATGCTTATGACTTATTCATCATATAAGCTATAAAAACAAGTTAAGTTTTCCCCGCATTGTGTTATATAATGTATAGAAAGAACTAGAACTAGAAACGAAAATTACAAATCAGATATTCTTAAGAATCATTGGAGACGTATTATAATATTGGTCTGAGTCTATATGTGTGTTTTTCTTTCATTTGAATATGGATTTGACTGTGGACTAATGGCGGGTGTGATCGGTCAAAAAGGATGCTTACTACTCCATGGTACCTGATCCCACCTCTAGATTTTAAGAGGCCAATGTTTGTCCAAAGTCATCAGATTTGTATATGTATCCGAGATTTTATATCCTTAAATTACCGTTTGTGATTTACGTGAGTAAGTATCTAATTCGGGTATTAATACAGGTTTAATCGAAAATAAAGCTTTGACCCGACTAGCAGAAAATCTATGAGATTACCTTTTTTTTAATACACATTCACTCTTTTCAATCAATTACTGATGGTCAAATGATGCTACAATGCATTAGGCATTACTGATTCCAAATGTTAGTCCGGGTTTATTGAGTGCTTCAAACACGGAGGGAAATAATAATAAAATAATAATAATAATAAATCGATGGGATCGAGAGATAAAACAAAACTTCCAATACTGTCAACATTTCCCGTTTCTCTTATTTTGAACCTCGTTTATACTGATAAAAAATGCTGGTCCTCTGAATTTCCAATATTCGTGAACCGGCCTGGCTCAGTCGGTAGCGCGCTCGTCTCAGGATCGTGAGGTCGTGAGTTCTAGTCCCGCCGGCGTCAGATTGGTTTCCTGTCTTTCGGATGAGACAGTAAAAACTGGAGGTCCCGTGTCACAGTAGGTGTCTGCACGTTAAAGAACCGTCACTGCTCAATGACCGTAAGTGCCGAGCATAGGCCAAAATTTGAAGCCCTTGACCGGCATTTGGGCATTTGGTGACGTCTCCATATGAGTGAAATATTCTTGAATGGGACGTTAAACAACAATAAACAAACATTCAAATATTCCCCGTTTACTTTTTATTAGCGAGTATTCGAACATTCATTTCAACTCTATTAAGAACTATATAGTGTCTTTGAGGTTAGAGCCCTTTGCCATCTCATCTGTCCCAATCGATTATATAGTTTTATATATAGTAAAATGGACGATACTTTTTCAGCTGATAAAATATTTAACGATGGTATGTATGGCACGCCAAAATCACATTAATGTGATAAACCTAGTTTTTCTCAGTTAAACCCAGCTTTTTTCCAGTTAAACCTAGTTTTTCTCAGTAACCCACATTGACTGGAGAAAAACTAGGTTTAACTGAGAAAAACTAGGTTTAACTGCGCCATAATCACAAAAATGAGTTTAATCTAGTTTTTCTCGAGAAAAACCTAGTTTAATTGAGAAAAACTAGGTTTAACTGCGCCACAATCACATTAATGAATTGTATATGATTTTGGCACAGTTAATTCTAGTTTTTCTCAGTTGAATCTAGTTTTTCTCCAGTTAATGGGGGTTACGAGAAAAACTAGGATTAACTGGAGAAAAATTAGGTTGAACTCGTAACCCCCTTTCGCTGGAGAAAAACTAGATTTAACTGAGAAAAACTAGGATTAAGTCATTGTAATTTCGGCGTGCTTCATCAGTTAAACCTAGATTTTTTTCAGTTAAACCTAGGTTTGACTGAGAAAAGCTAAGTTTAACTGCGCCAAAATCACAAAAATTAATTAACCTAGTTTTTCTCGAGAAAAAATCTAGTTTAACTAAGAAAAACTTAATTCAACTGCGCCACAATCACATTAATGAGTATTTGGCGAAGTTAAACCTAGTTAAACCTAGTTTTTCTCAAGCTAATTTAAGGTACGAGAAAAATTAACTGGAGAAACATTAGGTTAACTTGTAACCCAGTTTATTTGAGAAAAATTAGGTTTAACTCATTCATTTGATTTTGGCGTGCCATAGGTCTGTGTTAAAATACCTGTAAGAAATAGATACTATAGTAATAAGAAATGCATATTGGAAAGTGGTGAGGTCAAGATAAATCGCTGTATAGAAATCAGATGATTATTATTATTTCAAAAGCATCTTCTACGGGACTTGAGACCGTTTTACGTAAGAGCCTATGTCTAAGACTTTGTATTACATGCACATTTACAACTTGCTACTATTTTACGAATGATTCGGGGGGTGTCTGGGTAGCGCAGTGGTTAGCGCACTCGCTTTTCACCAATGCGACCCGGATTCGATCCTCGGATTGGGCAGGGAAGTATGTGAAATGGTTACCAACCCGGATACGCTCCTGTCCTTCGGACTGAGACAGTAAAAACCGAGGTCCCGTGTCACAGTGAATGTCGGCACGTTAAAGAACCCTCACTGCTCAATGGCCATAGGTGTCGAACATAGGCCAAAATTTGAAGCCCTTCACCGGCATTGGTGACGTCTCCATATGAGTGAAAGATTCTTGAGTGGGACGTTAAACAACAATAAACAAACAAACAAACGAATGATTCGGACTTGCCACTAATAACTGATTCAGGTCCCGACTTGAAGACTACTCATAGATGTTGTTATAAGTTTGTTTGTTTGTTTGTTTATTGTTGTTTAACGTCCCACTCAAGAATATTTCACTCATATGGAGACGTCACCAAATGCCGGTGAAGGGCTTCAAATTTTGGCAATTGCTCGGCACTTACGGCCATTGAGCAGTTAGGGTTCTTTAACGTGCCAACACCTACTGTGACACGGGACCACGGTTTTTACTGTCTCATCCGACAGACAGGAAACCAACCTGCCGCCGGCTGGACTCGACCTCACGACCTCACGATCAAGAATCGAGCGCGCTACCGACTGAGCCAGGCCGGCTCTTGTTATAAGTATCACAACTCTAAATATATAGAAAATCCATACAGTGAAATATCGTTATATTAAAATGAGTCGATATTCCGGTTATGTCAAAGTATATACTACTTTTATTCCGGATATCTCGCAGGTTTTATCACGAAATATTGCATATCTCGAAGTATTTTTCTGGTCCGAAGTATTTGATATTATACATTCGCCACTTGTTAATCGAAATTACTCTCTGCGATTGAAGGTTTACATTTTGTTATGTACGAATACACTATCAATAACCAAAGACTTGAGTTAGGGCACGGTTGATAAAAGGCCTATAAACATATCATATACGACCTAGAGCCTGTTGTTCTTTGGTGAAACGGGCCCCTCGTTTGTCTCTCGGTAGTACAATCAAACGCAAAATGTTTGTCTCCTTCGTGCACTAGACACAATTATTTGTTGTAAAAACATAAAATGATATGATATGAAATCTAATTACATCGTCATGCGCAAATGAATTATAAGTATTTGTACAAAAATTGCACTCTATTATATATCATTACACCAAATCATACAGTGCATGGAATTATCAATGGTAATAAACTGTATCAACCTTGTGTTTTGTTTTACAACAAGTTAATCATTTTCGCAGATATGGAAGTGTCACCAATACAACGTGTTATAATTTCAGTTCGATTTATGTTACGAAAACCATTCCAACACATAAATGACTCTAAATGCTAGACCCGCCTTCACAGTGGTTCTTTGTGTTGCATTTCCTCCAGACGCCTAGGACTTCAGTTCGTGTGTTTGTAGAAAATGTTTATTTTTGATCTCTCAAAAATTCTTAGTCTCTTGCCTAAACTTGGCAAATGATGCAACTTTTTGTATTTTGTGCAGAAGAAGAAACAACTAACATAATCATAAACAATTAATGGATTTTTTCATCGGTCACACCCGCCGTGAGTCCACAGTCAAGTCCAATGAAACACGTGAGGAGTGTGTCCTCGTCACAATTGGTACAGACGTCTCAACAACCGCCAACGAAAAGGCAACTCAACATTTCACTTAGTGAAACAGAGTAGTCGCAAACAAGACTATTATACCGACCGTAAAATTTGCGGAACGTTGACATTAAACGCGATTTTCGATATCCCTGTGTCAATAATTTGTCAGTGAGTAGTTTACCTCTGTATATGAAATCTTCATATGTTGTGCACGCCCTGGCATATCGGATCATTGTGAAATATAAACTCCATATGCGGGATATTACTACTTAAATGTGGAAAATTTACGATAGGAAAGCCAAAATCGTCGCGTTTATCGTATAGCTTATTTGCTAATTTCCCGTCTGTGCTTATATTAAGTAAAATGTCTAGGTATGAAGCGTGTGTGCTTGATTCTGTTGTATCTTTAATATATAGTTCGCTGGGATATATCTCATTGACATATGTATGAAAATTGTCATTATTAATTGACAAAACGTCGTCGATATATCTAAATGTCAAATTAAAGGACACCGCTAACTTTTCCTTCTTTTGATTCAGCAGTTTCTGAAAGAAGTCTGCTTCGTATGAATAAAGGAACAGGTCGGCCAATAAAGGAGTACAATTGGTTCCCATAGGAATGCCGACAGTTTGTTGAAAGACCACGTCTCCGAACATTACAAATATATTGTCTATTAGAAATTCCAGCATGTTTTTTATATCAACTTCAGTATATTTATGTGTAGAATGAGAGTGGTGTTTGACGAAATAAGTATCCTGATAGCTAATCACTAGATATTTAAATTTTCGGGTACCACCTTTAGTGAAAAAGCAGTTGTCTATGATGCTGAAAAGTCTTTCTTTTTAATTTTTTATGTGGAATAGTAGTGTAAAGAGTAGAGAAGTCATAAGTTTTGATACTGTGAATTCGAGAAAAATCGTGTGCCTTCAAATTTTCTAAAAGCTGTTTAGAATTTTTAAGTATCCACATCTGATTTACACCGCTTCTGGAATAAGCAACTGTACAGTATTGTTGAAGTTTCTCCTTAATGGCTGTCAATATCTTGGTAAGGAGTAAAGATAAAGGTTTGGTAGAACATTTGCTGGATCCTGCTATGTATCTGAATACCACATTTTCACAAAACATACATGAATATAAGATTTTTATGCCTGTTTATAGCTTTTATTTGCTACTGTAAATCAAGTAAAAATTATTAAAGTAGAAAAAATCGAAATATTTCTTTTGGTAAACACAGATAATGCCCCTTTAACTATGAATTTACTCTTGTGATTTATGACTAAAACAGGCCAGTACTTTAAGAGTACCCAAAGATATAGTTGTAAGTATAACAACTGTAAACAGAACAAGTACATAATTATATACATAAACCATCAGTGATCGAAGATGAATATTACAGTAAGTTTGATGAAAGTTCTATAAACATATAATTTACAACTTAGGACTTCTAACTTCTTGATAAAACGGCTCACTGCTTTGTTTTTGGTAGTACACTTAAAAATGAAAATGTTTGTGTACTTAGTGCACGCGACACAATAGATAACATTAACTGATATGATATTATGTCATCACAGCAAAGCGCCACTGAAATATGAGTATTTTTGTAGACATAGTATTGCACTAGATATGATAACATCAAATTCTACTATGCATAAAATTACCAATGTTAATAATGTTTAACAAGCTTGTATGAGTCCGATGACAACGTCGATCCTTTGCAACTTTTGATAATTTCATAGACTGGATGACGAGTAATAAGAATATTGAACCTCAGATTCAGTGTAAATATATCTAAGCTTTTATAACATAATAAAGTATCCACTGATTGCAGGTAAAATTTGATAAACAAAATGTCTTAAAGTAAATC
This sequence comes from Atrina japonica, assembly GCA_030159075.1. Taxonomy (NCBI): domain Eukaryota; kingdom Metazoa; phylum Mollusca; class Bivalvia; order Pterioida; family Pinnidae; genus Atrina; species Atrina japonica. The sequence goes on along the minus strand of BROG01000247.1, from coordinate 304,684 downwards.
AAATATGATTAAGTCGTTAATACGTAAATTATAACATATTTGCATTTATTACGACTTATACCTTATCAGTTATTGATTCAAATGTATTTGAAACGGATTCGACAGATCGAATGGCGATACATTATCGTCCGGGACACCAGATTTCATCTGAATTTTCCGTATCTGCTTGTTTTTTTTGCTGTTTACTGTCCTATATGTTATTTTTGCAATTGTTGATACCTTGGTATAAAATATTTACACTGTATATCGTTATCCGTTTATAGCAATACCAGTTTATATCGTGCACCAAAAGAAACATTGCATGTAATATATGTACTAAAGAAAAGCAAACGTCACATAGTTAATCTATATTCTACTGAAATAATTGTGGTAGAGTCACAACATACTGTTACTTGTATTGTCAGACAGTTAAATTGATTCTTATTTCATAAACTTTGTACAGACAGAATCATCTGTATCAAAGAGGAAGATGCTTAAGCAATTTCAGTGTAAACGAAAGTAAACGCGGTATCGGAAATCAAGCAAATCACGATTCTTAAGATGTAATTGACCGTTCATCAGCAAAAACGTAATACGATCGCGTTAATAATTTTAACATGTAACGTTCAATTTATTGCTAAAAATTCACTTTGATAACAAGATCGGGTTGGTGTCATTTAGGACACAATTTGCTTAAGATTGAAATTAGACCATTTCATCGATCGTACTTCAGTGTCATCTGCTTCTTTGCAGTTCTTTTATGATAACAGGCGACATAGGTACATCAAACATTTTAGTGATCTTGATTTTTTTATCAGCGAAAATGCACCAGCGGACGATGATGGATCATATAAGCATACAATTTTGTGAAATGAAAGTGAAAAAGAAGAAGAAAATGATGATGGTGATGAAAGAAACATATTTACAAGAGGAAATTGTAGATGACGTATAATTTCAAAGAAAATAGAAAATAAAATAATAATGACATTATTACCAAAAAAAAAATTAAATAAATTTTGATTCAATGTAAAAAGCTTTAAATCCTACAGTCTTCAGCGCACGGAAATATAGACGACAGTATCAAAACTAATGTTAATCAGTTCAATAGTTGATAAACACGGACCTTTGGGAAGTCCAGAGTTCGAATACGTGCAATAGAGGAGTGAGTTTATCTTGCCGACCAATCTGCAGCCATATAAAAATACATATCTCAGGAGGAAAAAAAATAGTTGGAGCTGATTTAACAAAAATGTCGTATGTCTGTAGTAACGAGATAACTTAGGACCGTTTTATCAAAACTTACCCTTACGTCGTAAGGTATATTCACACATTTTCAAATATGATTTTGATATCTTATGATTACCTTTACCTGCTTGGTTTACAAACATAAATTTTGACACTAACATTGATAACACGGGTTAACATTGCCACTTGATGGTCACAGAAGCAGGACATGATTTCGTCGTAAGTCACAGGCCCCGAGTCTTTGTAAAACAGCTGCAAGTCGTAAGTGTGGTCTTAAGACCAAATCAAAAACTTGGGACCATCACCATCGTATAGGAAATCCAGAAACTAATTTCCAACAAGTAACTTAATATTTCAAACAGCAAAATATGATAATTGCAAACAAGGTCATTATATTGACCGCAAATTTTACAAAACATTGACTATAAACACGATTCATTTCCTTGTTTGACAGTGGAACATTGTTTATTTCACTTCTGCTTTTTGACTTTTCAAGTAATGTAATCTTGCAAATTCAAAAATACAGATGTTATTTTTCATTGTTATGTATTTCAAACACTTTGATGCAGGTGCGGTATGTTACAGTGCCATGTGTGTTATTTTTATGGGATCGCAATCAACTATCAATTATTTCTAGTCGTTTACGTGCATTTCGCTGCATACACAACGCGCTTTCCTTTATCTATCATAAGGGTTGTTTAGGCGAACCTGTGCTTTTTATCTGATCAAGGTAACGCTCTGCCCTTGTAACGTAGATCAGTCTGTCTGAAAAAGCACATGTTTCTGCCACTTATCATTGAGAATCTACATAATCCGTTATGCATGTTTGGTTTTGTCCGTCTTATCAATTGAACCACTTCGAGTATCCCATTAACATGACAATAACATAACTACACCTTCTAAAACTCAAATATGTGAAAGACAACATCTCATTAAGATGTTTTTTTATCACTTTGTTGTATGACATAAAGCGATATTTCAATAACACCAACAAACTGTTTTGGACTCACCCTGGAATTGACCTTTCGCCAAGTGTTTGGCACATGGCTGTCTATGTGCTTTTTTATGTCAATCGATTGAGATGTCATAATTACACAAGTGTTTGACGGGCAATTTAATTGTGACGTCAAAATGGAAAAGTTTGCTACAAGGTACCATGTCGGGCATTTAGCGATATGTCAGTTGCTTTGGAAACAAATATATCTGCAATTTATTTGTTTATACTGGGCTTTACGTCATGCTCAACAATGTTTAAGCTATATGGTGGCAACCAGATTTTAATGACGGAGAAGTGAACCCGGTTACAATGTACTCGAGATGAGATCACCGACCTTCCGGAAGTAAACTGGCAAAGTTTCTCACAAAAATATGCATAGGGGTCAAGCGGGTCTATAAGCCACACTAACTAGATGGAGATAAATTAGGGTTTAAAGCGCGATACTCTGACCACTTGACGTACAACTCTCCACATACACTTAAATGTGTACAGTAAATTTTGAACTTATGATTGACCCCTTGCATTTTCTCAAGTGTGCAGCGAACGTTTCGAACAAATTATTCGTGTAGAAATCCTAATACTTTATTATTAACTTTTCCTTTGCCAAACGTTCGAAATTATACATTTTAAATACAGGATTGGAATACTCAGAAGCAAGGTGTCGTGTCGCTATAAGCGTGGTGCGTTTAAGCTGTGTCAGCATGAGTTTTGAATAGGTCAAAATTTGTTGCTCTTTAACCAAGGTTTGGTGGCGTATGATTCAGCGCGCAATACAAATTGATATTACTGGACTACATGTATATAGTATATAAAATAGTGTTTGTCAACACAATGAAGTATGTTATAACAGGGATGTCAGCTCAGATTTCGGAACTGACATAATACAGCAATAGTAATGCGTGGAATCAGAACACATTTCATTTTCGAATGAATACATAATTGTTTTGGTTTTTGACAGGACCGTGACTTTGATTGTGGGCTCGCAGCGGGTGTGACCGGAGAATAGATGAGGATTATTCGTCCTGGGACCTGATCCTACCTCTGCATTTCCCAAGATCCGTGTGTATCCAATGTTTACATGATAAGTACATTGTCTCCTGAACCTCCTTAGATTTATACTTAGGTGTATATAATTTTAATATACATGTATATAGAAATGCAGTGAAACCGCGCAGTTAAGACGACCTTACTGATCGACCGCAGTGATTATCTCATAAGTGACAGTCTGGCCGTTTCATGGCAAGAAAAATCCCAGGTGGCTGATTATTAACGATCTTAAATGTTATGTCATCTTCTAAGCGAGATTGTTTTAATGTGTGGTTCCACTAAGAGGAGTAAAAATAAAATATATAACATAAATCGCAGAGACAAACACATGACTCAAAAGTGCTAGCATTAGATATCTATTGACACAACTCATTTTCCTCAAGTTAGAACAAGACATTCTGAAAAGTGTACCTTCCTGTACTAGACTCAACGAATGAAATTGATTGAATAACACTCCAACCTTCACGGAACGCGAAAACATTCGTCACAGGGTATCTGAAGCAGCTGTCTGTATATTCAATACTTTCCCGCAATGCCAATCCTAGCAATTCATTACATTTCTCTGATTATTGACATTTTACCGAATTTTTGTGACGTAGATGATGTCTTAATACAATATCATATCTCAGAAGCAGTGTTCAAATTATAGTAAAAGTTATGTCTTTGTGTATGCTCCCGTTATGTAATGTACAGTTTATTTCACGAAACAATAAAATATTCACAGGATAAACAGCTTTTTACACTTAAGGGTAACTCGATATGTAGTGTAACTCTGACAATGATACTGTCGTGTTATACGATATATTATAAAATGTTTAACATGGAAAACTCCATACAATGAGTCAGAATAAGAGGTTTTATTTTACCAAAATATTCTCTGACTGCATTACTATTTAAAGAGAACCATAGGTTGAATATGTCAAAATAAAAAGGTATGTGTGTATTGGTAGCAAATAGATATTCATTGATGTAAAAACATTCTTTTTCTGTAATAATATTATTGTATAAATTTGGAATTTTGTTTTTGTTTGTATGGTATTCTACAACACAATCAACAACTTTACCGTTATATAGTGGTGACCAGTTTTTAAGGGTGGAGGAGATAACTGGTTACGATCTACCCGGTAAGACAGCACCGACCTTCTGCAAGTAAACTCCCTCCTCCCCTCCCCCCAAAGCTTAAGTTTCAGCGGAGTGCGAACCCGCGCTGATCAGAGTCGAGAGATATAATGGTTTCAAGAGCGATGCTCTAACCATTCAACCCCCCAAAATTGATTTCTGTTTGATGATACTGGTGTAATATACTGATAAAAGGAAAATGAAAACCACTAAATTTCAGTAAAATTATCATATTTAAGTTGATAGAAGTTTTTGATTAATCGTATCAATTTGTGTATCCATGTTCATCAACACCTTAAGCAACGCTGAAAAAGTAAAAAAAACTGAAGAAGTTCAAATTGATAATCGAGACTTAAGTTCATTATAACACGACGAATTAAATGTGCAAATTGTCTCAACATGAAGAACAATTGCGAATCACAAAACGGGATAGGACAAGGTGTCCGGAAGGAGTCAGTGTCCTCTGCTTCCATGCCATACGCGTCGCAAATATTCAATGGAAACCTTTCTAGTTCGATGAATGGGTCAAATTGAAAAGGACAAGTTTGGTGAAAAGGTCATGTGCGGTGAAAAGCATGATTGGCGAAAGGGAGTCACCGTCTGTGGTCGTGCTCCAGAATACTATCTAATATTACTGAGAGGGGGACTTTATAATGTTTAACAAGACCCCGTATCGACAATAAAACTTCTTAATCGACAATTTCTAGCGTTCAATAAAGTGTAAGTAGTTTATTGGCGAGTTGTTTCGCTTTCAGAATAAAATATTCATAAGAAGAGCATGCCCTGGCTTAACGTAAAAGTTATGAAATGAAACTCCATAGGCAGGTGAAGATGGAATATTACTACTTAGAAATGGGAAGTTCGTGATATGGCAATTAAAATCGTCGCGTTTGTCATAAAGGGGGGTGTTAAGTTCACGTACTTTCCAATCGACAGGAGTAAATTTAGGTAATATGCAGATGTGTTGCTCTCTGTCGTCACATTAATCTCTAGCTGTATCTCAGGATACATCTGACCGGGATAATTATGAAATTCTGAATTATATATGGACAGGACGTCGTTGTTATGCATTTGTACCTGTAAGTAAAATTGAACCGAGATGCTAAATGTTTGTTTCCTTTGGAGAACAGTGACTGTATAAATCCGCTTTATATGAATACAAAAAGATGTCAACCAAGAGAGGTGCACAATTGGTACCCATTGAATGCCGATAATTTGTTGGAAAACTTTTCTGGCAAAAAACACGAAGATGTGTACCAGAAGCCCCAGCATCTTGATGATATCGTCTTCAATGTACTTATTATTGGAATCAGAGTGTCCCTTCACAAAACAAGGTTCTGCATGACCTAACACTAAATATTTTATATCTGCGATTTCCATTTTTGTATACAAAGGAGCTTTGTATAATGTGAATGTTAATGTTAATCTGTTTTTGATGAAGAATTGTTGTGTAAATCGTCGAAAAATCAAACGATTTGATGCTTCTAATATGTTTGAAATTTGGAGAATTTAAATGTTCTAACAATTCTTTTGAATTCTTTAGGATTTACATCTGATTGACTCCGCTTTTTGACTAGGCAGTTGTACAGTACTTCTGAAGACCTTGTTTAATATGTGTAAGACGTTTGGTGAGTAAAACAGAGAACGCTTGATGGAGCATTTAAATGTGTTTATAGGGATTTTTGTGCATCTTCGGAATCAAAATGTTTGGCAATTCAGCTCCGCGTCACTTGTGGGTATTTCAAGAACGGATTTATGATTATCTAATATTTCAGAGGTAGGGAAATCGGGAAAGCTCTCTGACAACATCATGATCACGAAAAACTGAATTGTGGTTTGTGTTGACAGAATGTTTTAGTCGTCGAATTTTTCGTTTAAACCGAAAGAGTATCAAGTTCTACATCTTCTTTCTTAGCCCAATGTATGACGTATTCTTCACATGCGTCCATAATAATTTCAAATTTTTGGCGCCATGTAAACGAGACAGGTTCCCTATATTTTGGGCCTTTGCATAAAAGGTCTCAGTTTTCTGTTACGCACAGTGTTGAGATTACCTGTCACAACATAGCCACACGGAGTGTACATGAACTAAGATGTAGAACAGGTACAAGGTGGAAGGTTCTGGGAAAAACTGGGTAAATTGAGTTGCTGCAGATGAGCTTTGTAATTGAAGATTTTAGAGGCAAATGAACGTGGACAGCTATAGGATATAGATGTTGAATTTTCGTATAGGAAGAAAGCAAACATTTTAACAATCAGAAAATTTCAATTTTTTCTTTCGATAATGATTGTTGAAGCCTCTTTACTGATCGTGGACAGGTGGTGAACCTACGTTTTGCTCGTAATTGATTTGACCACGACATCGCTGTTATTGTGACTGGTCGATAGGAAATGCTTCCCCCTAAATTGCACCTGTGTCTTGCACCCCGAAACGTCACGTTTTACTGAAGTCGTCGAATATTGTCATATTTTAATTTGAATCTACCAGGTGGTTTTGTGGGTTCACAGAGAGAGAGAGAGAGAGAGAGAGAGAGAGAGAGAGAGAGAGAGAGAGAGAGAGAGAGAGAGAGAGAGAGAGAGAGAGAGAGAGAGAGAGAGAGAGAGAGAGAGAGACACACACACACACACACACACATATACATTTATACATCACATAAAATATTCACTATGTGATATGTCTTGCTACTTCAAAAGGCTCTCATCCCGATGATCATGAAAATCGACATTTCATTAAAACTGATAAAACTGCGATCATCATACGTTTTTGTTAAATGGTGTTAACCTGGTCAAAAACGTTGTTTCCGTTCTAATTAAGGAAGAAATAATTATATCAATAGCCAGTAAAATTTCCCATGTTACAGCCAGAATAAGTATGTTCTAATCTTAATCCAATGATTGCTTATATTGCGAAATGTATTTTCTAAAAATATACAGTACAAAATTTGTGCAAAAGTAGCAATAGAAATAATACTGTTTTGGAGATGACGTGGAATGCATATATAAACCAATTTTTGTTGTATGTTTCAGAATTACTTACTGGCCGTGAAGCAGGTGTTGTGTGCAGTTTGGATTAGGGGAAATGTACGGTATGACAAATTATAAGGTATTCTGGAGTCCATAATAACGATGTATAGTAATCAAGTCCAATTCGTTCTTTTACATATGTTTCTTATCGTTTTTTAGCGCTTAGTGAGGCAGTCTTGTAAGAACGCAAATAATATTTGCGTTTCTACACTAATTGCACTCCAAGAAGAAAACATCTGCAAGATCTAATAAATTAATTACTCAGTCAGAATCCAAGGACATTGCTAATCAAAACAAAGTGAGTGGATATGTGAATAAGGTCACAAAATGTTACTGGAATAAGTTATATGATTGGTACTTGTCGGCATTTTCATTTCATTCAGTAAATAGATAATAAAAAAAATTCAGAAATATATATATATATATATATATATATATATATATATATATATATATATATATATATATATATATATATATATATATATATATATATATATATATATATATGTGTGTGTGTGTGTGTGTGTGTGTGCGTACGTCCATGTATATATATATATAAATATATATATATATATATATATATATATATATATATATATATATATATATGTATGTGTATGTATTTATGTATGTATGTATGTATGTATGTATGTATTTATGTATGTATGTATGTATGTATGTATGTATGTATGTAAGTAAGTCTGTCTGTCTGTCTGTCTGTCTGTCTGTCTGTCTATGAATTCATGTGCCATAAAGACTAAATTCATAAAAGACATTAACCGTATGACTTATCTAAATTAGTCTTTGTTAATGTCCTCTGTAGTTCAACGAAAACAGGTGAAGCCTTAGGTAAAGGTCCTCCGTAGTACGAAACAAACCGGTGACGCTTTAGTTAAAGGTCCTCCGTAGGGCAATACAAACCGGTGTCTCCTTAATTAAAGGCTCTCCGTAGTGTAGTGCAATACAAACCGGTGTCTCCTTAGTTAAAGGTCCTCCGTAGTACAAAATCTAAAGTCTGTTGCTACAGCCGAAGAGAAAATTTATTCATTACTTTTTTAAACGCCACTACCGATATAAGTTGTTTAAACTTGTTTGATAATGGTTTTAAAAATTTTGAATTTTAATTAAGACGCACAGATATTAAATTAATTGTAACGTCCATGACGCTTTTGGATTTCCTTATAAATATGAAAAAGACATAATACTAAAGTTATAGTTTAAAAAAAACCCAAATACTGGTCAAGACGATCGTTTCTTTCAACTAGACATCATCAGTTGAGCTTCAATTTATAATTTGTAAAGAGAAAGTGGTCTCATATAAGGCCAAATATTAAATCTAAATGTTAAGCCAAAATAAGAGTAACCACTGTAAAAAGATAATAAACATAGATTTTGAAGAATTTAGAATTTAAATGGTGCTATTAGTGCTAAGTATTACTCTAGTAAACGATTATCAGCTGGTACCGAATTACCATATACTAGGTTTATGCCGAATTACCTGGAACTAGGTTTATGTATACCCACGGCAACTAAATTACTCCACTTATCTAAACTAAATAGATATATGGAGGAAATGCAGAATTACAGGGATATGTTCAAATTTTCAATACAAATGCTTACTCCTAACAAAATTTGACCTCCGCATGTCTCTACAGTTATAATAGCAGCATACAGTATAACGTGTTAATCAGAGTGATACGCGTCAAGAGGACAGTGCATATAATACTTGCTTTCACAACACTGCGTCACACACCGTTATATCATGGACAGATCGTCTCAAAAACGCAAATGTGCATTGTCAATCACAGCAGTGCTATATCTAATGATATGAATGAAAGGAACACAGTTTGCAATTTGTATTTCTTATCCCACTGCCGACGCAGGACGTAGATCTAATTTATTAAACAATGACAAAGTATAGATTAAGTATAAATGTACGAATAAAAATATACGTACGAATAATGAGAGGTTGAGGGAATAGATAAACTACGTGGTATCTGCATCCAACGAATCAGTTGTAGGAGGAGAAATAATATAATTTAAAGACAGTGAAAACAATAGCAAAACACATATATAGTGATTTTTCAAACATATTCAAAAATAAGTGTTGCTTTATATTAAAGGGGTGTCATTGTCCGAGTCACAAAAGATGGTTGAGCGAAGTAACCTTCTACTCACTTTTCGGTTATGACAACATATACTGGGAAAACGTTTTATTCCTCTCTGGATACTCTCTTATTTTATTCCTCGTTGGATACCCTGTTATGTATGGTGAGAAGCAGGAACGACTACTCAAGTCAATGTTATGCTTTATTACCTTAAATTGAATTAAATTTAAACTCGTCCACGAGAAAAAGTTCAAGAAAAGGTTCACAAGACTCCACTCAGCCAGGTTATATGGATTTTACAATCATAGGTTTCCCTTCTTACTACTTAAATTAATATAGAATAACAAAAAAAAACATAAACAGGCATGACAATTATCAAACTCCTCTATATTTCATGAAAATTGCTTGAGAAACCCATATTTTGTACTTTTTAATTGCAATTGATAATTTCATTCATACTATTTGTATATGAATACCACAATGGAACTGATTTACTTTTACAAGATATACGAATACAAAATTTTTATACCTGTGTATATCTTTTTTTGTTGCTGAACATTACTACAATTAGTAAGAGTAGAAAAAATAGAAATATTTTATTTTGGTGAACACAACTATCGCCCTTTAATATTTCATTCTCGGTCTAAATAGAACTTACGTTATGCATATTGTTATGTTTATCATTTACATCCATGGTGATACAGAGATTGAAAGATTAAATAATCAATAAGAACAAAAAAGAGACAATAAATGAGAACGAATTTCCTATTCAGCCACACCCAGATATTTCAAAGACAATTACATATTTAACATGATATGATAGAATAAGTTTTAAACGTAGACTAAAATTGGTAAAATCGGGCCCTGGTAATCTACAGTATTGTCGCAGTGCAAATTGCCTGTGATACAAATAATCTTTTTGGACAATCAGTGTTATGAGAACTTCATATTTAATTTTTGTTATGTATTATATTTTAATAATATTGTAATATTTTAGATTTTATACTTTTGTTAATTATCAATATCATTAGAGAAAGAAATTATTGATATCTAATTCGTACTCCTATTTCTCAGATCTAAAAAAAAGATTATCGTTTCTTTAATTTATTCTTTGTTAAAACAGCGCCACTACCATTTTAACAATTATGATAATTTACCTCATTGTTTAAAGCTAATTATGCTGACCTATTGTAAAATAATATTCAAAGACCTATGCCCGGGGCCAGACAACTATTCTTTTTACAAAAATCGTTGAAAATTTTCTCAACTTGGGTAAAGTTTTGGACCGTAAAGAAATTTTAGACAAATTTCTTTCTCAAGTGATAAAATACTTAAAGAAAGCCTGTAACCGACTAAAGTAGTTCTTAACAGCGAAAATGGCCACCCCCTATGTTCGCCTCGAGATAGATAAACGCTAATGCCAGGGTCACCGTCGCCCTAATGTATTTCGGGACATGTTTAATCTTTTGGTTTTGAAAAACAATGTGTTATTTGAGCGATATAGGTTTAGGAGATTTACAATAGGGACGGTGTAACTTAGTTCAATACATATGCCCCAATGTATGTTCCGAGTCTTTTATTTTAACTAATGTACATAAACTAATTTGCCTGAATATTGAATATCGTGTTTTATATACATTTTACATATTATATGTATAAATTACTTACTTTGGTCATGTATTGGCAATTTATATGACGTTTTAAATCTTTTTAAAATGGTATATATCTATCCCCTTTTTATGAAAACATGCTGCCTATTTGATTTTAACGCGTTTATACCTCTTTGTTGGTTGTTAAACGATAAATCATTAATTATGGTCAGATAATGTTCAAACATCTAAGTAAAGTGAGTTGGGACATAAATTGGGACATATATCCTTAACTAGATTTACATTGCCCTTAACACTCTTGCCTCAGTTGAGAAAATTCTAAAGCCTTTTTAATGGTCCGCGATTTTCACTTTTTACTCAGAGGAGTAAATTATTTTGAGAATCCAATTTGTCCCAGAATTTCCCTTGTTTATGGTCTGGGGCCCTGTTCTTCTTTAAAATATTTGCTTTAGGATTAACGACATTGTGTCATAAATCTTAATTGATATATAGCACCTTACTTGAACAATATTTCCTACACTTAGGCTATATATATATATATATATATATATATATATATATATATATATATATATATATATATATATATATATATATATATATATATATATATATATATATATATATATATATATATATATATATATATATATAATATATATATATATATATATATATATATATATATATATATATATATATATATATATTTATTTATTTATGTAAAACTTTTGTTTAGCAGTTGGAATCAGATTTCCGTAATGCCAAGATCCATCTCATGTAGAAATTGCATTTTTGAAGCAAGAATATATTAACTCTTACGGTTGCATTATCGGGACATTTTATTATAATTTGTGTTTGGGACTACAGGACCGTCTATTCCACAGTGTACGTAGTTGCAACCAGAGCAATATAGAACGGGTCATTGTGACATATAACAGACGACAACAGAGTCGACATATTACATATAACTTAGAACATTATTTATTTTCTTTTATCTTAGACGGATTTGGCTACGCATTTAAATTCATTACTTGGCCTTGTATTATACAACTTTCCCTTTAGAAAATCTATTTAAAATTGGAGCTCAACTGATGAAGTCTAATTGACAAAAACGATCATCTTGGGCAATATAACTTTGATATTAGGTTTATAATATTTATCAGTAACTTAAAAATATATTTTAAAAATAACATAAGATCACATTTTAAAAGATATTGAAATATCATTCATTGGTTTGTATTAAAATGTACATGATCTATATAAACAAATGGTATCTTTTTACTTTATAGATATTTGTATTGATTTAAGTCGATCAAGATTCCAATATATAAATTCATTGAAAAAAAAAAAGATTTAGTAACCCCCAAATTACTAAAAAGCACGTTATACACAAAATGCATTACTAAACTATGTTTATACTGTGAGGTATGACTGTCGAGAATAAAGATCAAACGTACAGCGAGAGAGTGAGAGCAAACTTCCCGAATAAACATAGCACCAGTAGCATGTGAAACATGACATGTTATAGCGTTACTGTAGCATTAGCAACATATGATGAATAATTATACAAATCAACAAAGAGTTTGCACGAATTCCACACAAGATATTGATAACGTTATTTTGTGAAATGTGTATAACTGATTCTAATTAGCCACATATTGTTCAATGCACTATTAACAGTACATTGTACATTTCGATCTCACAACAGCAAGTAACAGATAGTACGGCTGTATAAACAATATGGCAAGACCAAGGCCAAACTATTATATAAATTGCAATAATTGACACAGGTATGTTTAGCTCTAGAATCCGACGTCTACTCTGGATGCCTGTCCCAGATAACCATCATCATCAGGGAATATGGCTCCAATATATATATATATATATATATATATATATATATATATATATATATATATATATATATATATATATATATATATATATATATATATATATATTGTATATAGGACAATCTTCCTCAGAAGACATCTGATTCTAGAAGTTTACATACATGTGTCAATTATACACTACTTTATCACTATTTAAAGAAAACGTTTCAATGTTATTTTTTAATTAAAAAACAAGCCACTATATTTCTATGATTTGCATAGGACTTAAAAATTACGACATAACCCTTGAAGAAATATTATGCTTAGGGAAATATCTAGGAAGAAGTTAATTTTCAAGTAGAAGTAGAACATAGAGTATAATTGATATACGAATGCATAAATAAACCTATTACAAATATGCTATTATGTAAATCAAAAGTGTTTTGGAATAGAATACTACGAACCTCATTATATAGAATTTCCATCATCGCCTAAGCTCAATACGAGTAGATGGATTTACGAAAAACCAGGTGCGTCATGAGGCGTAATTTAAGCACAGATAAGTAACAGGACATGGTTTTATATTTTGTAAGCTTCTCGATTACTTCCCAAGTCTACCGTTAATTTTTTTTTTTACACTTTTTTGTATTTCTATATTGTTTGTTGTTTGAAGCTATTAGCTGTAAAATCAATTACATGTGGCAATGGTATATTTCTGCAATTTTTGAGGTGGTAAATTCAAGGTCATGGAAGGTCATTGCCGAGGAAACAAAGTTTACTACACCAAAAATGTATATCTCAGTATTATTGAATAGGATGTAAAAAGCATTGCAGATGAATAATGAAGTGTATTGGCGTAGACTTTGATTAAATCATGTCAATCGCTGATGTATTTTTTACACCTTTAATGTACATGTTAATATTATTTTGTGAATTTCATTTAAAAAATAACGATAAACTTAAAATTTAATGCAAAATTAATGAATCCAAAACAGAATAATAATTGCATATGCTTGTTTTTCGTTTTATAAAATCAATATTGTATAAGACCTATTCATATTTTAACGAATTTTAACATAACTCTGTCTGTTTACAAATGCGTTTTATAATAGCACTAAAAACCTGAATGAGGTAACTATCATCAGGTCATATAGACCATCTGATAAAACATAAAAATTGAAAACTCATCTTATCATTTCTCTATAATATTAGTTTTACTTTTTATAATTGCTAAAAATGACATAAGATTATAGATATTTTGAGAAGCGTTTCTAACTTTCAATCCAAATCTGTTTATTTTTCCTTTGCCGTGTTTCAGCGTGTAGCAGTGTTTAATTCTATCCTTTGTTTGAAATTAGCCAAAGCTAATAAATTAGGTAAATGATGACACCTTCACCGGCCAAGAGTAATCCATGTCCATTTAGTCTACAGGTGGCTTTGCATGGGAAAAATCAATTGAGAAGTCTTTTGTGGCCGCATCCTATCGATTAGATTTGGGTCTTCGGATTAACAAACCCACCCTATACCTATTTTTATATAAGGGGTCCACGACGGGAAGATGCGTGTGTTTTCTCTATTGGAGTATCCTTGAACGCCCAGGTGGATGGATGATAATTATTGTGGTCCCCTTGGGGATCCCTGCCTTAACCACGCAGAGTTTCAGAACAAGTGCCCCGCGCGTCACTTCTTGCTGGAACTCTGGAAATAAAGGTTTTACTCAATATAACTCTTGGTTATATTTTACAGGTATGTGAAGCATAATTTTTCATATTCTTTGGGTTAAATATTAAAAGTTTTGAATGTCTCGGTTCGGCATTGTGTTCTCTTAATTGTTTATTATTAATGTACATGTTAAATTTGTGACAGTTTTTTCATTATAACTTGTGCCATTTTAGACTTTTCATGTATCAAACTTGATTTCGGAGTGTTTGTGCGTACTTAGGTAACAGATGCCCAATATTAGTTTTGTTTGTTTGAAAAACATGGATATTGTTTCATTTGTAATTTTGTGCACTTTATTTCCATAGCCTAGTTATTATCTAAGGTTTATTAATTATTGTTTTGCGGGTGGCCGTTTGTTCCTTTGTTGTGGGCTTGTGCCGCTCGGTTTGTTAGGCAAACTTTAATTGAAATAATTCTAAAAACAATTTATATGTTTTACAATTCTTAATTTGTTAATGATAAAATACATGTATAATCTAAAATGGAAAAATTAGAGTTATTATTTTCAAATTTCATCAGTTAGGCAGTCTGTGGATCTCATTTCCGGAGACGCTTTTGTCACGTGATCGATTCTAAATTTGCCAATGTCGTTTACACTTCCGCCCAATATGAAATGTGCACGCTAGAAAATACTTATTGCGAGTTGATTCAGTATTGACCAATCACGAATCACGGTGTGAATATTTAGTTTGTCAATGAACAATGTTAGGAATCTTTTATGTAGGAGTTATTGTAATATTTGTGTAGGTCTTCAGTATTTTGTTATTATAAAAGTACACATGCACTGGTTTGTTTTGGTGTACACTGTTAGGCTAAAGGTTAGTAGTGACCCTCTGCATCTTTTATGATTTAGTGATTGAAACATATGAATATATATATAATTTTTTTTTTATTACCATTCAAAACCAAGTACAAGTACTTAAACTTTAACAAATTCGGTAGATTCGGGTGTTAATTAAAATTATGATATGTTTTTACTTTATACAAAGGCTGCCTGCTTCTTCATATGCATTGTACCTCTCAAAGCAAAGTGATCTCACCATTGTGGTTATTTCCCCTCTTTTATTTTGTTAATCATGTGTTTCTTGTGTTGTTACAAGTTTATGCATGTCTTCTATTCATGTAGGTTTATGTAATGTGGTCAGTAAGGTTAACCTTTAACCATTGGTTGCACTTATTGTTTATGTGCAAAGACTCATTATTTTATATCTATTGTATATTTCATATTTTATCTTGTGACTTCTTGCTGGAACTCTGGAAATAAAGGTTTTACTCAATATAACTCTTGGTTATATTTTACAGACTTACAACACCTAAAAAGACCCCCGTGATATAACTATGCCTACGTCTAAATTTCGACAAATGTAACTTCTATTAACCCTTAAACCCCTACATATGTAAGGGTATATTATTTTTTATGTCTTAGGCGTATTATTTAAATAATACTATAATATCGAGTCAGACCTATAATACATTTATGGATTTACTCTATATAACACACAACTAAAAGAAATTAGTTATTTATTTTATTTTTGTTTTGTTTGTTTGAATTGTGTTTTATGCCTCACTATAACATGAAGCAATTTTCAGTTATATTGTGAAGGAAATTAATAGAATCCACCTCTACCTTGAGGGTATGACAAAGGAATCTCAATCTGAGGGTAAGATTCTTGAATGACGAACCCGAGGTAGGGGTTGATAATTTTTTCCCATGTTTTAAGTGCATGTATATGAAGATTTACGCAAGTGAAATCTGACATTATACACTGCTTCTAGACGCAACAGACACCCTACATCGTATAAATTGTATTGTGACATCATAGCACGTGTAACTTGTCAATACCCTAGGGGTTGTCAAGAAATCATTCCCCGTTAAAATGAAGGAAAAATACGTGAACGACGGGGGAAAAAGCATTACAATGTACCCGTGATGGAATACGGCCTTCAGCAAGTGAACTGGCAAACTTTCACAGAAAATTTGATTTGGTTACAGCGGGGAACGAACCCGCAGTGCGATGCTTTTACCGCTCGGTCACCGACGCCCAGAAGTCGCCTACTCATATTGTGCATTAAACGTATTGTCTATGTTGTTCGATGTTTACACGTTTAATCAACGAACAATTTAACTACATATTCGGTAGCTTCCACACGTATTGTTACCAGAAGTTGCAATACCATACGTTTGATCTGATCACACTTCTAGGATTTTAGTGTATACTTTTTATGAAAACATTGGATGTAAAACCAGTATTTAAACATTTTGTGTATAATTTACAGTCGGCATTGTTCGCTATTGCTTTTTGAGTGCCTGAATACTGAAAAATATCGTTGTTCATATTTTTAAGATTTAGTTCACATAAAATCAAAAAATCAAAAGAAAAACTGTTATCGATGAATATGAACTTATTTGACTATCTACGATAGACTTGTGTATATAAATATAAACAAAAACAGTGCGCCGGTCCTGTATACCTCATAGACATTAAAGAATAAAATTCATAAAAATAGGAATTCAATGTATTACAAAATATACATAGAAGGAAAAACACCTGCTTTGTTTACAACATGGGCGCAGACATTTTGGACACCCAAAGTTGTGCGGAGGGTAAAATGAGCCCAGAGATCTAATTGGTCATTAAATGAAAAAATTAGTTTTGCCATTAATAAGTGAAATTAAGGTGATAAAAAAGATACATGAATATTGGTAGTACTTTGGAAATTATAGGGTGGACGGTTGAAAAATTGAAAGGGAGGGGTCATATGAGAATAGATATTTTCCTTTGGTGCGGAATACTACGAGTTGTAAACAAGTGAAAATTTGAAGTAGAAATGCAACGGCAACCTATACTTTTGATTGCATATTTTGTTATCAAAAATATTGATCTTTCAGCACAGGGTACTTATTTGACCCAGATTTTATAAACATGGGAGTGACAGTGACCTGAAGTTTTGTAAATTAGCATTGAGGCCTATGGGAAAATATTTGGTGGTGTCTGTCCTATAGAGAAATGCACATTTGACACATGTAGGCTGGATGAAGCCTTAAAATAAGTCATTTCTCTCATTTTTATCACCCAAATTGCAATTCATTCACTTTTACTCATACTTTTAAACAGATTTGAGGGTCTCTATGAAATGGAGCACCTGTTGGGGGTCCACAAGGTGCAAATTTAATAGGTGTGCTGCCTCTACACACATTATTATGCATTTGTTGCATATTGAGATCTCTGAATTTTATCTGTATGTTTTATATTACACCTAGAACTAATATTTTATCATTTATTGTCAAAATTTCATCTGTAATTGGAAAATTCAAGTATACCCCCACCCTCTCCTACAAACATGCACATGTTCTTGTATAAAAAATCATATAGTTATGGTTATGCATAGTGACTAATTTTAGCAAAATATTTTGGAAATGATGTTTCTCTTGTAAATTTTAACTCATTTGAATTAAAATCAGACCTTTTTGAGGTAAAGACTGGTTGATTTTCTTCTTTTAAGGGCAAAATCTACATATTGGACCATGTCATTTTACTCGTACAGTGTATTTTGTACCTTTAGCTGTATATATGTACTGTATCTGAAGGGTAAGAACCGTCTCATTTTTTACAAAATTGTATTAAACTGCATTTCAGCATTTAAGTCTCATCAGTAAAAATATTTCATCATGCCATATACACTGAAAACAGTATAAAAAATTAATTTAAATAACCCCCCCCCCCTTTTGCTGATCTGTACACAAGAATTTCCCCCACATTGTGGTTAGGTCATTTTGTGTTAAATTTGGGTAATAGATAATTTGTAAATAAAAAAAATCTTTAGAAATAGGGCGTTTTAAACATTTTTGTCATAATCTATCAACATTTTAACCTGTAGAAGGAATATTTCAATTTCTTAAATCCAGGAAATATTGTCCAATAAGAGATTTTTATCTAATTATCATACTCAAGTACCTGTAAAGATAATTATAAAGTATCAATTATATTTTTTTTCTGTATTAACTCATCTAATATTCATTCAAGTTGCATGTTTTCATAAGTTTTCTAAATTTTCAGTCATGCATTTTGTGTTTGAATCACCTTTTTTCACCCCCCCCCTTCCAGCAAATGTCACTTAACACTCTCTTGGGGTCATACCAGACAAAAATTAACACCTGATATTGACTTTTACTGGTTTCATTAGTATAATTAAAATTTGACTTAGTTTTTCATCTGAAACAGAACTATAAATATGTCATGTCCTTTTAAAAGCAATTTGACTAGCATTTTGCACCATTTAAGTGTGTCGGTCATTTTAAAGTCAGACTCGGTTATCTGCCCTCTGTATTTAATTAGTTACATCATGAGACTGTAATTAAGGGATGAAACAAAACATGGACATGTCTGAAAATGATTTACATGACAAATTTTATATAAATGAACACAATAAGTCTATTGAAATATGTTGTATGTAAGGGTATACCCTCCAGAAGTTTTACACTTTTATTAAGGGTGCACTTCATTCCTTGTCAATAAAAGCAATTTGATGATATAAAAAATGACATGGTTTACTTTTAAGTGAGCTTCAGAAATTCTTCTTTACTTCTGGCGACTAATTGGTTCCATGCTCATTAAGAAATGATCCAAATTTTAACTTTTTGTGAAGAAAATGGTATATTTTGTCACTTTTTCCATTATTAAGGGGGTACCGTCTACCCTTATTTTGATATCATGGTCAATATTGGTAAATAATGGTATGAAATCAGTCAAAATAATGAAGTGTATGTGTTACAGACAATTCTGAATGAAAATCATGAAAGAAAAACAGACAACTTCTTCATGTAATGTATTTATTTGTTAATATCAATGAATGGGATTGAGAGGTAGGGGTGTGACACATTATAGACTGTGTTTCTCTTCAGGTTGGGTTCCCATCCTCATTATTAAGGGGGCTTGGTGTACAGTTAATGAGATTTCCAAAAAATGCAAAATGACCATTTTTGGCAATGTTTTGGATAAATCTATAGGAAAAACACCTGCTTTGTTTACAACATGGGCGCAGACATTTTGGACACCCAAAGTTGTGCGGAGTGGTAAAAATGAGCCCAGAGATCTGATTGGTCATTAAATGAAAAAATTAGTTTTGCCATTAATAAGTGAAATTAAGGTGATAAAAAAGATACATGAATATTGGTAGTACTTTGGAAATTATAGGGTGGACGGTTGAAAATTGAAAGGGAGGGGTCATATGAGAATAGATATTTTCCTTTGGTGCGGAATACTACGAGTTGTAAACAAAGTGAAAATTTGAAGTAGAAATGCAACGGCAACCTATACTTTTGATTGCATATTTTGTTATCAAAAATATTGATCTTTCAGCACAGGGTACTTATTTGACCCAGATTTTATAAACATGGGAGTGACAGTGACCTGAAGTTTTGTAAATTAGCATTGAGGCCTATGGGAAAATATTTGGTGGTGTCTGTCCAGAAACGTGTCATCATTCTCACATGGGTTCAATTATTTGTTGTAGCAGCAACGAACTAAACTCTTGACAAGCGTGCTAAGTAAAACAAATGGTGACATTGCAAATGCCTTAATTGTTTTCCCATTTGAAATAATGTACTGTTGCCCTTTGATCAACATCAACAATTAGCATGATAAAATCCTAAAATTACTAAATAAAACATGGTCAGTATCGTAATTAGTAGTGTTAGAGAGAGACTTAACTCTTTTATCGCATTAGGAATGTGATACGTAAATATTTGATATTAATACCAGCGGAGGAGTTGTCTCTTGAAGTGCAGAGATGACGTACATAATGTTCAGTGATAAATAAATAAAACAGCGGTACACAGTGAAGGTGCCCGACTTTAAACTCAACGGTTTAATTGATAAACGAGGATTACATATACACTGGTTTGTAAGCAGAACGAATCATATATGTACTGCTGAATAGTAACTGATAATATTGCCTTCTGAATGATGAAATTGAGTCACAGATCTACGCGTACGGATGTACAGATTAAATTAACAGATAGAAAGAAAGATAGACAAACAGATAAAAAGACAGAAAACCAAGACAAACAGCAGGCTAAATACTCAATTTGAAAATGTATTGTCTGTTTTAGAGAACCATATGTATGTATATATATACACGCGGGTACATGTAGTATCATTTGTGATTCAGGGTCCATAGTTTATGTTCAATGTTGTAGTGATATTACTTGTATTTCTCTACATGCATCTTTCAGATCAATTGTCATTTACATTAGGATAAACAACTTTCCGGAACTCGAAACATTCATTTATGTGAAAGCGTAGATGGCCGAGTGGTCAGGGCGTCGAGCATGAGAGCGGTTTGTGCCGTAGTCGAGAATTCGAATCCCAAGTTGCCTTGTTATTTCTGTATTTGTGATTCTAAATTGTTGAAATTATTTTCCTTTACATATACCTTTGTAAAATTTCTGCAGAAATATAATTGTTTTTGTTTTTGTTTTTTTTACATATTATACCATCGTATTACAAATTACAATGCTATGCAACAGTATCATTCTTGATGAAGTGAAATATTTCAACTAAGAGCACAAAAATGTCATAATAATATAATACGTTTTGCTAGTAATCTTACTTTGGAATGGATTTCGAAGAAAAGAAAGATATATAATAGGAAGTCTCCAAAACTCCGGTTGACATATTGATCGCATTATACTCTCTATTTTAGTAGATTCTCCAGTGTTTATTTAAATGATCAATACCCTCTGAATTATACAAATGAAAATCGGAATAATATCGAATGTTATATATGTTTGTTCGATGCAATTTTTATGTTTTGAATTAATTCCTACAGGTCTACGAAAATTGATTTACCAAACCTTATTTTATCCTTTTTCAATAAAACAACTGACTAATATGTATATTAGAAATAGCACTTGACCTTGGCCATTGTCTCATACGAACATTTTCAAGGTTGTTGCTCGGTGTAATAGATTAAAAAATATTGACTTTCAAAGATTTGGTTTGGGCTCTCTCAGTACACATCTGTAACTATAAGCATATGAATCAAAACGACCAGAAAGTTGGAAACGGGCATAGAAATTGCAGTTGATTAATTGAATGTTTATTGCGCTCACGTAAATGTGGTGATACATGAATACATATCTATGCGCCTGAGGCTGACGGGGGTATTTTGATATAAACTATAAGTTGATATGATAAATGAAGAGTTCATTTAGGATCAGTAGGTAAGTTATAAAACATATATAAGTCCAGCAGTCATCACTTACATACCAATGCGCCTGAGGCTGACGGGGGTATTTTGATATTAACTATATATAAGTCCAGCAGCCATCACTTACTTTTAGGTTTTAAATAAGGCATGTTTTCTGTTGTAGTTTCATGTTGCCTGGATTAATATATAAAAGCGCGTAGAAAAATCAAACCGTAAACCAAAGCTAATGCTAAGAAATATATATTTGCTGGATGCATATCCTGACGTAAGTTATTCTAGTAAAACTTTTCTACAAGATTTGCTGTATTTACCTCCAATTAGCGGGTAGGGGAGGGGTGTTAGCGATTAATTGCAGAAGGCAACTGGTCTTTTCCTAAGTACATTGTATCCGGATTCTCCCCTCGGCCATACAATTATTATTATAAGGCCACAATATAATTGATAAACTGTACCACCCTCACCTCCAGTCAATATGGGTGGGAGTGGGAGGGGGGTTCTGTTCGCAATTAACATTAACTGCAGAAGGGAGATGGTCTTTTCCTAGATACATTGTATCCGGATTCTCCCGTCTGCGATAAAACTAATAATATAACACCACATATAATTGATAAATTGTACCACCCTAACCTCTAGTCAATGGTGGGGGTGTCAGCAGTTAATAGCAGAAGACACATGTTTTTTTC
Organism: Atrina japonica; assembly: GCA_030159075.1. Lineage (NCBI taxonomy): Eukaryota > Metazoa > Mollusca > Bivalvia > Pterioida > Pinnidae > Atrina > Atrina japonica. The sequence continues at coordinate 282,100 of BROG01000247.1, read as the reverse complement.
TGGGTATATTGTATCCTTATTCTCCCCTCCTCCATAAAAACTAATAACATAACGCCATAGTATAATTGATAAATTGAAGAGGGTGGTGTAAAAACAAAAAATCAAGAAAATCCGTCAATGTGTATTCAGAGAATTATTCAGATCATTTAAACAATAGAACCTCCTCTTTTATTCCGGTTTTTTATATGGTTACCGTTTCAATGAGGACTTGACAGCAGGGGATGCTTTCTTCTCCCTGGTACCTGATCTCACGTCTATTATTTTCATCCAATACATTACTGTAAATTGTCTAATGAATTTATTTACTCTCATCACATTCGTATCTTTTATATTATAATTCCACCATCTAGAAATATTTTGTCTGACAAACGTTTCCTACATATAACAATAAAATGTTCAGCTAAAGATCATCTAATTGACGAAGACAAACGGTTCAATTGATATATTATGACTCATTTTTACGATGTATGAAGATGTTTTTAACTCTTACTATTTGACAAATTCTTACAGTTGTTAATTTCAGATTCCAGTAAAATGAAAGTTTATTTTCTATACATGATCTTAAAATAGACAACAAAACACAGACTGAACTTATTTTTCTGGTACGTTGAAAACACATCCTTTTTCTGTGCTACGTTGAAAACACATCCATATGGCGATCTTTGCTTTGTTTACTCCAAAGTGTATCAAAACCTTGTAAAGAATGACATTCAATCACGAAGCCAATTTTTCAGGTATAGTTGTCTTTAGGTTGCTTCAGCCATGTGTCCGGTTCTTTGTGCATTTAGCAGTATTTAACAGCAGCGAAACCATGGTATCCACGTGGATCAGAGAATACAAAAACACTTGATTAAAAGTTGTTTCAATGCTACAAAGTAGAGGGGGCTATGGTAAATTATCAAATTCCAAAGCCTCAACTCAAAGTTTAACTTTAACCAGGGGTTTATAGGGGATCGTCTATTATCAAGATTTTATGAATTCTTCACGCCTACCGTGACACGTGACTTCGGTTCTAAGTACCCTCCGAAAGACCTATGACTTTTCCTTCGTAGATCAGGCGCTTGGCGAACGAACAGTTTTAGCATGACCCAGTATTTGAATCGAACCCTGGATATTCCGTCAAGAAGTCGAACGGTTTGTCATTAGACCACACCGCATTCAATCTGGACTTTTAGAGGTCTCTTTTCATCCAATTATCAAAGATTTACGTTTTAGTAACTGTGGACTTTACATTTATTCATAAACTTTCAAAATTATCATTATTATACAATGGCGGATCCAGGAGTTTGGAAAGGGGAAGAGCGGCCAATAATAATAATAATAATATATATAATAATAATAAAGAAGAAGCAATAATAACAATAACAGTAATAATAATAATAAATATATGATAACTTGATGAGCATTTCATTAGAATTTCAAACTGAATATTTTTATGAAATCTTTACTAGTTTTGCCTTGTCTAAGGTCTTTTTGAAATGCCTTGTCTAAGGTACCTGGTCAATGTATGTGGGGTCATTGCCAATAACCTTATTATGCTTTAAAATCTTTTTCGCGAAACGGAGGTGTCCGGCCCACCTCTAAATCCGCCATTCTATAATCGTATTTCTGTTTGTTTAATGACCACACTAAAATGTTTCGGTTTTACGAATGCAGTCAGTTTTTAATGTTGGAGCATATAGGCCAGTGATATTGCATCTGAGACACAACACTGTCTTTCCGAATATAAACCTTTTTACAAAATGTAGTGGGGCTGGAACTCGCTAATTAGAGAGAGACTTCATGCTTTAAAGTTTGATGCTTCAAGCACTTGGACACAGAGAACCGCTTTAACCCCTTATGACATTCATCACAATTAGATCGGCAAGGTACAGAGTAGTCGATATCTTTATCTAGAAACTAAAATATTAAATAGTCTGAGGTTACGTTTTTTATTTACTCTTTATTTGTATTGCAATTGACATTACAAATTAATCTGTTTAGGGAATCAGGATATATATGTCTGTAATAAAAATGATACGGTATCGTCTGTATTGGTGGATAACAGATGTCCTGATCTGATTATATTTCACCACGATATATGGTACTGTCGTTTTTAAACAGATAAAAAATTTAAATTACTTTTTAAAAGGAAAATTTCGTCAGTGGTTTTAATGGCATTTCTTAAAATGTTACGTGGTAGCTAGGCAATAATTATTTGTAACTTAAATACCGGCTAGTATCTGTGGCCTCATAATGCCCCTAGTAAATCCAGGACAAATCCCTTGTAGGAAGGGGAAGGCGAATTCCTTCCGTAAGTTCATGGGTTTACAGAAATTAGCAGTTCTTTTTACGGAGAGAATACTTCCCAGTAAAACTTTTCAGACTGAGTATATTCCCAAATGTTTTTCTGAGGTAAGAACAGTGATGTAGAGTTATTGTCAATACCATGTCTGTTCATACTATGACGTCATGTTTGGGGTGAGTACCTTGAGGTAGAGGTATTGTCAATACCATGTCTGTTGTTGCTATGACAGTGTTTGAGGTGAGGTATAGTTATATTGCCAATACCATGTCTGGTATTGCTGTGACGGATGTGTGGGTTGAGGTAGAGTTATTGTTAATATCATGTTTGGTATTGCTATAAAGTCATGTTTAGGATTAGTTATTCCTGGTATTTATATGACGTCATTTTAGGTGAGTTATGTCTTGCATTTTTGGGGTACAGTCCCATTTCCGGTATTGCTATGATGCTGTGTTTGAGGTGAGGTAGAGTTATTGTCAATATCATGTCTAGTATTGCTATGAAGTCATGTTTGATGTGAGGAAGAGTTAATCTAAATATCATGTCTGGCATTGCTATTACGTCATGTCGGAGGTGGTGAAATAAAGGTATTGTCAATACCATATCATGTATTGCTAAGATGTCATGTTCGAGGTGAAATAGAATTATTGTCAATGCCATGCTTGGTATTCTTATGTCATATTTGGGGTGAGGTAGAGTTATTGTCAATGCCATGTCTGGTATTGCTATGTCATATTTGGGGTGAGGTAGAGTTATTGTCAATACCATGTCTGGTATTGCTATGTCATATTTGGGGTGAGGTTAAGGTATTGTCAATACATTTTTCAGTATAAAATGTATGATGACAATAACGATGCAGAGATGAATAAACGATTTAGTCTACACCGTTTCCTCTGTATTTTGTAGGTGCCTTCAACGTATCACTTGTGATTCTGTTTTAAAAAGATCGAATAATAAAGATCATTGTTCTTTCATTTGGTGATGCTTTATCACATACGAGTAAATTTCCGTGATGCGCAATTTCTAGACGAAACATTACTCCACAAAACCACAAACAATACTTTATATTCTAACCAAAAGTAATTACTTGTTTGTGTAGAAGCTGGTCATAGTTTGTCTGTAGTTCATTTCCACGGATTTTCCCCTCAATTACATGTTCTGCTGTATTTCTGTAGCAAAAATTCTTGAATTTCCTATTAACATGATTTTTCAATTTTCTCATTTCTCAAAAATCGAAACTTGCCTGGCTCCAGAACGTCACACTTTCTTTAATCAATCACGCTGCTCTCTCTCTTCTGATGGAAAGCAATATTCATATGTAATTTAACTTGTATTTTCAATCGGTATTGATTAAATGGCTACTGCAAATGTAAAGAATGGAAAAGGCTTGAGGGAAAAGTTGCACCAAGTTTTAATCAAACCTCTGTCAGATCATTTAGGATACATGATTCTTTATGGAGTCTGAAACAAAGTAACATTCATCACGAAGAATTTCTACCTCAGTTACTAAGATATGCCTCATTTCTTATAGCGATCAAATAAAAAACTGATAATTGAAGGCCATTATAGAATTAATGTTCAAACCATTGTTACACAAATCTAAATGATTATGAATTGAATTACTATAAACATTATCCTGTTACTTTATAGACAAATATTACGTTTTTAAACAGTAAATCAGAATTTACAGGTATTGCAAATGTTAGAAATGAAACTTTTATTACATATACTGCTACAAATATACAATAAAATGCAAAACAGTTGTTAAAGTAGATTTACAAAGCTGGATAATTTAGATAATTGATGAAGATAATTTACTTCAGCATTTATTCAAAGGTTGTAACAAGATATAATTGCATTTGTTCTCACAGATCAACATTAGCAAAATTCATTGATTGACAGCTAACGCATACTGCTCCACAAGTATGTATATTGTAATGCAAAAATACAAAGTCGGCTATAGTATTGTATTGTATTTTACTAAATACATGTACATTTAAACAGCTTTAGCGGTATGGTTACAAGGTATATGTAAATTTAAATGGATATAGCGAAGTATTAGTATTTTTATAAAATCATGTGTACATTTAATCGGCTTTAATGAAGTTTTGTAGCTCCTTGTTACATTTTCAATGTTTTACGCCAACATTTATTCAATTATCCCTTTAAATCATATAAGGTTTCCTTCAAGCTATCTCCAAACCCCTTTATTACAACATACAAATGGTGGCAGTTAAACGAGATGCTACTATATATAAGCGGTAAGTTATAATTCCTCCCAATCGTTTTATTAGCTTACTTGACACGAAGGTGCCATCACTTGGCGTCCGCCATCCGTCGACCGTCCGGCGTATACTTTTAAAAATCTTCTCCTATGAAACCACAAGGCGATATGGAACCAAACTTGGCTATATTTTCTAAATGATAAAAATGCGACAAAACTACCTGGCCAAAAATGATCAGCAGGACAAGAGCTACCTGTCTCAAAAATATCGAAATAATATATATACTAATTTTGAGTTATGGTCCCTGAAATGTCGATTTATAGCAATTTTCATAGTTTTGGGCTATTATCTCCAAATTATAATGCAAATGTAGCTAGATATATAAATTAGTGGTATAAACTGTAAATATGATCAATAATACAAGATCTATGTATCCTGAAAATTTCTGAAAAAATCTTGACTTTTTGAGGAAAATGACCCTGAACCGTTGATCTTTAGTGGTATTTATAGTTTTTGGAAATTACCTCTAAATTTATAATAGATATATTAAAAGTATAAATTGCAAATATGATCAGTAACACAAAATCTATGTATCCTGAAAATTTCTGAAAAATCTGACTTCCTGTTTTAGGGATTATGCCCCTGAAATGTTGATTTTTAGCGATTTTCATAGTTTTTGGTTATTATCTCCAAAACCATATTAGCGAAATTAAAAGTATGAATTGCAAATATGATCAGTAACACAATATCTCTGTATACTGAATATTCTGGAAAATCTGACTTCCTGTTTTTGACTTTTTGTCCTAACTATTGAAATTTTGGAATTTTCTTGTGATTGGCCTCAAATTCTTGAAATCGTGATGCAGATTAACCCCTGCCCTGGATTATAAATTCTAATCAGTGTATGTACTTTAGTTTCCAGCAGTTTGACTGAGCATATGCTTCCCAGACCCAGCGGGTTAGCTGGGGTTAGGGGAACCCTGCTCAATTTCTTTCAAAAGGTGTTTTTCTAGTGGATTGAATAATAAAATCCTAATTTTTTTTCAAGCAGTTTTATGGAACACATGACCCTCAAACCAAATTTGACAATTTTCTCTATTTTGTAGCTTTATATGCTGAAAATTATGAGAAAAAGAAAAAGAATATTATGTAGGAAAACTACTAAAGTCTCCATGTGGCCGAAACCATATCATGGCCATTTTATGGTTATTGCAGTAGAAATGTCAAATTGAAAGAGTTTTGTCATTTTTGTCTTTTATCTTCAAAACAATATTTTATTATATAGCAGGGCTGCAGATTAACCCTTAAAATTCATGGGCCACCTGGGCCCCTTAATTAAACCCAACTTTACAGAAATGATGTATAGAACGTTATTTACTAAAATTGCCACCAGCGCAGGACATAGTCCAACACTGGACCATATGAGAAAACATAGTTTGATCATCTTCTCTGAAACTACTGAAACAAGTTGAACCAAACTTTTCAGGGATGATATGTGGAAGGCTCTTTACTAAGATTGCTCAAAATTTTCCGATCTGCCAAAAACATTGCTGCCAGTGCAGGACATACCATAGTTTAACATTGGACCCTATGAAAAAATCATAAATTGATCATCTCCTCTAAAACTACAGAACCAAGTTGAACGAAACTTTACATTAATTATGTATTTACAGTCCTTTAGTAAGATTGCTCAATTTTTTCCCGATCCACCAAAACATGGCTTGGCTGCCAGCGCAAAACATGATTTCACATTGAACCCAATGGGAAACACATTTAAAGATTTTCTTGACCTCTAAAAACACCAGGCCATTTGGAACCAAACTTAGTTACAATAGTCTTTTGTTGATCCCCTGTAGAAATAGTGTTCAGTAGGTCCATATCCCACCCAAGAAGGCTTCCAATGGGTAACATAGTTTAATATTGGATTCTACGGGAAACACATCTGACACTGCTTTGCAAATTGAAAGTAAACTTGGTCAATATAGTCCAGGTAAGCTGTACAGACACTTGGGAACCTCGCCTCTAGTTTATATAATTATACCCCCAAAGCGGTTATCTTCCTAACGTCATCGGTCACCGTTTTCAAATTCAAGATTACAAAGTTGACCCAATTAAATGACCATTGGAATTTCGGTAGCTTGTGACTCCAACATTTACTGGTTCCATAATAAATGCTATAATAAACATCTTGGCCATTCGATATGTTTAAAATACGTTCTGAGGAAAACTATAATGCATAAATGATTTGTTCGACCGAATCAAACATATTCAGGTACCTATAATTCTGATATGCAGTACAAAGGTCAATTATCAAAACATACATAGTTCTAACTTCCCTATAATGTTTGGGATATATCGAGTTCATGAGATGACCTGACAGTATTCAGTTCACGATTTAAAATTTAAAAAATGCGATGCATGTATCAGAAGAGGGACGTTGTAAATGCTAATGAACGTCTTCACACGATCGATTTTTCCCCATGCAGTGGCAGTTGAACGAGGCGTTGGCAAAAACACAAATCTTACATGTAAGTAATTAAGATATATGAACAATACAATATGATGATGCTCTAATAAAAAACATTGAAATATGCTTATTAACATGTATAAATCTGTTACGCAAAATGATACAATGATATATGAAGTTTAATATACGTTCTAACACACAGCCCTTACAACTTGAACATTTTGATGCCCTCAATTAAGAGGTCACCTCTGTTAAGAGGTCAAATTCATGATTTAGTTGACTGCTTCATACAGGTTAGACTAAATATATCCGGCTGTACTGAAGTATAGTTACGAATTTTATGCATGTTATTTTATTTCCGACTGATGAGAAACAAGTAATAATAAAAAATATAATATACAATAAATATTCGGTACAAATCTACAGAGAAATCTGTAATAAAAGTTTTATTTAGTAGATTTTCAAATCCTCAAAATTTCAAGAAAAACATAAACATCCATTACCAGAATAGAAAAAACATCATCTTTCTTAACAGAATTAACTTTTCTCATGTACTGGGAAGAAAGTTCATTGGCAATTTTTATCTCTTTGAAATTCTAATGAAATTTCACAGAACACAGGGGATAATTGAAATTTATGTCTATGATGCTGTTTATCTGGCAGAAAATACGAAACTAAACAAGAGAATAATAGATTGGTCTAACGAAACAATGGCTATAGCACACCATAATTTCCACTTTTACAAATAGGGGTAATAAATCAATCTGTATTCAAATTAAACAAAACATGTTATTATCATACACTAACGAACGAGGTGGTAGGTTAAGACCTCATCATTTGAAGCTCTGCTTATTTTGTAAAATGCCACAGTGATTCATTGTGAGGCAAGAATAAATCGATTAAGTTATTGTCTGTTTAGCCAAACTCTAAAAGATTGTAGAATTTTAAATTTATTGCAGATTTTGTATCTTAATTAATTCTAGATATGCAATTACTTGTGCATTCTGTCAATTCGGTCTGGAGGCAAATTAATGGCTAAAATTTGTACTCTACTTTGAATTAAATTGCTTAAAGAAATAAGAGATCGTAATTCAGGGATGAGCTTTTGAACTTCATTCTCCTTTTCATGTTATTCTTCGAGATCAAAGGTAGGATTGCAGAATTTGTGCCCCCACCTGGTATCCGTTTCCTGTTTCTAGCACTGCCAATAAATTTGTGTGGCGTGTTAAAGTAAAATAGGATATATATATATATCCTAAGTTGTCGGTGCAAGTCGGGAAATGAATATATAAATCACTAAAATAACTAACAACAAGGACAAAATGAATGACAAAACGATTAAGATAACATGGAAAAATGTACACATACACACTCTCACGCAAACATCTACTCACACACACACAACTGGTGAGTGAATAAAATGCTATATTTGACAAGTACTTGTTATTTTAATCGTTCTGACCTGATGAAGGGACAAAACGTCTCGAAAATTTGACATATATATATATATATATATATATATATATATATATATTATATATATATATATATATATATATATATATATATATATATATAAATACGGAACTCACCATACTCCGACAGGTGGATTTGGAACCCAAACAGGGACATGGTTATTTTTACACCAGATATTTGCTTGACATTAATATAGTCCCGGAACCTCAGAAACGGTACAGAGCGTATTGCACCTTTTCATCTAATGGTAAGTATATAGAAAAAGTAAGTAGGATATATACTAGCGGAAAAAAGAAAAAAGCACTATCATCAAAGGTTCCCTTCCATATGTTGTAATTCCACCCCAGACCATAACGCTCCCTCCGCCGAATTGGCGACGCTGAATAACGCATGCGTCAATGTAACGTTTTTCGGCACAACCGTAAGCCCGAGCACGACCGTCACTGCTGTCGAGGTGAAATATCGACTCGTCCATAAACAGAACTTCCGCCCGTTCTCTGTTATTAAAACGACGATGCCTCTTACACCACGCTAACCTCGCAACACAGTGACGCCAGAGCAGAACAGGACGGATAGCAGGACGTCGAAGAGAAGTGTTGGCCTCTCGCATTTTGTTCCTTACTTTACGAGGACTTATCCGTCCATGCCCAGGGATGTTTTTAGCGGTCAGAAAAGCCGATTACGCACATGTGACGTCCTATATACGTATCTTGCCGTCGTATATATATATATATATATATATATATATATATATATATATATATATATATATATATATATATATATATATATAAATATATATATATATATTATCGGAGAAGTTCTTGTTTCGGTGTTATATTTGGAGTAGCTAGTTTCATACACGATCCATTCATAGAAAAATAAATATTCATACGCGAATTACGTGTGATATACATGTCACGTGATATGTGATACACACGATCGTCCATAGGCCTAGTGTATGGGCCTAACTCTATATTATATAGGCAGGTACGAGAGAAACATAAATATATCATGAGTAAATTATCTGTAGCACTCACATGTATACAACTGTACTCAGCAAATTGTACTTCCATCTACTGAGTTGCCAGATAGACGTCACATAGATACAAAGTGTATCTTACAACCATAGTTTGGTTGCAAACAATCTTACATCTCCGAGGCTGTCAGAAGCGTCAGATTACTTCAAATTTCTATAGCCATATTTTCAAAAACATTTAATTGTATATAAGATCCAACTATTATCTATGATGAGGGGTTATCATGAGTAGTAATTTTTTAATATAATGGTATTTCTCTTCAAGTTTGCACACTTGCATTATCAAGACGAATAAATATGTTTTTAAACACGTTGATTTCTCCCATTTTGATAAGATAAGACTATATTTTATATACGTGATTTAGTAAGAGTGTAGTAGACAATACAAACATTTGAGAACCGTAGTACAAGTAAACCTATTAACAATATGTGATTAAAATGTCATTTTACATGTAAGCATGTTCGTGTCCGTAAGACATTATTTCGTCTATCATGCACAAGTCTTCCTTTAGACTATCATTAACAATATTAACGTACGTCCTTGTGGGAAATGCTAGTCTCCGGTTTAGGACTAAACGACAACAAGACATACTATATCAAATAATTTTATATCAATGTTAGAAAAGGTTTCAGATTCTTAAAGTATATATATCTCTGTGTGTGTGTGTGTGTATGTGTGTGTGTGTGTGTGTGTGTGTGTGTGTGTGTGTTCGTGTGTGTGATAAATACAACCAAATTTACAATCCAAATTGTTCTCACACGTGAAAAGATATTATATATATATATATATATATATATATATATATATATATATATATATATATATATATATATATATATATATATATATATATATATATATATTATACCTCTAATATGTATCTTTACTTCTGATTAGTGATCTAAAACATTCCTTCATGTCACTCTGAAACATTTATATCACCCTCAATGGCGATTTATATCACCCTCTCGTGCGCAGAATGGATGCGTGTACGGTTCTTTTTTTTCTAGTAGGCCATGTGGTAATTAGGTGTAACCTCTAGCACATACAATGTCCGTTCCATAACTCATAGATTACTTGATGCAGACTGGAATGGAGAGTGACAACAGCCGAAATTGAATGATTTAACAGCATTGATACATCTTTGTCAATTATATTTGCTGGGGTCAAACTTGATGGAGGCTTAAGATTTAAAAAAACGACACAAAGAACGATAAAACATATTGATAGTGTTAAGTAACGAAGGCACTATGTCACACATGTTACAATCGTTATGAACTTACGTAGCCGTAAGTCAGTTTGTTAGTTAAGTTTTATTGCCTTTCGGTATAATAAAACAATTATTGCCCTTGTTTTGGGTTGACATGAATATTTGTCCACCCGCGAGGTGTCATGTTAGGTGATATAACACCTCTCGGGTGGACAAATATTCATGTCAATCAAAAACAAGGGCAATAATTGTATAATATCAGCTTGCCCAACAATCTTCTGCATGTCAATTGGGATACTTTGTAACCAAATCAGCGAAGGTTACAGGCGGGCTCGAATTTGTGCTGAGTTAGACACCATGTTTTAATAATCTATGCTCAAGCCAATCGGCCAATGATTCTTTCTATCATTTTTTTGTAAACACTAAAATGGCTGCACCGTTGCAAAAAGTTTGTATTGTTTATAAAATATACCCCTATCTTATCAAAATAGGAAAAGCACATTACTAAAGAACCGGAATAGGTTATCAGAATAAATCCTAGAATTTGAAAGCATCCTTATTTTCCGTCCCCTTACTTGATCACCTTATTTAAAAAGGGATCTTCAAGGAATTTAAACTCTACTATTTGTCTATTGAAAAGCATTGGAAAAGCGGCCATCTTGTTTCTTGAAAGCATTGGAGAACCGGCCATCTAACTTCTTGAAAACATCCCTTAATTAATGTTTATCGAAATCAATATGCCGTAAAACTGTTGTTTTGTGATCATTTTAACTGTGATTTTCTATCATTATTGCTTTCTTCCGGAAATAATTATTTAACTAGTAAGATCTGATACTTCATATAGTCATGACCTAATTCATAATAAAATGAAATAATTTATTTTATCACGATGTAGATTTCTTGATATTGGTCTTTATGAAAAAGTAGAATTTAATGGCCCAGTGTTGACTTTTGTATTGCTATGGTAACCAAATAGATAATTCTTTAGAGGGGAAATAAGGAGTAATTTAATATGTAGGGTCTACGACTTCCTCTCAGTTTTACCCTTAGAGAAACTAATAGCCAATTGTACACATTTTCTTCGTTTTTCAGAATACTAGAGTTTTCGTTATACCAAAGTTGAAATGATAAATCTAGCTTGGATATTCCATTTAGTTTTGATGTTAAGCTGCCAAGAAAGTAAGATCAACCAAAATATCCATTTTAATATCAATGACGGTGTCTATCCGATTAATCAGTGGTTACGTCAACAATGGCGACCATCCGCTAAACCCATGGTTACGTCAACGATGACGGCCATCCGATAACTCTATTACTACGTCAACAATGGTCATCATTCTATCAGATAACTCCATGGTTTCGTTAACAATGACGACTATCAGATCACTCTACGGTCACGTCTACGATGACTCTATTGTTACGTCAGTGATATCGAATATTCGTTAAGTCCAGGGTTAAATCAATGATTGCTACCGGAGAGATGAAAAAGAAACACTGACCTCAACCTCAAAATAGGAATAGTTTGGTCTATGGGAAAACGCATTAGTTCTGATGCCAGTTATTTCAATGTGGACGATTTTTAAACTCATTATATTTAGAATACAAGACTATGGCACACCTAAATCAGATTAATAAGTTAAACCTAGATTTTCTCAGTAACCCACATTAACTAGAAAAAACTCAGTTTAACTAAGAAAAACTAAGTTTATCTGCGCCAAAATCACAAAAAATATGTTAAACGTAGTAATGAAAGCTAGGTTTATTTGTGCCAGAATCACAAAAATAAGTATTTAGCGCAGTTATACCTAGTTTTTCTCAAGTTAATGTGGGTTACGAGAAAAACTATGATTAACTGAAGAAAAATAGGTTTAACTCGTAAGTCATATTAACTGGAGAAAAACTGTTTAACTGAGAAAATCTAGGTTTAACTAGAGAAAAACTAGGTTTAAATGAAAAAATAGAATTAACTCATTAATGTGACTTCGGCGTGCCATACAGGACTTTTTTGTTGTATTTTCAAATTTTAGTTTTCGTACTTTAAAAGCACAGAAAATAATGCAATATAACAATAATTTAAGACATTGCATATTACATGAAATATAACTTTAAAACGTCATTTTGTACATAAATATTTTGTTTCGCTTAATGTTTTTTTTCACAAATTTTGCGTCAATTGCAATTGAACTTACTCTCATTTTGATAACGTGTGTGTGAATGATTGAAAATTGTTATATTTGCGCTTTATATTAATCATTTCAGCAAAATGAATTATACTCATCAGTGTTTAAGAAACATCGAAATTCTAACTTTGTCGTGAACCAGAGGTAAGAAAGACTGTTCTACCTCTGTGTACTAGCTTCTTAGATTAACTTGATTAGAATGAACAATTGGAATCTTCTCATAATATCCCAAGGACCTCTTTTCTGCAGAATCATTCATTTGGGATTTATTTTTCGATGGAATTCATCAATAAGAAAACTAAAACAAAGTGAAGAGTAATGATTTATTGTAGCTGCGTTGATGTAACATTGACTGAACGCGAAAATTCTTTATCACTTTAATTCTGTACAACAGACCGTTACCGACATAGGACTTTTCTCTTTTTTGAAAACATACATTGATTTTTTCATCGTAAACAGACTGCAACATTGTATACGATACGGCAATATTAATATATTTCTATCGACGAAAAGTGATAATATGCTAATTTTTCGTACCGGATCATAACTTTGGGATAATAGAAGCCAATTCTGTACGACCGACATAGACCGATATATAGTAGTATCAATTGTCATAAAGCTTTTTGATTCCCTGACTATCGTCATTATATGTGTAATGGTGTGTATACAGCCTGATGATACTATTTTATTATACCAAATGATAAGCAAACGAAATGTTTCCATAAACACGTCCCAGAAGAGTCATGATCTATTTGAAGTATAGTTAGACCGTTCGTATTATCGCTGGAAATCTGAGGACAGAACTAATATGGGTATTGCATTAATAGTAAGAATTAACAAATACTTAGTCAACAGTTTTTCTTTCAAACTAAAAAGTCCCTTTTCATATCTGCTATGGTTAGATGATACACAAACCGATGCTTTACAACAATTAAAACTGGTAATAAAAACCAAAAGCATCTAGAACAATAGTCTATGTAAATGTCATGAACGAATATATACTAGCGGGAAAAAAACTGTAGTTTAGTAATTTCATTTATATATTCATATACCAAATTGTATGTTGCATTATGTATATCATTATTTAATATAATACATTGTCTTTCAATTCAAACATCAAATCACGGTTTATGTCCATTATGGTTGATATGAACAGCCTCTTAAAGTAAGGGGGTGCAAAAAAGTTTCACAAGTTTAATAGCGTGTATGACCGTCTTTTGCACCGATCCATTCTTCAAATTCACAACGTATTGTACGAATAAGGTTGCGCAGAATGTCTGGGGAACGCAATATGCGTAATAAAGAACAACATTCCAATGTAGCAGGGGTTTTGACTCTTGACGTAGACGTCATTCCATTTCATCCCAAACATGTTTTATAGGCGATAAAACCAGTGACATCACAGGTCAGGGTAGCACGCACATTCACGTTTTGCTGCTGTAGATAAACACTAACAACGCGTGCGATGTGTGGTCGTGCGTTTTCCTGCTGCTGCAGAATGACGTTACGTTGGTTGTTGTGAATGAGTGAAATGACGTGCCGGCGTACAATCTTGTCACGGCAGCGTACGCAGGATAAATTGCCCTCTGCTATAACCAAAGAAGTCCATCAATGTGTTGTAATTCCATCCCAAACCATAACGCTCCCTTCCACGAATTGGCGGCGCTGAATAACACAGGTGTTAATATAACGTTCTCCCATGGGACGGTAAGCCCGAAAACAATCGTTACACGTATCTTGCTAACGTGATGCCACACGCAGGCGTCCTGATCTTAGGCAGTCCCTAACGGTGCCAGTTTGCTGATATCATCTCCATAAACCATTTACAATGTTAATATGAACTCCAAACTGGCTTGCAACATTGCTCTGAGACATCCCAGCTTCCAGCAACCCAATAGCACGCAAACGACCATTTTCAATCATTCGAGGCATCTCTCAATCAAAATTGTATTCCTAAAACTATTGTTTTTTCTTTCTTAATACATTGAATACTGTCGATGAATGTAAGAAATTCTAATAGATTACTAACCACGTGTCGCTTAGGCTCGAAATTCCGGAAAAGCGTGCTGTAGCCATCAAGGCAAATCGAACGCGATATTTAACAAATTGAGTACTCAAATACGCGTTTTGTATGTTAAACTATGCCTTAAAAAATAAAGTGAGATCAAAGATGACTTTTTTATGTTTTTATTTAACTTTTTAGTATACACAGTTTCTTTTTTCTGCTAGTATGTATACGATTTGGTTAAGACAGAAAATGTTTTGATAGGATGCTTAAAAAAAGTATTGATCTGTTACATATCCACTTCGTGCTTACTGGCACATAAGGTCAATACAGAACTGAACTCCTCCACCCATCGCTGCCCGCAGTCGAAATTCTCGTCTCTCCTAAAGATAAAGACACATTTGGACTGGCCTAAATCATTTATTTAAAGACGAGTCCATTGTTTTTTCAGTGGTTGATGATTCAGATACAAAAGTGTGGAATACAATAGAATATACATGTATACAAACACTAGAATATGCTTTAAAATCAATGACATACGAGACAGCAAAACATCATAAACCAGACATTATAATTATTTATCCATTGATCAAATTGTTGCCATTTGCTTGATGGTATTTAACCAATATTTTCAGTTTAAATTTATCTTTTCCATAATTAAAAATGAACAAAATACAACAGTTTTGAAATGCATGCATGACCATTGTGCAGGGATGTGTGTGGGGATTGTATACCGGTTAAAATTTTCGTGAAATTCATATATGCTTCTGATATCAACTAAACCACATACACACATACACACACACACACACACACACACACACACACACACACACACACACACACACACACACACACACACACACACACACACACACACACACACACAGATGTACATCGATTATCCACATCAAGTTGATTTATCTTACATAACCCATGCATTCGACATGCCAGGGTAACTTCAATCTCTTACAAGCACTGTGAACCATTTTTATTTTCGAGACAGTATTTAGGGATATGTTTATCATTTGAAACGTGTCGGGCATATGCCAGTTATACGCCGAATTCAAGAGAAGTTCGTTAACTATGTTCCCTGCTACATCTCTCGTCTTAAAATTTTGAAATTCTTTACTAAGTTTAAAAGGTGCTGGAACCCTGGTAACTCCATCTGAATTAGGCAATGTATCGTTTTTTCTTTAATGAAATGTTTTAATATACTGGCCGGGGACAGGTTGCTGGGTATGGTCTGATTTCGTCTTAAGTATGTACCAGTATGTACCAGAACAATATTTTCTTCTCTTCTGTTTTAGAAAAATATCAAACAACTGATGAATGAGCTGATGAAATCTCGCAAAATCATGCTCTATATAGCCGAAATTATCCCACTCGTCCCTGCCGGCTACTGGTTCCCGCCAGTATACGTACTCGATTGTAATATTCCCAACCAAACATTAGGCAAATATGACAAAGTTTTCTCAGTTTCACGACATGAGAGATAGACGAAACTTATCTTAATATTTAATTATCTTGGAATGCATATTGTACTGACAACAATTCATTACATCGATATGATCAGCTGACACTGGCAATAGCAAGCCAAACTACATTTATAAAAACACCTATTGCCGTATTAACTTGTTTAAGGAGATTGGTTTAATAAGTTAGACTAATACTTAATTTTTTATTTTAATATTTAAAAAATGCAAACTACACATGATTTTAAATTTTTGATAGTCTAACCGAGTACTAATTTTGCTATTAAATAATAGACCATTAGACAAGATTTTGGTTAATCTATTTCTGTTCAATATATATATATAGTTTTCCAAATATGTTTGAAATAAGCTCGGATTTTGTATGTTTTTTGTATATTTCATTCACCTTAAATAAGGACACATTTCATCGGTTTTTATATATTATTTTTTTTTCGGGGCATGGCCTTTATCAAACTCTGAATTAATTTTGATCACTATGTATGCTTTCTTTAATCGTAGGGTAATATGTTTAATGATGAATAATCGTACCTCATCTTAGCCATTGCGTTAAGTGAAAAAAATGTACATGCAAGCGTTGTTGTTAATACTAACATAATAGTGTATATATATATATATATATATATATATATATATATATATATATATATATATATATATATATATATATATATATATATATAGTGTGTGTGTGTGTGTGTGTGTGTGTGTGTGTGTGTGTGTGTGTGTGTGTGTGTGTGTGTCTTCCCGGGTACATTGTAACCGTGCTTCACACCTCCATTAAAAAGTGGTCGCCACCATATAACTGAAAAATTGTTGAGTATGCTGTAAAACAAAAATAGAAATCAAAGCTATATTTATTGATAATGATGGCCGTTTTCTACATCGGAGGCCGATTTTAATCTGGCAGCCGTTTGCCTCGTTGTTAGATATGATGATATATTTAGCATGTTGAGGAAACAATATATTACGTTGTATTGATATATCACATTGGAGATATTCATGAGATAAGTAAAATCGATACATTTGGAATAGTAATTTGTACATCTTTAAGTAGCTTTTTTCTATTTTGTAATATCACAAATAAGCTGATCACTGTCTTTATATTATAAATCCGTTATTTTATATCTTTCAAAATTGCAATTTGAAAAGAATACTCCCACACCCCGGAACTGGATATAAAATATGTCTTAACCCTCTAGACTGTGAATACACAAATCACTGGCAATAGAAAAAACTGTCTCAGCTTCCTTTGACATACACAAGAAAATAATCTTCAACATAGATAGTTTATCTAAATATTTATTGAGAACTTGTGGGTAACAATTTGAAATAGAAACACAATCTTTTAAGTGTTATGCACTTACATAGTTCAGCCCAGACTATCGGTATCACCGTTAAAATTACAAGTACAAATATTTTCTCTCTTTTAAGACCTTCGTCATGAAACTTTTCTCACTAGAGGGCAGAGTTTGCCCGCAGCACGTTTTGTTAGATATCTGTTATCTTTGATGTAAATTTACGAATGCATATAACGCATATATCACAGCATCTATACATAACTCCCACTCATCTTATTGTATAGAAGCGAAGAAAAACATCGATAAAACATGAAATGAAACAGATGAAAACTTGATCTGGCATCTTGTCGGTAACGCAATGCTTTCGTGAATACTTCAGTATACAACGATATAAAACAAAACTGACATTGTAAAAACTGTGTTTACGTATCTTCATTTGCCAGCTGACGTTTTGACGGCGTCATGAGCTTGTTTTAACATAGACAGACGAGTAAAGAGGAGTAAGAATTGATAAATAAAACTACAAAACTATGCTTATTTTACTGGTGTGTTGTATTTAAACGGCCACAAAGAAATACAAAAATGGAAAAAATGGTATTATACTGAAGTGAATTAATGTTAATAAAGTGAAACCTCGCTATAACTACCAACAAACTGACTGACTCAAGTGAATGGTCTCTTAAGAAAGGTTCTGTACTTATCAAAGTGTATCAGAAGACTGAATTTATGGTATGAAATGCGAGGTAATCTCCTAAGGAGATGGTCTGTAGGCTTACTTTCACGGTCTATATTTATAGATACTGTAACAGAAATCTACGATCACCGAAACTTCTATCCAACATCAAAAGTTGGGTCTCTAATCTTTATGTTTCGAGTATAAGAATAAAAAATAACATCAGACCATTTATTTTATTTTCACCGTGTTATAATAATTATATATTGATAAGATGATTATATATACAATATTTAACGGGGCATTAGCTGTGTTTTTTTCAAAAACGTTTCCCCCCTTTTTACTACTTAGATTGATATGCAATAACAAAAAAGATATATATATACAGTCATAAACTTTTTAAAATCCCTATAAATTTTGTGAAAATTGCTTAAGAGATATGGGTTTTGTACTTTTTCACTTGCAATTGCAAAAGTAATCCTTATTATTTATGTATGAATACCACACTGAACCCAACCTTATTTTCACAAAATATATAGGAACAAAAGATTTTTTATGTCTGTGTAAGACTCTTATTTTTATTGTACATCAAGTACAAGTAGTAAAAGTAGAAAAAATCGAAATCATTTTTGGGTAAACACAGCTAATGCCCCTTTAGGTTCCAGTGGATTTTTTTTCTAATTCTATTAAATGCGTCTAGAATAAGATGGCGACAATTTCAGATACAATACTACAGCAAATATTTTAATTACATTAAATCATGCTGTAGATATCAAATTACGAAAATTAAATCATGCTATTGAAGTTATACAAACATGCTGTTTTACTGTTCTACTGACCTCTTGACCTGTGATCACGCGATGACACATTGGAATATTTCTTTTAAGAACTGAAACATCTTGCTTTGGCTGTTTCGACTTAAGTTCATAAATTTCCTTAGCATCTGGTATATATTTCTCGATTCAGAATTAAACCAAAAAGTAACATATTATATGAATTCAGTATAGAGTTGATTGTTTTTATATTTATTTCACAAGAGTTTTATAGACTTTGGTGTTTCCGTGTGTATTTGAGAAACACTCGTTAAATTAATTGTTCGCACTGGGTTGTCATAAAATTATTAATTAGACATTTCTTTTGGGGGAATATGAAGGACGGAAGGTTACTTCTTATAAGCATTGAATCATGTTATATTGAATCATATGCAGGTGTAAAAGTCAGTAGGTCAGGATAAAATTTTGATAGGCTGAGAATATACTGAGGTAAATATCTGAGGAAAATTATAAAGAATACCAAAGTAAAAGATTTACAATAAAAACAATCTCAGATACCAAAGTATAAATTAATAGAATGTCCATGACATAGATACAAATCAGGTTAAAATGGACAAACATGGACTTCTGGAAACCAAGAGGTGGGATCAGGTGCCATGGAGTAGTAAACATGCCCTGTCGACCGGTCACACCCGCCGTTAGTCCACAGTCAAGTACCATGGCAACGCATCGCTGGTTGGTCAGTCCCATGGCAATTAAGACTAAAACTTAGGATTTAAGACTTAGGACTTTTCGTAAAACGGGCCCCTGGAATATTTGACTGAGATCTGATGGTAGGCCAAATCGCCAAATCTATAAATGTAAACCAATGCTCATGTCGATTGTTTCTGTTGAACTCCAGCTTAATACAAATGTATATACCCGTGGTATTATACAAGGCCAAATAATACATCGAATTATCTTACCAAATCTTGTAAGAAGTACCCACCGAAAAATGAATATCATACCTTTTGTGAAGTTTAGAATAAAGACGCCATACTATTCAGCCCTACATTTTATTGAGTATTATCAGTTTAGATCTGGATAATAGGTCGATGCATTATGGTCGATGGCGATCTGACATTGTCTTTAGGCTGAATGACATTTCGGATGAATAGAGAGAAAAAAAAAATGGTATCATAAATCTAAATGTATATCGAAATCCGTCGAAAGTAACCATTGGTAAACCAATTGAAAGTGTACTGATTAGTGAGGTAGTCTCATACATGGGGATGGGGTGGGTTTCCAGGACTTATTCAATAACCTATAAAATATTTTACAAGGGACTAACTAGTAATGGTTTTATATGTGAGGTTGTCTACTGATCAAGTTTGTCTTAGGCTATGTTTTACTGTATAATCATTTATCATAGATAAGATGTAACATCTGATTGTAACAAACTGAATTGTTTTCAATAATGATTGATAGAAAATCATTTCGTCTCGTGGATTTCACAGAGACACCCATATTACTTTATTTAGATGTCAATATTTAAAGTGGTATGCAAGTTAAGAAGGTAACTTGAATTGAATAAAAGACAAAATCCAAATATCGAAATACATATAAAATATATCTGTTCCAAATATTCGAATATTCTACGGAAATATAGAAAAAAACTAATTATATGAAGTACTACGTTATAGCAATCTTTATTTGATTTTAGAATAGTTGAGCGTTGTTGCATTAAATGTTAGTTGATTCTATGTCCCTTTTGTACACAAATCAGCGAACGGAATGCTAAATAGATATATTTTTCATGAGGATAGATCTATTCAGGACTTTTGATGTTGTTTTTTAACATAGAAACCATTTGATATAAATGAGGATTTTACAAAGCTTAACGTATTTATTTTCATTCCAAAATATCTATTATTCATTTTAATCAGAATTGGGATACAAAAGCATCAACTCGGATGAGTGTAAAAATGTAAATTCGGTTTGTTTGAGGATCAGAATGTTACAGATTCCCAACTTAATTCAAACATCAGTACCCAAGGGAAGGTTTCCAAGTTTGTAAATATTTAACCAAGATTTCAAGGAAAATGTAGTTAAACACGCATAAATCACAAGACATCAAGAACATTCTTTGATATTTAAAAATTTTTCATCGGGCATATAAAAGCATGTTTACCATTCTTAGAGTAGGAATAGTAGTATGTGGGCCATTAAAGTAAAGATGTAATGCCTCTTGTGATTCATAATTAGTATGCCGAAGCAGAAAGGTCATAGGTTAGCTTTGATTTTTATGTAAGCGACTACAATGCAAATATTTAAAAGAATGTGTATCATAAATATAATGTCAAGGTATTGGGGAAATGTCAGCTGATCGTTGTAGATATCTCTTAATTAAGGGTAATATTTGCATATAATATCATTTTAGTGAACGAAGCCATTAACCCTTTTACATAATATAAATATTTCATTCTGTGACGGTCATTTGCGTCTTCCATGTTTCCAAATACGTCATATTTCATTTAGCATGTGGGTATAAACAAAGATCGTTTGTTATATAAAACAATCTTCCTTTAATTACTACTATTGTTCCTAATATTGATATGTTATACTATATATAACAATAGACCCAAGGACTTTGACGCTCATATGATTTGCAGAAGGTAATGTCTGTTTTTCATAGGATTGAGTAGCATAAGTAGCAGCACATGGTAGGGACTTCATGAGGATAATTTGTAGCAAGTTGGAAATTAAATGCACAAAATGTTTGGATAAAAAGTTAAATATCACTGAGCTAAAGAGAAATAAGCAATGGTGGTAATGTTGGAATGAATATGATCTGTGCAAACAATGACAGTTTTTGTTAACGTTATGCTGATAAGAAGACAATTTGTTAGTGACATTATGGCAAAGGGCCATAACACTGCAAACAAGGGGTTATAGACCATAGATTGTGGGCATTGCACATTGTAATGTGATCAATGCTAAATTACAAAAGTTAATGATGTTTCCTCATACCATCACAAAACTTTAATAAAGGGTTATAATTGTATAAATAAGGGTTTCTACATCCTGATGTTGATCCAGTTCACAGAATCCTCATGCGACTTATATACATTTCATAGTAATGATGACAGTGTGGACAATCAATATTTTGACAAAGAGCAGTATATCTTTAATTAAGATGTTCTGGTTGAGTTAATTCAGTGGTTCTTACGATTTAGTTGAAAATATCTCAACAATCAGAGGCCAGGACAGCCATCTTGGTTTTTCAGAGACTGAAAAACAACATTTGTTCAGGAATACAATATGTGTACCAAGTTTGAAGGCAATTGGTTCAGTGGTTCTTAAAGAGAAATAGAAAATGTCTCGGCCAATCAGATGCCAGGGAGGCCATCTTGGATTTTCGGATCGGCAACCCCCCCCCCCAAAAAAAAACAACAACACATGGTCGAGATATCATAAGGAACATGTGTACTAAGTTTGAAGACAGTCGTCTTCAGTAACACTTAAGAAGTTGAAAATGTCTCAGCCAATCAGATGCTAGGACGGCCATCTTGGATTTTTTGATCGGCCCAAAAAACAACAATACTTGATCAGGACTTCATAAAGAACATGTGTACCAAGTTTGAAGGCAATCGGGTGAGTGGTTCTTAAGGAGAAGTTGAAAATGTCTCAGCCAATCAGATGCGGCCAACTTGGATTTTCGGATCACCCCCCCCCCCCCATAAAAAAACCAGACTTGGTCAGGGCATCATAAGGAACATGTGCACAAAGTTTGAAATCAATTGTTCAGTGATTCTTTAAGTATAAGTCGAATAAGTCTTCGTCAATCAGGTGCCAGTGCGGCTGGCTATCTTGGATTTCGGTTCCGCCCCAAAAAACAACAACACTTAGTCAGGACATCATAAGGAACATATGTACCAAGTTTGAAGTCAATTGGTCCAATGGTTCTGAAGAAAAATGTTAAAATGTAAATGTTTAACGGACGTCGATGGACGAAGAACAATTGCAATAGCTGACATGAGCAACCATGTTAGCCAATAACTACAACTGTATACGATATACACATTTGACCTTCATGCACTGAGAAAATTCCTGTTCTCCGGAAGTCGGCCGTGCAGCTATCACAATCGATACCAGAAAGTTATGATTGTAAGTCTATTTTATTACCTTCCTTGTCTAGATAACAAAATAAGGTATAACAAACTTTATTTAATATTAGGTTTAAGATAATATATTCCCATCGAAGTAAGTGCATTTTTGTTTTATTATGTCATAGATCAAACAGGTATAATGGTATGCTATAAATGTTTATTTGAAATTATTACTAGGTAGGAATTTTTGCTAGATTAAAGGTGAAACTATGCACCAATTGGACATCTCTCTAATTATACAAACTACCAAACTAGGATATGGCATATCAATACTTCAGTTCATACGTCATATCTATGTCTAATAACGCTTATTGGCCGACCTGTTCCTTTATTCATATGAAGCAGACTTCATTCAGAAACTGCTGAATCAAAAGAAGAAAAAGTTAGCGGTGTCCTTTAATTTGACATTTAGATATATCGACGACGTTTTGTCAATTAATAATGACAATTTTCATACATATGTCAATGCGATATATCCCAGCGAACTTGAAATTAAAGATACAACAGAATCAAGTACACACGCTTCATACTTAGACATTTTACTTAATATAAACACAGACGGGAAATTAGCAACTAAGCTATACGATAAACGCGACGATTTCGGCTTTCCCATCGTAAATTTTCCACATTTAAGTCGTAATATCCCTCAGTCACCTGCATATGGAGTTTATATTTCACAAATGATCCGATATGCCAGGGCGTGCACAACATATGAAGATTTCATATACAGAGGTAAACTACTCACTGACAAATTATTGACACAGGGATATCGAAAACCGCGTTTAATGTCAACGTTCCGCAAATTTTATGGTCGGTATAATAGTCTTGTTTGCGACTACTTTGTTTCACTAAGTGAAATGTTGAGTTGCCTTTTCGTTGGCGGTTGTTGAGACGTCTGTACCAATTGTGACGAGGATACACTCCTCACGTGTTCCATTGGACTTGACTGTGGACTCACGGCGGGTGTGACCGGTCGACAGGGGATGCTTACTCCTCCATGGCACCTGGTCCCACCTCTTGTTTTCCAGAGGTCCGTGTTTGTCCATTTTTACCGGATTTGTATCTATGTCCTGGACATCCTATTGATTTATACTTTGGTATCTGAGATTTTTATATTATTTACCTGTATATTTCTTCTGTGACACATTATCCCATTTGTATTTTCCATAGTCCTGTGTAAGTTTGCAATCCGTTCCGTTTTTATACAGCCATACTCACTTCACCATAGTGATCACCTGAAGGTGAAACTGAACGCCTTAGACGTGTATGTGTTATTTTGAATCTGATTTCAAAGCTATACTGGAACCAACACCACTTGCTAATTGTGCCACATATATATCAATGTTATGTATACATTTTATGGCAATAATTATATCTGTCATAGGTTTTTCTTCTTTGTTATCTGCATCAGATTCCAGAAGTGATCATGGATTATAACCATGTAATTTGTTCTTCTTTAATAGGGAAGATGTTCATGAAACGAGTTAAATATGATCTTAAACATCATAAACCCTACGTTTTGTTAAAAACTAACATCACCATGGTTTTATAGGCATGGCCCTGGACCATGGTTGGCTATTTTTGCTATCCTATAATATATTTGAGCCAATTTTATCCCAGTGCTTTTTAAAGCAACGCTTAGTTATTGCGAATCATTCACTCTCATCGCCATACCTACCAAGGAAATCTTACTACCCTTTACCCCCTGTATTCATGATATATATACTATGAACCTTGAATCAGAAATGATACTAACTGCGTACATTAATCATATATAAAGCACAAATACAGAAATAACAAGGTAACTACAATTTCACCATGCCCCGGATTGGGTTCGAACCCTCGACGTACAGCACCAATCGCCTGGCTTTCATGCACGCCGTCCTGACCACATGTTGTAATGACATTTGTGCTTTATATATACTTGTATTTCTCTAAATGCATCGTATTCGATCCATTGTCATTTACGTTAGGATTAAACACCATTCACCTCTATCTTTGCCACCGAGTTCTCATGTTCGGTATTCTAATCACTGCTATAGAAACATTCATTTTTGTGAATGCGTATATGGCCTAGTGGTTAGGACGTTGTCTATGAGAGCCAGGCGATTGACCTATCGCTAAATGCCCGACACGGTACCTTTTGGCAAACTTTTTCATTATGACGTCACAATTAAATGGCCCGTCAAACACTTGTGTGTTTAATCGAATGACTTCAAAAAAGCACATGGACAGTCATGTGTCAGACACTTGGCGATAGGTCAATTGGTTCCGTTGGTCGACGGTTCGAACCCCAGCCGGGGCATGGTGAAATTGTAGGTACCTTGTTATTTCTGTATTTGTGATATATATATATATGTATATATATATATATATATATATATATATATATATATATATATATATATATATATATATATATATATATATATATATATATATATATATATATATATATATAGTCTAACGCCGATTATCGGGAGCCGACCTGGCTCAGTCCGTCGCACGCTCGACTCTGGATCGTGAGGTCGTGAGTTCGAGTCCCGCCGGCGGCAGGTTGGTTTCCTGTCTTTCGGTCCCGTGTCACAGTAGGTGTCGGCACCTTAAAGACCCCCACTGCTCAATGGCCGTAAGTACCGAGCATAGGCCAAAATTTGAAGCCCTTCACCGGCATTTGGTGACGTCCCCATATGAGTGAAATTTTCTTGAGTGGGACGTTAAACAACAATAAAAAAACCAAACAAACCGATTATCCGGACGCCGATTATCCGGATTTTTCGCTCGTACGGACAAATGTCATGTCCCCCAATATTTTTACCAAGGTAAAAATTGTAACGTACATTCTGTAAATTCACTGATAAAAGTTTCACAAAATGTCTTGTAAGTATTGAAATAGCATCAGAAAACCAGTCATTTTGTTTACCATTTTAAATAATTGAGTTGTTTTAGCCTTTGTAGGGGATCTGAGACCTTAAAAAAAGCCGACATAAGCTATTAATAGGCTACTTCAACATTCAACAAGTATCGTAACAAGCGTCCATAAAGAAGATTCAATCATTCAAACTACAACTTCAATAACATTTCATATAAATAAATATTTCTTTCCGATATACAATATCGGTTTCAATCTTTATTTTGTTTTCAAGTTTATTAGTCCTATGGGTAAACGCAAGCGAAGCATGTGTTACCGACTGTCCACAAATTGGCAAACATCGGGGGTGAGATACGGGAGGACATGTAAAACTTATTTCACAATAATGACACTACCAAGTCATGTAAAATTAAATTTTTTCACCTGTGTAACTTGTTTAAAATTGATATGTCAAGTACAAAATTAAGATATTGACGGCTAGAAAAAAGATTTAACAAGGAATTTTATTATGATTAAAGCAATGTGGTACAGGCGCCTCATATCGGGCCTCATGCTATGGAAATCTAGGTCAAGACTCGAAGGAGTTTGCAACAGACCAAAGTGTCAGATTTCTTCAAATCACAGTGACTTTTAGGACTAAAGATAATGTCAATGAGCTAGCACTTACGTGATTTCCCCATTCCTTTTAACGGGAGAACATTTGTAGGTGTAAAATTAATGACATGAAGTAGGCTACATAAGGATCTACTGGTATTTCGGTACCAGCTGTTCATTTTATACTAAAGTAATATTTGGCACTGTTGACACCATTTAAATTCGAAAAATTTCTAAAGCTAAGATAGTCATTTTTTACATTGGTTACTCTTAGACGGATTTCGGCTATACTTTTGGAAATATTATTTGGCCTTGTATGATACCATTTTATCCTTAGAAAAAACACATAGTTTTCAAATTGGAGCTCAACTGATGAAGTCTAATTGACAGAAACGATATCGTCTTGAGCATTATAACTTTGGTATTATGTTTATAATATCTACACGTGATTTCAGTCATGCAATTTAATATGAAGTGAAATCGTGTTTTTTTTTCATACATACACATATGTATGTTAGGTCTATATTTTACCAGCAGAGGCTTTATAAATTTACTTTTACTCATCAACTAATTAAAATAATAACATGTCCGTGAAAACATCGATGTTTCTTCGGTGACATGATCACAGAGACACTATCTAAATTTGGGATGTACGGACATCAACAATATGATCGATCATCCGGACGACCGATTTTCCGGACTTTTTATGTGTCTCCCATTCAGTCCGGATAATCAGCGGTAGACTATATATATACCAAGCAAATGTTGTTCACGTGAAATTTACGCGATATTAATCTGATTTTCGTGCTTTTTTTAGCTTATAGAGCTTACACATTAAATGCAAATGAAACAATACACGTTAATGTCACGTCAAATGTCAAATGATGGACTTGAACAAAATTTCACTTGCATGCCATTTGAGGGAAACTTTTGTTCACGTGAATTTCACTTGAAAACATTCGGGTGAAAAATTTCACGTAAAAATTACGTTAATCGAGCGTGAACGTTAAATTCACATAAATTCCACGTCAAATGTTAATTTAGTGAGCAAAATTTTTATTTGTATATATAAGTAGTACACACTACTTACTTTTACTATCAAAGGTAAAGTTATACATCGTTGATATTTAACAACACAAAGTATAACACTTTATTTCTGCAATGTATAATGACCCATTTGATTTTTATAGTAATGTTTTACATCATTACAACAGTTTATCACGTAATTCAGATAATAATGACCTTTGTGTCCTGTACTGCTGCGTCATTTTAATGGCTAATATATAAAACCCTAATGGACAATTTATTAGTATTTGTATTATCTTCATATATTTACAGGAATTGAAAAATTATGATGTACATGAATACATTGTACTCCTAGGAATATATCGCCATTACCGACAATACAAAAGGTGATGAAACACTTGCATATTGTATGAGCCTTGGCATGATAACATGTAATAGGTTATTCAGGAATGTAACATTTGTTGAGTTCAAATGTTTACATTATGTATGAATGCAGTTCTATTACGGAAAAAAAAACTGACGGTGGGATTAAAGGTGTAATTATATGTGAGTTGCGTGTTTTGTTGACGTCTGCAGACCACCACACGATTCAGTGTATCCATATTGATACTGCCTTATCAATTATGCAAGGGAAACATCTTTTCATCTACCTTATCTCTCCCTTACTTTTACACTGTGATCTTGAATAACTGGTAAATTGTCAGAATCTGCTTTACTGTGCTATAAACAACCACGTGAATTAATCCATTACACGTGATTACATGAATACAATATACAAGGTTTCATTAGAGAATGCACGGATCTTGTTGTGATGACATAATTAAGGTAAAAGATAATGTAATGTTTTACTGCCTGTGATGCAGTGGCACTACAATATCTAAATATAACGTTATAGTACACAATTCCCTAGTAGAATGTGCTTTAAAATTATTGACAGAGAAGACAGAAAAAAAATCATAATTATTTAATAATTGATCAAAATGTTGCTATTTGCTTGATGAGATTTTCCCGATATTTTGAATTTAAATTGAATCTTTTCCATAATGAAAATGAATAAAATAGTAAGGCCCTGAAATACATGCATGGCCATTGTGCAGTGATTTGTGTGATAAATGTATACCGGTTTAAAATTTCGCGAAATTCAGATATGGTTATGATATCAACTAGTGACTAGGCCGCCTGAGAGACAGGTTACAAATCTGGTCTACATTGGACATACACGGATCATCGGAAGATCCAGACGTGGGATTAGGTCTCATACAGGAATAAGCTTTCCCCGACGACCAGTCAAAATTGCGTGTGTCCATACCGTGAGGTAGTCCCTCTTCAAATTCATCTGTAAAAAGCCGAATTTTCAATTACTAGGCCACAATTAAATTATACGTCAAATTTTATATGATTTTGACGTCACACTAGTTGATTTTGATGTTGCAGTTTACACAGATATAAACGATATCCAGGTATAGGTATTCATGCGCTTGTTTCATATATCTTTTGAGTGTAACTGCATTTATCTACATCATATACATTGATCATTTATGTTACCATTGTTTTGATAGAATCAGAACTCGTAATTAATGATAAACTGGACAGCTAGAGCCATTATTAAGATAATCCAATGTTTTTCGTCTGCATTTAAGGTATTTATGTTTACTCTGAAATGTTTTCCTTTTCGAAAATGATGTGTCAGATCAATTACTTGAGCTTTATTACGGAGTTGGTGGTTTGATTGATGGAATTTTATGTATGTATGTATGTATGTATGTATGTATGTATGTATGTACGTATGTATGTATGTATGTGTGTATGTACGTACGTATGTATGTATGTATGTATGTGTGTGTACGTACGTATGTATGTATGTATGTATGTATGTGTGTATGTATGTATGTATGTATGTATGTACGTATGTATGTGTGTATGTGTGTGTGCGTGTATGTATGTATGTATGTATGTATGTATGTACGTACGTACTTACCTACCTATCTATCTATCTGTGTTTATCTATCTATGTATGTATGAATGATGTATCTACCTATTGTAATTATGTATGTATCTACTACCTCTATCTATCTATCTGTCTATCTATCTCTCTCTCTCTCTCTCTAATTATTTATCTGTCTATCTCTCTCTCTGTCTCTCTCTCTCTCTCTATATATATATATGTATGTCTGTATGTATCTGTCTGTCTGTCTGCCTGTCTGTCTGTCTGTCTATCTATCTATCTATCTATCTATCTATCAAACTATCTATCTATCCTCTGTAAAATATAATTAATGGTTTAAATCGTATTGATAATTGTGAACACCTTGAAAAAAGTGCATGTATTACAATGAAAATATAGACTGCGTAATTCAAAATTGAAACACTCACAATAAAAACCATTAGGATCATAATGTCGTATTTACCAAATTAAAAAACTAAAACAATATTTATGTTTTATGTTTTCCGTGATTGACAAAGATAATACAAGCGTAAAAGCATATCATGCAATATGTCTCTACCACGCTGTATTTACATTATTAATAAAAAGCGCCAACTGCAATTTAATCAAAATGTATAGATATCCCAGCATATTTTAACATAGAAGCACTGGAATGTGAAATTAAATCGAGACAACAGAATCCGGCATACAATTCTGTCTACCATTATGTATCAAAAATAAGCAAAAGTGTGTGAATAAACGAGCATTTTGGATTTCAATAATACCTAAGACTATCCCTGATGATTTTCATTACGTGTGTCAAGATGTCCTTAGCATATTTATGTTACATTTCGTCTAGACAGACGACCTATATAGTGATCAACACGATAACGGAATTTTGGGTTTGGCTTATGTTATTTAAAAAAAAAAAAAACTAATTTAGTTTTCGTGTAGTATTTTTACATATATTTGAAAGTGCTGTAATTATTTCAGCAGTCGCAGAATTACTATATATACACAGATACCAAAGTATAAATCTCAAGATGTCTAGGATAAAATATACAAATCTGGTGAATATTGAACAAACACGGACGTCTAGAAATCCAGAAGTGTGATCAGGTAACATGGAGCAGTAAGTACCTCCTGTTGACCTGTGACCCCAAAATCGAATCCACACGCAGATGAAATTTGTGAGGAATAAATCATCGATACAACAGACGCAGACGTCTCAACAACCGCTACTGTAAATGTATTACATCTAATGTTGAGGTATTGCATCTGTCCTAAACTTGGGAACAATAATTAAGACCGTTTTCATTTAACTGCGGTCCTGTTATATTGAATGACAAATGATACAGATTCCTGCAAAATGACGTTCAGTGATTTTGACGAAGTTGACAATTTTATGAGAAATTCTTTCATTTTCCGTCCAATGTTACAGGACCACAGTGAAGTAAAAAGTATTTATGAAAAAAATAAACGCTCTAATTTTGTAGTGAACAAAACATTATTTCACTTTGCATTATGTCAACCTACACAACATAGCTACAATAAATGCTGTTTATATAAATTCTCAAATACCATAGAATAAATCTTCAGGATATCCAGTATACATGTACACATTTGATGATGTTGTACAAACACAGACCTCTGGAAATCCAGAGGTGGGATAAGGTAACTGGAGTAATAAGCATCCCCTGTTGAGAGGTCACACCCGCAGTGAGTAGACAGTCAAATTAAAATGAAATATGTCAGGAAGAAATCCTCGTCACAATTGCATACTAGGACGTTTGTCAGATTAGTTGTGACGTGTCTGATGGTCTCGTTTCTTTGTTTTATTGTAATCGGTTTCTTTTACCTACCATTCCAAAACGGAAATCCTTATATGTTCAGTAAACTTACCAATTACTTCCTATGTATATAGTTATGTCTATAAAAACATTTGTAGCAATTTACAAGTAATATGAAATCTGCATACAATTTGCGAACTGCAAACAGCCTGAGGTAGAAGTAACTGCACAAATTCATAAATAAAACAAACAATTAAATATATGGATTGTTTTGTTGAAATGTTTTATGAAAAGAGCATCTACTACGATATTTCTTGTGCATATATATCTTCCTAGGAGGTCGAATCACCAGTGCATTCGGACTCCGAACAAATTTCAAATTCATATGGATGGAATATACGCAGGAAAAGGGAAAAGTTTTTGTTTGTGTTATTGATTTTAATACCTTTGGGAGTTTCTCATTTTATGAGGATGATTGAAAATTGCATTATTTTTAATCCATAATTGTATTTTATTAGCGTTTTATGCCGCTGACTACACAGTGCAGTTATTTCCATTATTGATGATATTTTATGAGGTGCTTCTCTAATTCAAGATACACTGCTGCCAAAACTATAACATACTCAGACATCAAACTGTACTTTTTCATTCCATGAATAAAGTTTTTTAATCTTTAAGCAATTGTGGATAACCGTATCCTACAGATATATGATGCACCATACGTACACAACATGATGCCATGTAATATGTGCACGGTACAATATTGTGATTAAATCTTGTCATATTATTACAAAACGAATACCGCAGCTCAATTACGTATGTTTCATGATAAATTGTCTTCACCATATATATATATATATATAATGCGCTAGAATTACTAACGACATGGATAGAATTAAAGTCAAATTTTCGGGTGTGTGTGTGTGGCGTAAAAGACCATGAAAGCAATCAAAAATCAATATTTAGTAAGAGAAAAAATTTTGTACATTAATGTATAGACGCAATCAATGGTGCAAATAATGATCTTGCGCAAGTAAATGTAAGATGTTTCTGTAAATATTAAAAGTTAAATACCAAAGTTATAGTTTTGAGAGAAAAGAAAAATTAAATAAAAATAGAACATCTTACAAAAGCTCAATACGATCGTTTCTGTAGTAAGACATGAAGTTGTAACGTGAATACTTATGTAAAAGTCTTTGATTTTGGAACCTGTTTTTTTTTTATTTCAAATCAGATATACTAATGCTTTGTTAATCTCTAATTAAAATCGTTGAAACACTTTAGGGCACTTGTAGACGTTGTCACCAGCAAATTAACGCCCTTGTATATTTTTCACAATAGATGTACAAGTACAGAAGTATTTCCGTACAAAGCTAGTTATTCAAGCTTCACTATGGACTCCCGTTGATGTGACCGGTCGGTAAAGGACATCTGCGCTTTCATGACACCTGGTCCCACGTCTGTATCTTCCAGAGGTCCGTGTTTGTAAAATAGCTGCCTCAATTTTGTACCATCTGACAAATGACAGTTTGGTACTTATGCTCTCTGTAATTAAATCTATGAGCAGGAGATATTTCTATGTCCAATGTTACCAAATTTACTCAAAACAGAGATCAAACAATTATTCTGTCATTTTTATTATATAGCTGATTGTAAAACCGCTGGATATGATTGACTAGGAATTGCGTTATTATCTTATATCAGTAACATAACTTTGGGTGACACTTAATATGATTTTCTTGTAAAAAAAATAAATAAAAAACTTTTTTAAATTTGAGTAGGTACTTAAACAATTTTTTTCTTCGAGTGATTAATAAATTTCATCATTATCACAACTGTATGTCATCAATATACAAACATGTCTAGTTTTTAGCATATGAATGACGAATAGTTCGTTGAGCTTGAGTACTGAGTAAATTTGGTAACTTCTGGTCCTGATTTGTCTTTACTTAGATTTACCACTTCCTTCGAGTCGAGTTTGGCGTGGCGGTAGCGAAACTATAGTCCTTCTTGGTTCCAATGGTCTGTTTGTCCATTTGTCCACCATATTTGTTACTGGATAATGACAACTTCCGGTCGATTCACTTTGATGTTATTATCTTTATAGGCTTCACTATAACGGTTTGGTCTTAATTATCTTGGAAATGTTCAGAATATTCTTTTATATTTTCTGTTGATGGCATACTTAACATGTTATCTTTTCTACAAATATCTCCAATACAATAGACAAGTAACAACGTATATACCATAAAATACGGAGACTACAATGACGGTGCAATTAGCTGATAAATTCGATATACCAATATTATACGCATGGAATCGTGTATAGTGTATCAGTAGATGCAATCCTCAAATGTCAAAATGATAACTTGGGGATACCAATTAGCAAATGGATTCATTTTTTCAAATGATGTAATTGATGAGTTCATTGTGCTTTTTGTGCCAAGGGTGTAATATGCTTCCTATAATTAAAACATCATGAAATCTGCAAAAATTCTGTTTTTTAACAATTTATTTCAAACGATGGATTGAAGACATTTTAATTAAGTGTTGAAAACCCCGCCCCCTCAATTATCAATGAGATAAATCAGTAGTACTAAGCAAGGTTTTGAGTAGCATATAACCCTTTCCAACCCCACGTTTAATAATAGAGTGGCTAATACAACAGAAAGACTATACCATTAAGATACTTAAAGGGTGAAAGGTTTTAACATATAAACTGTTACTGAACCGTTTCACCAACCATATATACAATATATCGTAATTTTGATACTTAAACGCCACAAGATTCTAGACACATATCCCAAACACACAATAGGTAAATGAAATGACATGGAAGAAAAAGCTGGAGAAATAATTTCTCCTTCGTGTCTGAGACAATCAGATTACATTGAACATGACATTAAATCGTAATCCATACCCATGGTTAGGGTTTGTAATTGTTTTGTCCAGCGGTTCATGTTGATGTATTGTATCCGTCCAGGACTTGAACAGCTCGGGCGATGTAAAGGATGTTTGTGTGATATATCTACACGCGATAATTGGTCTTGACTTATTGTTGGAATGGCGGCGTTTTTATCAGACATAGTCGTACGTCAGACCGCTGATATACAGTAAAATTCGTGTATTAAATGTATGCGGCCAATTGCTCTCTTGCTTCTGACTCGTTATATCAAAGTGGTTATTAAAGCCCATATAAAGTGAACATAACCAGGTCAACTGGAAAATATAATTTAGTATTTCGTGACTGACAGAAACAACAGTAGCTGGTTAATAGCTAAAGTGAATGTACGATATGTATATCATTTGTTAATATTAATCAATTATAATAAAGTAAAGGCTTGACTATGTCATACTGATGTTTAGAATGTATATTTAGAATTCATGTAAATTATGAATAATAACATTGCATTATTGAAGAGTGCTATCTCTCTGGAGTAAAAATATCAATATAAACATAATAACACAAGGATTCAATCTCTCCAATCTGGTTGTAAGATTGTTATCGCGTTTTTATTATGTCGCGATCAAAGTCTAAGAGTAGTATCTCTTTTATAACTATGTCTGATAGAGTATAAGATCGTCTTTAATCTTAAATCATGTCCAACCAAACCATTAGACTAAAATTTCGGTTCAAAATCTTGCCCGATCAGGCCCTAACATGAGGTTCTCGTTTTCAGTCTTAGCTGGCCTATTTCGAAGAATAGGGTCTCGTTTTAAACATTTTCTTACCAAGCTCAAAGATTTTACATAGATTATTTTCGATTCTCTTGACTTGGTCGTATTGGACTAATTAACCTAGCTTGAAGATCCTGTGTAATAGATATATTGTAGCTTGGTTTGATTTGTATTGTTATGCATATTAAGTCGGGAATCTACAGCTCACGCCAAAATAAATACTCACCGAAATATTTGTTACAGGGTATGACAAAGAAATATGGACTATATTGTCCAATTATCTCACTGTTAACCTTATTGTATTGATAATTGGGCTGAACATATTAAACATTATTCTTATTCATATGGATTCGATTATGTATGGATCACCAATATGTGATTGATGAGAAATATTTTCTATATATGTATTCACAGTGTCTACATGATAACTTTGTACAGGGTTTTTTTAACAACATTTGAAGGCTCATCTAAATATATCTTTTACAGAGACAGTGATGACATATTTCAGTTTCAGGTATATCTTGATAGATCACTGATTAAAGGATATAAACTGATTTTATGTAAATACCACTTGTATTCAAACTCATTGAAGAGGGTAGATATAATAACATTCCCAAAGAAAAAAAATGTGAACATTATGTAATAGAAACGTTTGAAGAATATGATACAATATGTGATTCAATATGTCCAGTGCATGAACCTCAGATGGCAATACATCAAGCCATATTACATTAATCATCCATCTGTTTTTAAACGGGTTCAACTACTACAGAAATACCACTACATTAAAGAAATATAAAATGTCATCCACACAAACATTTTACATGCAGATTTTATGCAATATTTTATCACATATATATCCCAAACCGATCACCTGGTGGTTAAAAAAAACCAAACGAATGCGTATAATTACAATAATCTCGTCAAACGTAGTCCGTTGTATCCGTTCCTATGAATCATTCTGGCATAATTAAATTTCGGAAAAGCTTTACGAAGATTACCGATTGTCAAGGAATCACATGACGAGACGTGTGCAGCTATCGTCCAATTTATGATAATTTGTCAAATTCCTTAGTATCGAAAGAATACTTAAACAATCCACATAATTATAGTTAAGGTATGATACTTGTTCTTATTTTTCGAGTTAATATAATCTACAGTATATTAATTCTACACAATTCTTCATTGTAAAAACAGTTGAACTGTAAGTGTAAACAAACCTGACAGGTAGCGTGCTGGCCAAATAGACATTCCTTTCATTGAATATTCACATTAATTTTCCACATAATGCAATCCAATGGTCTTACTTGAATTCAATTACATTTGAGCCTATAAAACTTGACGCTCGATATTTTTCAGTGTCCTTTCCGCGCCAAATTTATCAATTTATGATTGCGAACACGTGTTACAGACATCGCTTCAGTGTAAACACATATTTTAAGCATACAATTTCAAGGAAATTTCGGGCACTCCCGGTGTCACCTATTCGGCCCATAACAAACTCGATCATTGTAAAAATCTGTATTTGGTTTATATGTTGTATCAGAGATATGTCTCGGGTTGTATATGTACTTTAAAAATACAACACGGGATTGTTATTGGAAATGATTTGTGATATATATTATATACTGCCTAGAATGTTTTTCCGAGACCGCGTGGGATGAGTTAATAATAGCCCGAGATATCCAGTGGTCTCCGTCTGTTTGATCTAGAGTTCACTCGCATACAGACCGATTACATCATTTGCATTACTGCCCGGCAAGCAAGAATGATTAAAACGTCATATCTGATCTTTTTTTCTCCAATATCTAGACTACTCCGTACATCTTTTTACGATTGTAATTTAGATTTTTTTTAAATCGATTAACGAGACGTGAATTTAATATACAAGTGAAAATTAAGATTTTGTCATTTCATATTACTTTAACTATTCTAGCAAAATATTTACATTTCTCTACAGTAAAAAGACTTGACAGAAAACTATTTGCAGTATGACATCACGACAAACCTTCCCATATAATATCAAGAGTAAAATTTATCAAACAACAACATTGTAATGTATATGTATATATAAGATTCATTTTTTATGTTTTTGATATTGTTATTTCATTTCTATATTTATTCTTGGAGTTGTACTCTCTGTTGCAAAAGGTTATACTGTGTATAATACATATATGCTGTATTGAATTCATTCGAATAAAAATTGAATTTATTTTTTGTATTGAGTATCATTTTACGCAACATTGAACAACTTTCAAGTTTTCAGTTCAGTTTTTAATGCTGGATGAGAGAAAGCGGTTGCAATGTACCCGAGAAAAAAACCCACCGGTCTCCCGCAAGTAAACTGGCAAACTTCCTCACAAAAATCATCTTAGG
The DNA here is from genome assembly GCA_030159075.1 of Atrina japonica. NCBI lineage: Eukaryota > Metazoa > Mollusca > Bivalvia > Pterioida > Pinnidae > Atrina > Atrina japonica. The sequence goes on along the minus strand of BROG01000247.1, from coordinate 244,565 downwards.
TTCCAGCGGGGCTCGAACCTGCGCTGACCAGAAAAAGAACTGAATTAAAGAGGCCAGTAAAACAATCAAATTATAACTATGGAATACCAAAATAACATTTAGATAAAAACAATTTTTCTCGGGTAAACCTGATATGTTTCACAGTTAAGTCTAGCATTTTTTTCAGTTAATGCGAGTTTCGAGAAAACTCATTCCTGTTATTTTGGCGTTGCAATTTAAATTAATTGGAAAAATAGGTTTATAGCTCATGAACGTTGGCATGCGATATATAATGCAAAGAAATGATGAAAACATGAACAATGAATTTTGTTTAAAAAATGTTTATGCATTTTCAAAGGAAGAAAAATGTCAATATTTTACTGGGGTGAGAACTTAATTTTGGTGGGAATGTATGTATTTTATTTTGTCGTTTTTATATGATTAAAGATAAAACATATAGATAATGCATCGTATCGTTCCGTTAATCTGTTTTTACATTACCATACTAAGTACAATAATGATGCCTATAGTTATAACAATATTATTGAATGGCGAATACGTATCTACGTATGGTTGAATGCAAAATTTCACTTATTTCCCGACAGTAGTGAAGTTACCATTTCCGCACAAATCTACATAACAGCCCACAAGAAATTAGCGTTGAAGATTTGATCTGTGGTTTTCAGGGTTACAGATGGCGAACTGAAACGAAAAACCACCAAAACAATACAGTATTGAAATATTGACGCATACGTATGGTTGCATTCATATTATTTTCAGACTAGATTTCGTGGTAATTTTGCAATTAGTCAAAATTTGATTTTTCAAACAGCATGAGGGTCTAAGTGCAAATCGAAATGTCTTACTAAATTAATAGTTATACATGACAGTTCATCAAAGCTGACAATGTCAGTGCATATCAGAATTACGTATCATTCGTTAAATAGACAATCTTATCTCTAATTAACAGATTACAATGTAATTCAAAAACGTTCCAGGGAAATCTGCCCCAGACAAATATCGAAAGTGCCTGGAGCTAATGAAGATCTTTTTTTCTAATTAATTAAGTATATGCAAATGGTTGATGAGTAATCCGCGTAACTGTTTATTGATTTATTTTGATTTATAATAAAAAAAACATCAAGGATTGATCAAGAAATGAACATCATCCCTTAATCGGGTGTGTCTGTCGGCGATCGTTAATTACAGTGTCTGACTTTTTTCAATTTTTCATTAGCAGGATTACTTTTCATTACACCTATAGTCACGCATTTATTCCATGTTATTTCTAATTACAAACTCAAATGATACAATGACATTGATTTTTTTTGAATCCCCATCGTTAGTTTTCCTTGCTATTTTCATGAAAGATATGATTCACTCCATGCATGACGAATCTGAGGATGAATCAAAACCTGTCTGCACTGGCGTGATTAAGATTACCTTACTAATTAAGATTCGCATATGATGTTCTAAGGAATACAGCTCTTTGTGTTTTGTTTTGTAAAACCGAAAACTTTTACTTCCGTCATTATTAAATGTTAACATATATGATTAGAGGTTATGAAGTAGTACATTATTATGAGGTCGGGGGCCTTAACAGTACTCTTTCAGGCATTTGTTTGAAATATTTTATTTTTACGTAGGCTCGTGTTTTTTTGGTTATAACTTGATGCGATAGATATAATTAAATAGAGATAAAACAATTTTCAGAAAGCTTATATTTCGAAATTTATTTACCAGCATTTCTCATATACATTGACATGTATGTAGTTTATATATAAAAGAAGAACTCACAAAGCATTTTTCACGATTTAATTATATACTCTCCGTACTCCATCATTATATTTTCACGTTTTAAAACAAACCAGCCAATGAATGGCTTTAGTTAATAGAGACAATGTCTGACAAAAAAATGATTTTAATAAAATTCTGTGAAAGCTGATATGTTTTCTTTAATTTCATCATCAAATTTTCATCCAAGGCGGGGCATATCCATTTGCTGGAAACCGGGACAAGGTCTGTACTTGTATTTCGTATGGCACTGAACCAAAGTGTTTTCGTAGCATTCCCATTCCCTTTCGGCAGAAAAGACATACACATCTTTAAAGTGGATAATTCATAACGAATATATTTTCCTCGTTGTGATGTGTCAAACAGACCAACGATATCGGGCAGCTCAGTCATACCCAATTACGTCTCATTTTATCAAAGATAGTGTTTCATATTCCAACTGCACTTTAAAATTGAAAAGTCAATATTTGTAGCAAAACTCAAAAAGAGAGTTTAATATCGTTTTGACATTCCATTGAAATATATCTGATTCACATTTCATTAACTAAAATATGTGTCTCACTATATAGTAATAGAAACAACAATTTTTGTAAACAACATTTTGCTTCGCTTTCATTCATATACAAAATATGATATGCAATTTTCAGGTTCTCTCCTCTAATTCTTTCTCCTATTGATTTGGATGTAAAAAGATTCCTATGAGCACCAACTGAGTCCCTATAACAGCTTATCTGATCCTTTATTTACCTGTAGCATGTTTTATTGCATCCCTAATCTAACATTTATACACAACAATGCTATGTTCAATAACAATTTTCATATTTATTTGAACGTTATTTATCAAAGCCCCTAAACTTGCTTCATACATGGACATTATAGTTTAATAAAGATATCAACAAGGAATTGACAACTAAACAGGCAACAAACAAAATGATTCCAGTTTTTCTATCAACTATCCATATCTAAGACGTAACACCATCCGCATCAAATTTAACGTTAGGGCATGTTAAACGTACGATCAATCCATATATTTGTATGCATACTCACTTAGTGATCAGTTGTTCACATGAGAAATCGCGTTTGATATCAATGTTTCGCAAATGTTATACTAGATGCAATGTCCAATGTCTGCAATGACCATGTTCCATGAAGGGGCCGCCATGGCCGAGAGGTAAGAACATCGTGCTTTAAACCACAAAGTCCCTCAACTGTAGTCAGCATGGGTACATGTCCCATTAGAACGTCAGCTGGTTTTATGAGAAAGTTTGACTGTTTACTTACGATTTTTTCCGCGGTACATTGTAACCGGGTCTTTTTTTCCATTATTAAAACCTGGTCGTCGACATATGACTGAAATATCGTTAAGTGTGGCATAAAACAGCACTATAATTCTTAAAAACTGAAATGTTGAATTGTTACAGGTGTGATAGAATATGTTTGAATTGTCTTTTGTAACAGGAAGTTATTCAATATTGTTGTGCCGGGATGGCGCTTAGATTACTCAATAATAACAAAATCGCCGGAGCTCAAGTTCACACGTTTAATGCAAAAATGGCGAACTCCAGAGACAAAGGTTGATTAAAACTTGACCGGAACCGGGTTCCGGACTCTAAGATAGTCTATCGCACAATACGGATTGTGCAGCACTACACAGCTCCCTTCCAGGCTCCTTTAAGCCCCATTAAAGGTCAAGCCGAACTGATTTCTTGTAGGGTCGACCATATCTGGATACTGTTTGTTGTTGATCCCAACCAGTTCGCTGTGAACCAGTTGAGACCACAGGCAACTGTGAATCTGATTCATCCTGGTGATCCTCATCGGTCTGTTGCTTCCTGCAGTCTGGAACATCCAAGGTTGTGTCATCATCCTCTGCAATATCAGGAAGTCTATCCTTTCCTTGCAGGTTAAGGTCATGTTTGATTTTCGCAACCCATGCTGGAATTACATCAGATAAGTAGGGTTTCATGCGATTCTGGTGCAGTACGGACTTCTTCTTTCGGCCACTAATCTCGTATATTACTGGACCAAACTTTTTGGTTACTACAAATGGACCGTCCCACACGGACTGTAACTTGGGTGAAACCCCAACTGATCTTGACTGGTTCTGCACATATACCAGATCGCCTACATTATAACCACGATCAAGAGATCGCATGTCGTAAACTCTCTTCTGGTGCAATTTTCCAACTCCTAATGCCTTTCTAACTATTCGCTCTGTTACATGTTTACCCTCGATTAGGCGGTCTAAATAAGATGCAGCATCATCAGTGTCACGGGTCGAATTTGGTTTCCCCATAGATCAAATCTTGAGGTGCATGTACTTCCCTGCCAAACATAAGCATGTTAGGGGTGAATCCAGTTGCTGCATGTGGTGTGCTTCGGTAAGCAGCCAACAAGAGAGGAATGTTCTCGTCCCAATGTGTTTGACCTTCGTCTAGATAACATCTAATCATTTGAAGTAAGGTTCGATTGAACCTTTCCACCTGACCATTCGATGCAGGGTGATAGGGTGTTGTTCTTGTTTGAGCAATTCCAAACAAACGACAAACTTCTTTGAACAGATTGCTCTGGAAATTCCGCCCTTGGTCCGTATGTATCTCTAGAGGAAGGCCGAATCTTGCAATGAACTCCATTACCAACTTCTTTGCAGTTATCTCACTGTCTTGGCTCGGAATAGGGTAGGCTTCCACCCATTTCGTGAACTGATCAACAAGAACTAGTATGAACTTGTTACCAGATTCACTGGCTGGGAAGGGACCTAAAACATCTAACTGCAGTCTATCCATTGGTGCCCCACATATGTAGTTCTGAAGCGGAGCCCTTACATTCCGATTATCTTTCTTCTTAGCTGCACATTTGTAACATTTACGAACATACACAGAAACATCGGTTGACAATCCGTACCAAAAGAAATTACGTTTCACTCGTTCTATCGTTCGCTTCTCTCCTTGGTGTCCAGAACATACAAGATCGTGACACAAGCCAATGACCTCTTTCCGTGACTGGTGTGGAACAATCAGTCGCAGTGACCCCTGTTCCTCATTTTCCCACTGGTAATAAAGTACATCATTAACTAGTTTTATCTGAGGTAAAGTCAACAGATATTTACGGAGAGCCGGACTTTTTGCCTGAGCTTCCTCCAGAGAAAGGTTAGCCTTATTTCTCACAACAATGTATAGTTCTTCCAGGTCTTCGTCTTTCATTTGTTCTTGATGAAGTTCTACCGGGGTCTTTGTCAGTGCCCAGTTGCATTGAGGTAGGTTATCAGCAGTTTCATAACTTGCACTCGTTGCATTTCCAGTATCGTCAACAGTTGCTGACCTCACAGCGAGGGGAATCACATCGTCAACATCTTCCTGAAACCGCTCCCATGAGTTAAACAGTTTAGTGCAGTACATACATCCGCCACAGGGTAAAGTCTCAAGCTTTGCTCCAGCAAAGTAGCATGGGCAGTCATCTTCATTTGGAATTCTTGACATGCATTTTGCCCGCACGGTGTTCAACTTCAAATGAATACTGGCTGACCTCCTCAAGCCATCTCGCTAGTTGTCCTTGTGGGGATTTGAAGCGAAACAACCATGACAGACTGCTGTGATCTGTACGTAATAAAAACTTCCTTCCTAACAAGTAATGCTTGAAATGATGGCAGAATGCCACAACTGCTAAGAGCTCACGTCTGGTAACACAGTACTTTTCCTGTGCTGGGGTGAGTCTTCTGCTGGCATAAGCGATTACTTTTTCCTCCCCGTTTTGAATCTGCGATAGGACACCTCCTATGCTCTTGTTAGATGCATCTGTGTCCAATACAAATTTGCAGTCCTCTAATGGGTAGGCAAGAACTGGTGCACTGGTTATCGATTTCTTGAGGGATAAGAAAGATTCACGCTGACGATCTGTCCACTCAAATTCTATGTTCTTCTTGGTAAGGTCATATAAGGGGAGAACTATCTCTGCATAACCTTGAACAAAACGCCTGTAATAGTTAGTTAACCCCAGAAATGACTGTAATTCTTTGATGTTACTGGGTTCAGGCCAATTCTGTACATCCAAGATCAACTTCGGGTTAGTTGCAATGCCATTACTGTCAACAATGTGGCCAAGAAAAAGGATTTTCTTCTGAAATAGTTGGCATTTACTTGCTTTAAGTTTGAGGCCATGCAGGCTTATCCTGTCAAACACCTTCCTCAAGTGCAAGATGTGCTCTTGGAGGCAATTATTACGTCATCAAGGTAAATCAATAGAATGAACCACTGGAAACCATTCAGGACAAATTCCATTGCTCGTTGAAAAGTTGATGGCGAATTGCATAGCCCAAAAGGCATGCGGGTATACTCGTAAAGGCCATGTTTGGTGACGAAGGCTGTTTTTGATCTGTCACGCTCATCTACCTCAATCTGGTGGTAGCCACTCATTAAGTCTAATGCTGAGAAAACTGTAGCACCACTAAGTGTGTCAAGGCACTCCTCTATCTTGGGAGGGGATATGCATCTTTGATAGTGACATCATTTAGCTTGCGGTAGTCAATGCACCAGCGAACTCCGCCATCTTTCTTCCGCACAAGGACTACTGGCGACGCCCATTCAGAACTAGATGGAACTACAACACCAGCATCCAAATGTTTCTGGACATGTGCATCTTCCTCGCCTTGAAATCCTATGGGTGTTCTCCTAACAGGCTGTCTGATAGCCTTAGCTTGTCCAGTGTCGATTTTATGCTTCACATTACTGAAAACACCAAGGTCGTAGTCATCCTTTGCAAAAATATCTGGATAGTTTCTAAGAAGGTCACAAAGTACCTTCCTCTGCTCCTCAGTGAGGTGCTTTGAAGAACTCTCGCATAGGTCCTTTAGATGGACTGGTACCTCAAAAGAATCTCTTTCTGGGTCCTTGCTCAATTCCATCTGTTTAAGGTGAAGCTCTATAGATTCGGTTTCCTTTTTCGGCTGAACAACCTCAGCTTCTTCCACCTTTCCTAAAAATGTACCCTTGGTCAGTTTAACTTCACAGTCTTTCAAATTCAGGACTCTAACAGGGACAGTTTCGTTCATGGTAACTAAGCAGGAACCAATGATTAATCCGCTACGGTGACCAAATGTTTCGAGGATGGCAGGTACATCTTGTAGTTCCAGGGGTTGTGTCTCCAACCTGCCAATAACCACTTTTTCACTCTTTGCAGGCACTATGGTATCTGAATCGACGCATACACTACTCCTAGCAAGCTGTCTCTGTGTGGCAGGCGAATAGCCTGGGATAATCTTCCCCTTTATTTCCACGTTCCTTTCGCCTGTATGTATAACTGCACCCATTGCGTGTAAGATGTCAATCCCCAGGAGAATGTTATCTCGGATTGGCGCAATTACAATTGGCCATCATTTTGTTACATCACCTAATTGGAGTGTCGCAGTGGCACCTCCATATCCAATCATGTTCGCACCATCTTCGGCATTCATTAGCCGAATTTCTTTGAGAGGTTCATCATGTTCTACGTTAGCTTCTTCTGCCCACTTTTCCGAGATGACAGTGGCATCTGCTCCTGTGTCAATTACGGCTTCACTCTGTACTCCGTTTACCCTCACAGAGACAACAACGCTCTTTTCTTTGCCAACAATTCGAGTTATCGTGGGGCTTCGTTTTGGAGAATGAACATTCGATCTGTTAGGGGGTGTTGGCGAACGTGTTTGCCCAGTACTACAATCTCGCTGGAAATGACCTTTCAGTCCGCATTTATAGCATTCCTTATCATCTTTGATACATTAGATGAAGTTCGTTTCAAATATTGCTCCAACCGAGACCGGCATTCCAGTGAGGTGGCCTTGACAAGATCCCCTAGTTGTTTCATCCGAGTTTCGAGTTTTTCCAGACTAGCTGTAGAAGTGCTCGGCAACTGAACACGCTGTGTGCCCAATACTTCGTCATCATCTTCATCAAATTCATTATCATTAGCCCAGAAGACCCGTCTTGAACGGTCTCGAACTACATATTCTCTGTCTCTGCCAACAGTAGCTTTATAATTATGTTCTTGCAATGTAACCTTTTCAATTGCCTGATTCAATGTCGTCGGTTTTTTGTTCAAAACATCATAAGCTACTCTGGGATTCTTGTAGCCCTTTAAGAATGCTTCTGCAGCGAGCTGATCTTGGAGGTCAAAGGTCACTCCAGGGTAAGCAAGAGTAACTAAACGTCTAACCTGCTCTCCAAACTCATCGTTGGTGAGGCTACGCTGCTTTGTCTCATGTAGTTTACTTCTAGCAGTTGTAGGTGGGTCACGACGTGCAAAACGCTTAATCAAGCTGTCTTTGAGGATGTTGTAATCATGTATTAACTCCTTCGGAAGTGAGCAAATATACCACATAGACTTTCCTCTCAGACATTCATATAAGCGGTCAACCTTTTCCTTGTCAGACCAGGAGTATCGTTCTGCTAATCTCTCGAAAGGAATGATAAAAGTCTCTATGTCCTCATTTCCCTCATATGTAGACAGTTTGGTCTGAGGACCTTTCTGTACATTCCAGTTACTTACTGGTAGTGACAACCCTGCACCTAACTCCATAGCTGATGCTGAAGGAAGTGGGGATCTTGGGGTGACAAATTGCTCCTGTCTACGCTCTCTGTCCTCAATGATTCGAAGTTCCTCTTCAAAAGGTCTGAGACTTGGCATTTCAAATTCTTGTTTCTCTGAAGTCTGCATAGAGGGCTTATTTTCATTAATCAATGTTTGAAACTCCTTCTTTGCTCTATCAATAAAGTGTCTGATACTGTTTTCCTGCATTTCTTGATTTTTTCGGTTTTCATACTCAAATTCTGCCATCGATTCTTTAAATATTTTCATTTGAAAATCTCTTTGGGCATCAAAACTCTGGACAAGTCGCTGTAGCAGTTCTTGGTTCCCAGTAGTCACAGATGACGCTGTGTCACCTGCAGCTGAAGCTGGAAAATCTTCCTCAGTATCACTAGTGTTTGAGTTCATTGTGTTGGAACTGGAGAAGCTCGTGTGGATCAATATTTATTTCCAATATGTCTGGATCAATATAGCACCTCTTAAGGATATCTAATTCCAGTCGACGAAGCCACTTCTGTGATAGCAGTTCACCCGGATGTAACCCGTCGTCAAGAAGATCATAGAAGTAACGATCCTTGTGCTTTTTCCTACAATCTCGCAGATCAGCGTTGAATTTAAGTGTTGTACAACCCAAGGTGTTATTAAGCAACTCAATTTTGTCGTTCAAATGGCGAATGTGTGTAATAAGCTTGGTATCAGCATCTAGAAAATCACTGGGCAGAGGGTGTCCCTGTATGTCATTGTACAGACTTATCAGATAAACTGGCACTCCAATAAACTGTATTTTGCACCCTTCTTTTAGGACATAGTCTCTAGCTTCTTTGTAATATTTGATGATTCTTTGGTCAAAATGATCGCTTGCTAAATGGATGAACTTTCCTCTTTTCTTAGTAATATCACATGTACCGGCCCAAAAATATACAAATACTGGCTTTTTAAACTTTGATTTCAAAATAGGCAGTTGTGTTTTCAATATGTGCACTAATTGTTCTGAATTTGCTCCACTCTTGCACACAAAATGGATTGGTAATTTCTGTGCTTGCTGTAATTGAATAGTTTCCCTTTACTATCGGACAGCAACAATGGGGTGTAGTCTATTTCTTGTTTAGGAATTTCTATTTTACTAGCATCTATGAAATTAAGCAGGTCTCTTTCTGACCTCTGAAAAAATAGATATAATAATGATAGGCAAATATGAAAATCTCTGAACAATACTCGATGTTTACAGGGTACAAATAAGGCATTCGCAGTGAACACCTCAACCAAGAAACACCGAGAAATATTCACTCGAAGTCTACACGATAATTACACGTGACACTGTGTATTACAGTATTTACACATGCAAATCGAAAGTACAATGATTATCCACTACGTACTAGGCCTAATTACTAGACTTGGATGTACGTATGAATGTCATGCAATAGTTACATGAATTTAGATTGGTAACATTAACTCAAAATACCTGAAGTAGACTCCTGTCTACATGTAGGAATGAGCTACACAACATGATTTGCAACGCGCGCGAAGTACAACCTGTACAGTATACCGCGCACTGGCGATAAATAAATGATTAAGCTTTCAGTGGAGATATTTCGCTTTGGACTCCAACGACGTCCTCTACTTATATCCCACTTCTGACACCACTTGTTGTGCCGGGATGGCGCTTAGATTACTCAATAATAACAAAATCGCCGGAGCTCAAGTTCACACGTTTAATGCAAAAATGGCGAACTCCAGAGACAAAGGTTGATTAAAACTTGACCGGAACCGGGTTCCGGACTCTAAGATAGTCTATCGCACAATACGGATTGTTCAGCACTACAATATTTTGATTGATCTGAATTTGACTATGAACTCACAGCAGGTGGGACCGGTCAGCAGTGGATGCTCCATTATACCTGATTAAACCTCTGTATTTTCAGAGGCCCCTATAGGTATTTGTCCAATGTTCAGCAGATCTGTATACTCCTGAACCTCTAGACGCCTAATGCTTTGGTATCTATGATTTCATGTCATACCGAATTCAGTTGAGATCACAGATTGTATCTGATTCTGTGTGTCACGTCAGGTTTAACCGATTTTCAGGGGACGCAAACTTTATGGCAACAGATCCCATCTCATCATATGTTATTGTAATATTCAATATGTTAAAGTCGGTTAACTAGTACGTATAATTTTTTTTACTTTTAGTATTCATACAGAGCCATCAAGGAAAATGATTGACATTATTCTTTGCATGTGAATGATGTAAACTCATTAATTCAAAGCTATACCTCTTAAACCTCGAGTGAATCGTTGAGTCATGCACTGCTCTGTGTTTAATTATACACCCACTGCACATGGCGACAGCCATAATTGTTTTAGAAATTAATATTCGTAGTGTTTGTATCCTGGATTTTCACAGAATGGCGAGACAAACCACCTCAATGATTGATAGGAAATGGGTAGCAAATGTGTCGATAATGAGATTATATTTATGTGTTTTGTAGAAAGTTCGAAATATATACTAATTATTGTTTTTTTTTTAATTTCCTGACAGTCATATTTCATGAATCATGAATATAATTCTGCGATGACATCACGGTTTTTTTTTATTTTGATAAGTTGTAAATTTAACATTGCATAACGCACGACGGACAAGAACAGACCAAAGCTGATCACAATAGGTCACCTTAAGCCTTTGACTAAGGCGACCTTACAACATATATTGTGGCATTCCACAACTTTAGATAAAGAATTCATAATTCTTCATATACGCAAAAGTTCTTGGAAATTCTTAAACAATGCGATTAATGGAATTGTGTTCAAATAATAGGAAAGCACAACAATGAAAAAGATGCTACATAATAAATGTAAGACAATCTCTTTGTTTTACTGGTGTTTTCCACATGCTCAACAACTTATCAGTTTTACGGTGGCGACCAGTTCTAATGGAGGAGGAGTGAATCAGGCTACAATGCAAGTAAACTGGCAAACGTTCTCAGAAAGTAAGCTTAGGTTCCAGCGGGGCTCGAGTCTGTGCTGACAAGAGATAAAAGACTTTATGGTTTAAAGATATTCTGAGAACGAACATCTTCGACATGGTATTTTATATAAAATCACAAATACAAAGTGACAATTATAAAATTAAACTACGACAAGAAACTTGTTAAGATAAAAAATATTTTAAACAATTGGAAACGGAGGGTTTTGACTCCTATTGGAAAAATAACTGTAGTTAAAACCTTATTAGCGTCCCAATTTAATCATTCTTTTTATGTCCATACCAAACCCAAATGATTTATTCATAAAAGAGATCAATAATATATTTTTTATAATTTTATATGGGGCGGTAAAAGTGATAAAATTAAACGAGTTATTTTAGTTAAACAATATAAGGAGGGTGGTCTTAAAATGATAGATATAAAAAGCTTCATCTCAGCACTTAAATCAACCTGGATTAGGAGATTATATCAAAATAACAAAACATGGATAATAACTCTAAAATAACAATAAATAAAAAACCAATTTTTATGAACTTTGGTATAAAAAGGGTATTTATTACATGTCAGATCTTGTACATAACGATACTGCAGAATCTTTATCGTACGAGCAATTTATACACCAAACAAATCTTGAAATTAATTTCTTACAGTATCAAGGTCTTCTTTCCTCCTTAAAAACAATAAAAAATAAAATTAAAAGAAATTGCAACATAATAAAAACTTGTTATCCAATTTTCCCTCCTAATATCAGAATATTTCTAGCAAAACCTAAAGGGACACAACCCATGTACAGACTGCTTACTCAAAATAACAAAATTCCTATATCTCAGGTTAAATGGCACAACAATTCGAACGTACATTTTGATGAACATATTTGGCAGAAGATTTACGGTAATCCATTTACCTTAACAACCAATACTAAATTACAATGGTTTACAATTTCGTAGTAAAACACAATTATTATTAAATGAGTTTCATCAAGTAATTAGACGACAAGGAATAGTTTTTAAATGACGATATCAGAGACTCTGATATTTAACTACTTTATTCTTCTAAATGTTAAACAATATATATATACATCTAAATGTAATGAAAAACCACTACATATCAGTGCCTTGATAAATTATTTGAAACTAGCATATAAAATAGCACTCACCTTTATCTGTTCAAAAAGAGGGAAAATGAAAAATTTAATGTGAAATGGAGAAAATGGAAAGAAATACTAACATAATATGTTTGTACTGTTTCTTTTCATTTTTGTTTTTTCTCACTAAGTTCCCTGGTATAATTCAAACCCACATATTTAAGATAATTTAACATAAATGTACTCTGAACACACCAGATACAGTTTGTTTACGCAAATATATAATTAGTGTAACTCTAACTCTCTCTCTCTCTCTCTCTCTCTCTCTCTCTCTCTCTCTCTCTCTCTCTCTCTCTCTCTCTCTCTCTCTCTCTCTCTCTCTCTCTCTCTCTCTTTATATCTATAAAAATTATACACATTTATATGGTATATGTTAGTATATGTTGGTACACTTTGCTTGTGATAAATAAATAATGTACAGGAAAATAGATCTAGATGGATATTCAGATTACAAAACATTACTGTTTATTTGATAATAATAGTAACAGAGTACAAAGTGTTAATCGCCAGGACGTTATCGCCAGGACGTTATCTGGTGAGCATTGGACAAACATGAACTTCAGTCGGGAAATCCAGAGGTGGGATCAGGTGCCATGAAGTATTTTTGTAATGTTGATCGGCAATTTCGCCGTGTGTCCACAGTTAAATTCAAATAAAATAAGTGAGGAATACACCATCGAACAGGTAACTCGACATATCAATGATTGAAACATACTAAATTGCAAACAAGAGGAATTTCAACGACAATATTTGAGAAACGTTGATACAACTTATCTGTAAATAGTTTGACTCTGTTTATGAAATGTTCATAACGAATTATGTTGAGCACTTTCTGACATATCTGATCATATGTGAGGTATAAACACCATATGCGGGATATTAAAACTTGGATATGTAGAGTAGACGGAGTGAAAAATCAGAATCATCGAGATTGTCCCAAACAATGATAATTTAGTTGTTAATTTCCCTCTGTATCAATAGTAAATAAAATGTCCAAGTATATAGCGTATGCGTTAGATTATGTGGTCTAGGTCGTAGAGATATATCTTATTGACATACGTATGAACATTGTCATTAATTGACAAAACGTCGTCGATATATCTAATGTCAAATTAAAGTCTACGACTTACTTTTACTTCTTTTGATTCAGAAACTTATGAATGAAGTCTGCTTCGAATGTCTACTTTCAATATACATATACTTATTGATGAACAAAAATAACGATATTACGGAAAACATCGTTTTATATTGGTACAAGTAAGTAAAACCAAAGTTTATTGAGTTATACAAAGCAGTGAACCATGGACATAATCGATTTGACAAATTCTTTTGTACATGTATTACATAAATAATCGTATGAAATTGATCGGGATCAGGAATCCAGTTATGCACAAGCCCTATGATACAAGTAATGTCAGCAGGGCATTACAATCTAATCCTTTACCATTAATAAACATAGAACGAGCTTAAATTGTATTCCTCTATATTAGTTTAGAATTACGAGATTGCGTTCCGTCTTGATGGCATCTCTCTATAGTAATTCGTTCTATTATGATACTAAGCTAAACATTCATGTGAAACCATTGTATGGTAAATATATACCGTCGTTGAATTTTTCCCCAATCTTATCTAAATTAAAATCGAAGAAAATAATTTTGTTTTGCATTGTAAGTGACAGACTAAAGTGAAACTGACAATTATAGAGATGAAACTAAAAAGTGTCAATAGATTTTGAATATTTGTTTTAATACTGATGCCACGATCGATAGAATACTTGAGAATATTTTAATTACTTTATCGCTATGATATAGCCCCCGAACAAAGGTATGGATGAAACCAACAGAGAGCAATATCGTGCTAGTTCATCTCACACTTCTAATGCACTTCAGAACAGATGCTTTGTTGTGAGTTTGGATTCAGTATCAGATTAAGCCAAGAACTATCAAATATTATTTTATTTATTTGAAGATCTAAATGCATCTTTACACGTTGGATATCTGATTTAGCATAGATCACAGAAGAGCGTGTCAGATATGATTATCATTTAGGTAAAAGATGATGAATGATCCGTCTTCAAAAGCTTTCAGTGACAGCAATTAATAGAGAGAATAATGTAGATGTATAACACAGTGATTATATGATAGACAGTCATCTTTTACCATGTCCTGTCTACGTCCTCAGAATTTCTTGTCATCCAGTTGAATCTTACAAATGGCAATGGGCCTCCGTGGCCGTGCGGTTAGAGCATCGCGCTTTAAACCACGACGTCTGTCACTTCTAGTCTGCGCAGGTTTGAGTCCCGCTTAAAGCTAACCAGATTATGTGGGAAAAAAATTGTCAGTGTCCTTGCGGAAGGTCGTTGGTCTAATCCAGAGTACATTGTTACTCTCTACCACCTATTAATACTTTGTTGAGTATGGTGTAAAACATCATTCAAAATAAACTTGTCAACAATGTTTGCATTTGTGTTAAAATGTCCCTTTAAGATGTGTTATATATAAAAACCAAATATGCTTACAATGGTGTAGATGGTTTACACTACAATGTTATTGCTGCAAGAACACCAGTTCTTACACGAAGGAGACTGTGTTTGAACAAATGATATAAATTCACTTCCTGGTACTATCTCCTTGTATAAAATATACAACTCAAGACTAAAATATTTCATAAATTTGCGAACTATGAGATATATCGGAGTTTTAGTAAAACTAAACGGCATTAGCTGTGTTTCGTTTTCCAAACAAAATATTCTTTCCTTTTTTACTACTTAGTTTGATATACAAGACACAAAAAAAGATACTGTGTTTGAACAAATGTTATAAATTCATTTCCTGAAATGAAAACACAAAAGAGAGATATACACAAGCAAATTCTTAAATTTCTATATATTTTGTAAAATAGCTTGAGAAAGGCAGTTTTGGAATTATTCACTTTCAATTGATTGATTTAATCTTTGGCCTTGTATGATACCACTTTATCTTTAGAAAATACATATACTTTTCAAATTGGAGCTCAACTGATGAAGTCTAATTGACACAAACGATATCGTCTTGAGCATTATAACTTTGGTATTATGTTTATAATATTTATAACTACTAGGTCGTTGCCACTGCTGGTGGACCGTTTGAGTCCCCGAGGGTATACATAAACCTAGTACCTGGTATTTCGGTACCAGCTGTTCATCTTATACTAAAGTAATATTTGGCACTGTTAACACTATTTAAATTCGAAAATTGTCTAAAGCTAAGATAGTCATTTTTTTTACAGTGGTTACTCTTAGACGGATTTCGGCTATACTTTTAGAGATATTATTTGGCCTTGTATGATACCACTTTATCTTTAGAAAATACATATACTTTTCAAATTGGAGCTCAACTGATGAAGTCTAATTGACAGAAACGATATCGTCTTGAGCATTATAACTTTGGTATTATGTTTATAATATTGTATATGCATATGGCGAACCAGCACACCGTGTACAAGTCAACATAAATGTTACATTGGCTTTCATTGCTTCGATTAAATCTTGTTGAACAAAACATACGTAAAACCAATATTCTGTCCAATTTTAAGTTACTATTTAGTAAATTCAGACTTCTTTGTAGCAAACTGGCAGACGGTAAAGCGGTTAAAAATGCGACACCCCACGGATAGAATACCTTACTACTCTTCAGATTGTATGGGCTGTCACATCTTTTGACGCTTTACCAAATCAAGCTTACCGTAGGAATTTTCAGCTTTCCAATGTAGTTTCGTTAAAGGGCATTTACGCCAATACTTTTTTATTTCTTGGTTTACAGATCCACTGTTCCGATTTTTCAAGTTTTGGAAAAAAAAAACTTTTTTAAAAAATAGAAATTCCGCCGGACCAAAAACACAGAAAAAATATATAAAAATCCATTGATTAAATAGAGTTTCAATAAGAGGCGGCCGGCGGCAGAATTGACTGCTTAGAAACGAAATTTGGTCACTCGGAGTTAAAAATCCTGCATCTAGATCTATCAGATTTGGGGCGAGTTAACTCGCCCGGATTCCCTTTTAAGATTCGACAGTGATCTATTTTTAGATTAAAATGCATTACAAAAGCAAAAAGAAAGTTAAATAATTATTTTATTGACAAGTAAACATGTTAGTTTTTACCTCATGGCAGAAAATGTCACAGAACACATCGTGTGTTGATTGCTGATACTTGCAGTTTGTGGAGGAACAGGAAGTTGTATGTGTAAAATGGAACCGATACCGAACGGACCTGAATTTCAGGATTTGGTAAAATAATCATAAACAACACTATCCATTGTATAAAAGTTGTAAAATCTGGATTAAATGTAAGTGAATGATAAAAGTAAAAATAATTACTGTAAATAAAAGTTTTAATGAAATACATAGAAATGGATAGCTATTGTTTTCATCTTATGATAGTGAAAACTTACTTTTGTAATTTATATTGATTTAAACACATAGTAGTAACATTATAAAATAGCAATAATAATAATTGATAATATAACAATAATAATGATACATTTACAGTTAATTTAGATTTAAATGTATCGTTCAGAGATTATATATATATATATATATATATATATATATATATATATATATATATATATATATATATATATAGTATATAAAGTTATCTATTAGAATATAACAAATTACAAAACAGATGACTCTGACTCAGATGATCATGAGTGTGATGGGTTTTAAAAAATTAAACTGTAAAATGTGTTTTATCATCCTTCATTTATCTTCATATATTGGGATGTCACAATTACTGGAATAAAAGCATCAGCAAAAACACTGGGTTTTGGAGACGATACTATTACTGCAGCATCCATTTTATTTTTTTTCTCATATTAAGGTTGACATGATTCAAGATTTTGTTTTCCCCATCACCCATCTGAATAAAAGTTGAAAAAAAAATCTGTAAACCAAGAAATAAAAAAGTATTGGCCTTAACTACTAAGATTGATATACAATTAACAAAATGAGGTAACACAGACATAAAAATTCTTAAATACCTATGTATTTTGTGAAAATTGCTAGTATTTTCACAATATAAATAGGAATATACGATTGTTTATGCCTGTGTATAGCTCTTATTTGTTATTGTACATCAAGTGCAAGTAGTAAAAGTAGACAAAAGTCGAAATAATATTTTTGTCAACACAGTTAGTGCCCCATTAAAAACTCCATTAATACGATTACATATATTTTTGTTGTTGTTGATTTTTTTTCTTTTCCCTCTGTTGGGAATGTATTCCTGCAGAGGATGTCTACTAGTACAATAACTTCCCCGGACTGTTACTTTAAAGTAGATACCCCAAGGATGACAAGATTGTAGACTAAATTTGGTGATCTAAAATAACCTCTATGCGGATTCATAGAAATCATTTCAGTATAGCTAGAGTTTTAGTTCATTGAATGTTTTTCATTATTACTACAATGGTGCCCATCTTGGATTTTGAATCACCCCTCCTATTTACCTTACCAGGATAAGTTACTTAACGTTTATTTAAATTAATACTGCAGTTTTTCAGTTTAAGGTCAAAATAGGTGTTCCAAGGGGGGCTGTCCTGGTGGCTATTTGTAAAGTTACAGGCAAATCCCTCCACCAGTTTTTCAAGTTTGAATTTTAAAATATTAAAAGCTAATGGACGACAGCGGATATTGTTTAAATCGAAAAAGTTATATTAAATTTTCTGTCTCCATGCATAAACGTATATTGCCATGAGATTTTGGCGATTAAAAGTAAATCGCTCAAAATATAGATTTGGCGGATTATGTTCATAAAATTTATAAAAATTTCCTCTGTAAAATGCTGTTTTCTGAAAATTATCACAGAAAATATATTTCCAATAGAAACATGAAAAGTTGTTTATATGCAACATGTATGACATTTTCCAGATATCAAAACTGAGAATTCCTAATTTTTTCTAACATTCAGTATCTCAATTCGTCATTACACAATACTCGAATATCTTCTTTTTACGCCACACAGGACATTTTTATTTTGGGGTTGCAAACAATTTTTCACGCAATTGCAAACATTAAAAGGTAATCCATATCTTTCTTATGGCAGGTCAAGTTATTGTTTGACAACTTGCGCCATGTTTACACAGAAAGTGTCATCTTTACGAGTTTTGTATCCTTCAAACTGTTGAATTTTGCAAATGCATTGGCAATAAAAGCCATCTGACAAGCAGAAACTTCGATTTGAACTGAGGCATTGGAATGTATTAGTAAGAAAGGAATTTACGATTAACTCATGTACAACAGGAAAATACCAGAAGCTACCATCAAGAACAGATAAAAATCTATTTTCCTTAATATTGTTGTAGTTTGAAACTGACTTTTAACGCGGATAGAGTCTCGCGGTGTTGCTTTGGAGACTGTTACAGAAAGTAATGGATATTTACGATTGTTTTACTGGCAATGTTGATAGAATTAATTGAATTTGCGATTCCCATATCAAAATTACTTTATACAATTCTGTTTTTTTCCACCAATCACTTGCGGCAAATGCAATTTTGGCAGGAAAAGTCCGAAAGAAGCATTAAAGAAAACGAGATATAGAGAAGATGTGATTATCAATAAAGATAAAATATAAATTTTACTTATATACGATTCTGTCAGTTTCTATATAACCTTTGGTGATAGAACTTTACTTTTAATATGTAATCATCAAACAGAAAGTATGCAGATCTCTCGGGATTGTATATTAGAACTTACGTCAACAAAAACAACCCGTAAGTTCGAATCGAATTAAAGATGAAAGCGGTCCTTGTTTCAATACTTCTTCTTGTATTAGATGTGGTCGTTGAGAGTTTCGGGATCTCTTTTACCAGAGGGGTCAATGCGAAAGATAAGCCATGTCATAGGTTGCCGAAGTCATTTCTAAATGTTTTCCATTTAACTGTCGACTGTTTGCAGGTTCTCTATCGCAAAATTTCACGAAGCTTTATTTTGTTCTTGCTTTCAAAACACTATATCTTTAGTATTACGTTGATATTCTATCATATTCCTTTCTACTTATTAAAAGAGTCACCTATTACAATGTTTCAAAATGTGGATCCGAAATGAAAATGTACAGGAGCGAAATGTCCCGTCTAAGACAGTTTGAGTACCTAATTTAAATTCAAAGTACTGAAACAAGGTGATAAATGACACAGCTAGATATTTTTGTGCTGGAAACAAAAGGAATCGCTCTCGTCTCGATCATTTCCATACTATACTATTTAAATCTACGTATGTTCAAATTTCTGAAAATATAAAAATAACAATTTCCCGGACCCCAAAATTTCCTAAGGATCCTTTTCTCAGCCGGTGGCTCATATCATTATACAAATAAAAATTTATCGGTGATTAAAAGACGCGTAGATCTACATGGGTCAGTACGACAAAAATTAGCAATTACCCTTGTGTACATCATGGCACATATGAATCTAAATTATGTCTAAAAATACTATCTCATGACATATTTCCTTTGATATTTCATGAATTCTTTCAATTTAACACTCGTTTTAATAGTCCGCATAATAAAATAAAATAAATTCCACATAACCCTAACCCTGTTGTAAATTTATGACAATAACTTATTTTCACTGGCAGTTATTTGCGTTAATTGTCTGAACAGAATGGCAGGATCTCTTTGAAATCGAAAATAACAAACGAATGCACATGTATAATATCGTATGAATACCTTTTAAATGTATGTACATGTAAATGTATTGTTATTGATATTTTCTGTACAATTATCAATAAAACTTAAGTGATAAACCTAGTGTCCATTTTATTTTGCAAAGAATTGTTTTAAAAAGAAAACTACATTTTCCTGTGAAATTTTATCTTTGAACGTTGAATAAAAGTAAACAAATTAAGGATCACCAATTTGCAACATGAACTTGCAGTTTAACACAATAACTGTGGTATATCTCGTATCAGATTTAAGTTCTCTTCCATATTCCGATGAGATACTTAGTATTCACACCGATTAATTGAAAATTGTAGCTATTCGGCTATCAGCCATATTGAATATGATGTCAAATAAACAAAGTGACGTAATACAATTACCTCGTAACTAGTAGATGAACTCAAATAGAATAAAGTCAAATTATAGGCTTTCGGCTATTGATATTTTTAACGTAATTTAGTTTTGTTCAAATCATTTCCCCAAAAGCATGAATTTCTATTAATTCAGTTTACTCACAATTGCAATCGTTATCCTACATATGACAATCTCTAAAAAAGAGTACTGTCTTATATCATATGGTTAATTTTGTAAAATACAAACATACCTGATTATGACGACTTGCACGTTGGAAATTTACAAATTTATTAATATAATTTACAATATGCCATAGGACAATACTTTAAAAATATTCTCAAAATCTGAGTATATAATTCCATAGTGCGAAAAATGTACCCGTCCACTCGTTCTGGACGAGTGAAAATGATATGGGTACGAGACGTTAGAAATTTACTAAATTACCAATATGCCATAGGACAATACTTTGAATATATTCTCAAAATCTGAATATACCATTCCATAGTGAGAAAAATGTACCCGTCCACTTGTTCTGGACGAGTGAAAATGACATTGGTACAAGAAGTTATGAGTAGATACTTCCACAGAAGTATATAAAAATTGGGACAACTTGAAGGTTTCTAGGGACGAGTGTTCTTCAAAATCACTGTCCCATAGGACGAGTGATTTTTCAATTTTTTTCTCACCCTGTCATTCTAAACCTAAAATCGGAGATTCCCTGTGGTATATCTTGTTGAAAGCTAGAGTGAGGGATATATGTAATAATCATTGTAACTGTTAAGAATACAAAAATGCCAATTCTGAATTGTGATCTTTTATTCACTTAATTTTTTGTCCTTTCAGAATAAGTTGAATTACTTAATCAGACGAACAAGACAAGCATGTACATAAATAATACTGGTATAAAAATAAACTCTCTCTCTCTGTCTCTCTCTCTCGCTCTATCTATCTCTATATCTATATCGCTATATCTCTATATATATATATATATATATATATATATATCTATATATATATATATATCCATAAAACTAAGTGCACAAATCATGTTAAATAAAATTCTATTGACTGGTTATTTGACTAGAAATTCATTTAAAGGAATTTTACATTAAAATCTACAATCTTTATTTCTAAGTATGTAAAACTGTATAAATCAATAATTTAAGGTTTTCGACTAAGGTTTTCATTTTGTATTAATATAAACACTGTGTTTGTCCTATTATGAGAAAGTATGTAAAACAGTGCAATATACTATTAGACTTAATTAGAGACATATTTGTTATACACCTAGTACCATGACTTATAATAACTGTAAACCGGGATTATGTGTATATATAAATTTGAAGCAGTTTTCTCTGGCGAAATAACTGTAAGCTTTCCCTAAAATTAGGTCTTATCTATCTATCTACCTATCTCTCTATCTACCTATTTATCTATCTTTCTATCTATCTTTATAATATTCAAGCTCTATCACTTGCCTGGAGCAAGACTATAACTTCGGCAATATCTATCTATCTATCTATCTATCTATCTATCTATCTATATATATATATATATATATATATATATATATATATATATATATATATTTATATTATATATATAAAAAATTGAATTTTTTTTATGGAATGTATATAAAATATCTAGACCATAACTTTGGCAATATCTATCTATCTATCTATCTATCTATCTATCTATCTATCTATATATATATATATATATATATATATATATATATATAAAAATAAAATTCAGAATTTTTTTTTATGGAATGTATATAAAATATCTAAAATATCAAAAAATTCATGTATACACTCACTAAAGTTTTGATCTTGTTTGAAAACATAAATCTAAAAATTTGTTCAGTTCCTCCATGTATTCCTTGGTGTGCTTCTTCAAATGTGCAGCGTGTACGGACGTGGTCCAAGTCTTGGAAAATAAGGGATATGCCCTGGTTTCTTTTATGTCTTCTATCAAACGATCCAATCGTTCTCCATCGCACAGTAAGTCGTCTTTTGAGTAGAAAAAAATTGAGGGCACCAGTATCTGGCGTGTCGAAAATTCTTCTATCCCCCTTTCGTAAAACTTAAGTGTGTATGAGTAGGTGAAAAAAATATATGACGAAAACAGTTTCTTCAGCATTGAACGCAGAAATGGCCTTGTAGTGGCAACATTAGATACCCCTAACAACATCCTCTCTGTTGAGCCAAAGGTTATACTGTCGAACACGATCCCTCGTAACTTTTGTCTGAACTCCGCGTACTTACTGGGACAGTCGTTGTACAACATCAAACAACTTGTGAAATTGTAAGCACCAATAGAAACTGCGTGGATAAGGAAATGACTGTATACAGATGTCCTCTGGCGAATATAATGTAAAAAATTATTCGCTAGTTCAACTGACTTTGGAGGCCAGAGGAATTGTTTGACTAGGCCTGGAATAAACAAGATATCAAAACCCTTGTCATGGTATAATGTAAAATAACGAGTGAGGGCTTTATCACTGGCACCCAACCAACCGAAAAATATCACCAGTGTTAGACTGTCACTATCCGCTACATTTTGTGGATCTCTTTTTATTTTTCTCAACTGAAACTTCCCCGGTACGATGGGCACAGTGATAATCTCGCCTGGCATCTTCGTTGTTTACCAAGATCTGAAAACCAAAATAAAACGTGTTATTTAATGTTAAAATAATGACTTGGGGTTACCTCCAAGATCTGAAAACCAAAATAAAACGTGTTATTTAATGTTAAAATAATGACTCTGGGGTTCAGGTGTAGCCTCCAATGTTAAAACAATGACTCTGAGGTTCAGGTGTAGTCTCCAATGTTAAAACAATGACTCTGAGGTTCAGGTGTAGCGGTCGCCAATGTTTTTTTTTCTCTCTATAATTATTGTTGTTTTACATACCGCCAAAATTTTTAACTTATATGGAGATGGCGTCATTACAAAAGAGCCACAAATTTTGGCTGTGCTATGGACTGTCGCTTTGTTTATTGTTGTTTAACGTCCCACTCAAGAATTTTTCACTGATACGGAGACGTCACCAAATGCCGGTGAATGGCTTCACATTTTGGCATATGCTTTGCACTTACGGCCATTGAGCAGTGAGGGTTCTTTAACGTGCCGACACCTACTGTGAGGCGGGACCTCGGTTTTTACTGTCTCAATCGAGATAACAGGAAACCGACCTGCCGCCGATAGGATCGAACTAAGGACCTCACGATCAAGTGTCGAGCGCGCTACCGACTGAGCCTGGCCGGCCCTGGACTGTCGCCAGTACATTGATGATTGAGTGGTATTTAACGTGTCATGACTACCGTCGCACAGAACTCAAGCTTTAAGTCTCATTCGAGGAACCCTTGACTTTCTATCCGTATGCTGAGCGTTTACTTACAAGTATTTTAAAGTGTATTGGAATGACCAGACCGGGAATCGGGCACAGGAGCTTCCGCTTGCGAGTGGAAAATTTTACCACTAAACAAATGCAAACGGTTAATTACGTCCCAGTAATATTTATTACTAAGTATTTACAGAGGTACTAGTATATAAGGGAATGTTTTACCCGAATGCATATGTCTGACCAAACATAGTTAAAACGGATGGAAAAGTATGTTCAGAAGAAGGGGCCTCCGTGGCCGAGTGGAGCATCGTGCTTTGAATCATGAAGTATCTCACTTCTGGTCAGCACAGGTTATAAGCCCACTGGAACCTCAACTGATTTTTTTGTGTGTGTGAGAATGTTTGCCAAGTTCAATGTTATAAGATTAAAATCAAGATTCAAGTGACTGACGTCACAGTTTAAGTTCAATGTTATAAGTAAAAATTATGATTCATGTGACTAACGTCACAGTCTAAGTTCAATGTTATAAGATTAAAATCATGAATCATGTGAATGACGTCACAGTCCAAGTTCAATGTTATAAGATTAAAATCATGATTCATGTGAATGACGTCACAGTCCAAGTTCAATGTTATAAGATTAAAATCATGATTCATGTGACTGATGTCACAGTCTAAGTTCAATGTTATAAGATTAAAATCATGATTCATGTGAATGACGTCACAGTCCAAGTTCAATGTTATAAGATTAAAATCATGATTCATGTGAATGACGTGATGTCCACAGTCTAAGATTAAAATCATGATTCATGTGACTGATGTCACAGTCTAAGTTCATTGTTATAAGATTAAAATCATGATTCATGTGACTGATGTCACAGTCCAAGTTCAATGTTATAAGATTAAAATCAGGATTCATGTGAATGACGTCACAGTCCAAGTTCAATGTTATAAGCCATTTATATCTACACGCCTTTCTGTTCAAGCTTTCTGTATTAATCAAGTGTTGTATGCTACATATTGGCCACAATTCGCATATGGACAATCATTGGGCATGATAACTGAAAGTGGTCTGTTTTCAAATATAGCATTATTTTTACAATCAGAAAGAGGGAGAATACACGGACAAACAGGTTAAAAACCTATATACAAACTTCATCTTCTAATAACTTAAAAAATTGTGTTTCATGTTTGTATAAACAATATCCGTATTTCGACCAGTTTAAAAACACCAAACCCTTGCAATTTAAATAAAGTCCTGTAACTTTCAGCGGAAAAATGAAATATTTAACCATATTATTTACAACGTTATCACTGTGACGCAACGTCTCGACGTCATTTTGAAGTAATGTCTTCCTAACAAAATTTTAATATCATATTTTAGAATTTTCTTCTGTTTTTTATTATTTTATGTTTAGAATAAATTTTGTTTTGTGACTTAATTTCATTCAAAAAAATAAAATAATTTTTGTTGGGATGTTTGCCAGTGTCACGGGTCTATTACAACAGAAATGCAATGAGCGGTGTCATATGACATAAGCTTACTACATTACGTAAACATTGGTACACTATCTACTTTACCAGCCGAAGAGTCTAAAATAAATTCATGAATTTAACTAAATACTAAATAAGAACGGGACATATTTTAAGTACAAGGCATTTTTATTGACAATAATAACTTTTACTGACAATTAAGTTTGTGAACTATTTAATAATAAACTTAATTTTGAACTTTACTAAATTTGGGTGCTCGTGGTATTAACAAGTATATAGGTCCTCCAAACTGCAGAGTAATGTCACAGACGCTCAAAAACTTTACTGTACATAGTGTCATTTGCTTACTTTTAAATTGAAGATAAATTCAAAAGTGAGCACATGACTACTAGTAGTCATGTGCTCACTTTTGAAAGTAGTCATGTGCTCACTTTTGAATTTATCTTCAATTTAGTAGTCATGTGCTCACTTTTGAATTTATCTTCTATTTAAAAGTAAGCAAATGACAATAGTATCAGTTCGACAGTCCAATGCACGAGCACGTGACGATGACGTATACATATACGGATACTAGCATTACTGTACAATTTACGATTAATGGTACGGTTTTTTTGTTTTGTTTTGTTATTTCAAATGTTAAAACGCCACAATTTTTCAGTTACGTGGTCGCGGTCAGTTTTAAATGATGGGGAAAAGAATCCGGTTACAGTTTACTAGGGAAGAAATCCCCGGCCTTTCGCAAGATAATTGGCAAACTTTCTTTCGAAAATCAGCTTAGGTTCCAGCTGGGATTCCAACAAGCGATAATTTAAACACTCCGTTATGGAGGCCACTTTACTATACAGCAAAGTGAATAATAGAAGAAGATTTGTATAAGGCAATAATTAACTACATCTTTTTCAAAAACAGATTGTAAAATCAAGATATTTTAGTTATTTCAAATGAAGCAGAAGCGAACTCGCATTAATTCTGAATGAGACATTCAGTAGTGTAAGAGTCGTGTCCCTAGACCAGGCGTAATAAACTTTAACTGAGATTTCACTCAAGTTTGTGTAGTAGGTAAAAATGCAAACCAGTAATTAGTGCGAAAGCACCGCAATGTGATAAATCTGCAATCCATGATGGCGACAAATTTGTTACAAATCACTTTAAATGAAAAGATAGATAACTCGTAAAACAACTTCTGAAGTGATACGATTCGGTATTTGACAATTAAAAATAGCAGTACTGGTATTAAGGACGTACTAACAAGTTTAAAGATAGTGGGAGCATTTCTATTATTAATTTTCATGGCACCGCCAATAAAAGGGTGAAACTCGCTATGAAACACATGGACGTCATCAATATACAAATACATGGCATTGGCGTCGGAAGCAAATTGAAAGTGGGGGGCTAAACCAACTTTAAACACACACACACGCCAGAAACGTCTGGGGGCTAAGCCCCAATTTTCAACACCTATGTCTATCTTTGCAAAAAAAAAGTGGCTAAGCCCCCCACCCCCGGTTCCGACGCCTATGCATGGTGTATAACAATGGGAAAGAAAAAAGGTCAAGATGAAATATTTTGTGTGCACTAAAACTGCTACTAAAGTCGGTAAAAAGTGACACATCATCATTAATAATGACACTGAAGTCTTTGGTCCACTACTGACAACTTCAAATTTATATCTTTTTTAAAAACAAATTTATCACCAGCAACTACGCTGATTCCCAAATGATTGATCAAAGAAAGATAACTCGTAAAACTACAGGTTTGATTTTTTTTTTAAACAGTTAGAACTGTTGGTTGTATTAGAAACGAAAAATAAATTGAAATAATGTATGTTCACCCCGGTAAAAATCTGAACGATATAATGTATTAAATTTGACCCTGGAGTTCCATTACACAAACATGTGAAAGATATGAGAAATAAGAATAGTATTAGGTACATTTAACCTCAACTTTTACTGTTAATATATAAATAAATATATTTTAAATATCTGCAAAGGTCACAATTTCAATCTGACAATAATTTAGAAGCTAAATAAATAAATAAAAAAATATCTGCGGTAATGTGTTACAAAAACAGAAATTGTTTTTCAGGAAACTATCAAATCCGAAAATTCTGACTATATAATGTTTATTTATCAACTGGACTAGGCCTTTCCTGTTTACCACTTTAATGAAAAGCAGTGCAATTTTGTTGGCTACTCTCTCTTTATTTTAGAAACTTGCTGATTTTTTTTTTTTATTAAAGCCTGATGCTCTATTCACTTGGCCTAATTATAACTTAATCAAAGAATTAGATATCGTCTTGAGCATTATAACTTTGGTAGTATGTTTATAATATTTATAACCACTAGGTCGTTGCCACTGCTGGTTACCGTTTGAGTCCCCGAGGGTATACATAAACCTAGTACCTGGTATCTCGGTACCAGCTGTTATCTTATACTAAAGTAATATTTGGCACTGTTAAACATCATTTAAATTCAAATTTTTTCTAAAGCTAAGATAGTCATTTTTTTACAGTGGTTACTCTTAGACGGATTTCGGCTATACATTATTTAGCCTTGTATAATACCACTTTCTCTTTAGAAAATAACTTTTAATTTGGAGCTCAACTGATGAAGTCTAATTGACAGAAACGATATCGTCTTGAGCATTATAACTTTGGTAGTATGTTTATAATATTTATAACCACTAGGTCGTTGCCACTGCTGGTGGACCGTTTGATGTTCTTATACTGGCACTGTTAACATCATTTAAATTCAAATTTTTTCTAAAGCTAAGATAGTCATTTTTTTACAGTGGTTACTCTTAGACGGATTTCGGCTATACGTTTAGAGATATTATTTAGCCTTGTATAATACCACTTTCTCTTTAGAAAATAACTTTTAATTTGGAGCTCAACTGATGAAGTCTAATTGACAGAAACGATATCGTCTTGAGCATTATAACTTTGGTAGTATGTTTATAATATGTAAATGTTCTTATACATTATTGTATACTGTTTCTGTTTGCTTTGTTTGAATAGTGTCAACAACAATTTTTCAGTTATATGGTGTAGCCATTTCTACAAATTAGCTTCAGGTTCCAGCGGGCTTGAACCCACATTGACTATTGGTAAGAAACTTACAAGCAATGGTTTAAAGCACACTGCTCTAACCACTTGGTCCCTTTGTACCCTGACTGTGCAAAAAATATGTTACGACTTATTGTATTAACAAGCACTCTAAGAGTATTGATGAATCAATACATGTCCCTTATCTGTGAAACAATTGCTATTGGAATAGTTCAGCATTTACAAAACTTAAACAAAAAATATATATTTTATCAAAATTCTTAGCAAGACAGACTGACAATTGCAGACAAACCTTATATATACTAGCCAATCCACCACAGGGGACTAAAACATCCTCCTTGCAGGCTATGTGTGCAAACCTTTTGTGAACAATATTAGCTGAAGATACTGCTATCTTTTAAATTCAAATACTTGGGAATTAAGAAGGTATTAAACAATTGACTCCCAAATTCAATTTTCTTCATTCTTTTTCTATTAATACTTCGTTTTTATCTCTATTGAAATGCAGAATGTGAAACATATTTATCCGTACAATTTTGAGAAGCATACTTTGAATATCCTCCAATGAGGAAAAGTGTACACAGGCCAATCTTATTTCTGTTAACTGTTCCAAATATAAATATATATCAAAAACATGAATCAATACAGGAAAAGAAATATTTTCCTTATAAAATTACCAAGGGAAAATAGTTAATAGCATGCTCAACTCTTGATATTGAGGTCGTGAGTTCGAGTCATGTCAGATTCCTTTCCTTTGGATGAGACAGTAAAAGCTTGGTCCCGTGTCACAGTAGACGCAGGTACGTTAAAGAACCCACACTGCCCATTGGCTGCAAATGCTGACCATAGGCCAAAATATGAAGCCCTTATGAGTAAAATATTCTTGAGTGGGACATTAAACAACAACAACCAAGGGAAAGTAATTTTGAATATATATTTTTCAATATCCATGTGATAAAGGTTTCAATGAATATAGCAATTAGTGATAAAAAAATTCACCATTTTCTCTTAAAAATTGACAATTTACAAAAATCTGTAAATTCAATTTTCCCCAAGAAATATTTTTATAATCCTTATGGTATTATTATATAACATTATGAATATGAAAAGAATTTATCCACAGAAATATAAAATATGGTCACCAAAACTTGATACACATTAGTTATGTTGGGTACGACATTTTTTCTGGCATGACTAAAATTTTAAAAATAGATAAGTAAATACTGAATATGAATCAAAAGATTCAATGGTAAAATTAGTCTTATGACATTTTGAATGAAAATAAATTGTAATTTCCTTAAAAATTCTAGTAGATAGGTGCATCATTACAATAATTATACCCATCATTCCGGTAAATAAGTGTCATTGTAATTTACCATTCATCAAATTCCCAACACAGCACCTTTTGGCAAACTTTTGCATCATGACGTCACAATTATATTACCCGTCAAAATTTGTGTGGTTATGACGTCACAATCCAATGATGTCAGATAGCAAAATAAACTTACGTCAGTGCATTCCAAACTTTCTGTGTTATTCGGATATTGTTTAATTCCTCCCAAATGAAACCACATCTTTATGTATTAAAGAGCTACGTGTAGGGTACAGATGTAGACAACATGAAACCTCACAGAAGATTTCAACATACATTATACATGTGTTGTCTGATCAATCCACATATCAACTTGGCAGGACGGAGTAACCTTTTCATTAACTTTTGATATTTATACAGATGATTGTACTCACTTTAAGGTTATAACAAGCTTCACAAGGTAAATGTTTTAATAATCCCTTACTGGATACCCGTAGACATTCGTCATTGTGACAAGTAGGAACCGATATTTCATCTTTGTTAGAAGATTAATGTTTCTGTTTAACAACATTTATAACACTGCACATGCAAAAAATGTCTAAAAAGGTAAATGTTTTAATAATTCCTTACTGGATACCCGTAGACATTCGTCATTGTGACAAGTAAGAACCAATATTTCACCTTTGTTAGAAGATTAATGTTTCTGTTTAACAACATTTATAACACTGCACATGCAAAAAATGTCTAAAAAGGTAAATGTTTTTATAATTCCTTACTGGATAATTATAGACAATGTGACAAGTAGGAACCAATACTCTTCCCAGTATAATTTAACTTCCTCATGCTGTATAAAGTAAATTGTAAACTTGTCCAGGTCAGCAAAGGGGTTTATGAGACTGCACCCTGCCAGGTTACCAGTGAATGGATTTTACTATATATGTAGGATTAGCAATTAGCTGGGGCCCAGTAACCCATAGTGAGTATGAGCTGGGTTAATAGATTTTACAGTGTTTGCCCAGATACTACTGAAAATTTGGGATTATATCTTGCACTTTCACAAATTTCAACTGATACTCTTGTAAACTGAGTATACCTTGCTACATGTAGCTAGTGTATGAACTACTTTAAAATATGTTGTTTTTTTTTAAATAGCATGTTATAGGAAGAGCAAATTTCTTGGCTTCCAGACATACAACTGGGCTGAAAAAATCCTGACATATGAGCACAGATGACTCCTTGAATGCATAGTTTAATATCTATTCCTTTATATGTAAAACCCATAGGCGTCGGAGCCGGGGGGGCTAGGGGGGCTTAGCCCCCCCACTTTTTTTTGCAAAGATAGGCATAGGTGTTGAAAATTGGGGCTTAAACACCAAGACGTTTCTGGCGTGTGTGTGTTTCAAGTTGGTTTAGCCCCCCCCCCACTTCTGGCGTGTGTGTGTTTTAAGTTGGTTAAGCCCCCCCCACTTTCAATTTTTTTCCGACGCCTATGACACCTGTATAAAAGCACACAAAATGAATGTATCATAATAAATAAATGGGGAGAAAATGAAAGAAATCGTACAAAATTAAATGAAAATGATGCAGTTTGGAAAACATCAAACACACGTCAAATATTCATTATCTGATTTCTACAAAAATAACATACATTTATGTAAATACTCAGATGCAAACAGCTTTTTGATCTATGCATTGATTGCTTCTGAGGCCTGTTTTGCTGAACCCTGGATCCACCACTCAGCAGATCTGGTCAAAAAAAAAAAAAAAAAAAAAAAAAAAAAAAATCACAAAGTTAGTAGAGAATTTTAAGTACTTGCTTCCTCTAAAGTTTCATCAAAATCTCTTCAGTGTTTTAGCAGAAGAAGTAAAAATGTGAAAATACAGTATAAGGGAGACAGATGGACAGACAGACAGATGACGGACAACCGGTGAATAGAATAGCTCACTTGATTTTTTTTTTTATTATTATTAAAAAAAATTTCAAAATTGACAACAAAAGATTTGAGGCAATACATCCGCAGAGGCCCTCAATATATTCTTCCCCGGCGGTGCCAGGGCTCCCTGGAGTCTAAGGACTCATAGTACATTACTTATTTTTTCAAAAATATACTGACAATGCAATTCCAGTCTTTTGTAAATACGTGAATAGTTTTTTAAGGTTGTTTTAACATGCAAAATAATATTTTCTGGATTTTCTTCTCAGTCTTTCAATCATCAATACATTACATATCTATATATTAAATTACAGATTGTAGATATCATTATTTAAATCAAAAGTTTTCTGATTATCTTCAAGATAAAAACCAATTATTATATGTTTCCAGCAAACATCAAATTTTAAAATTATGGATGTTTTTTTTCCAGATATTGTTTATATTTTTACACGAAAATAAGTTCATTATCTTCAGTATATTCTTTACAAAATCTACATATATCAGTCTCTGATTTCTTTATCTTTTTATTTAAAATTTCTGATTATTTAAAATATTATTAAGTAGTTTAAAATTAAATTCGGCCACCTTTCTATCATATATTTGTTTAATTTTTTTGTAATAAATAAATATCCAAGATGATTTTTCTATATTTAAAGTTCTTGTCAGAAATGATTGATAACTTGGAGTATGAATTTTTTTAAAACTAAAATTTCATAAAATATTTTGGAAGTTGTATCAACTACGTCTACATGTTTTTTATCTATAAAAATAAAGTTGTTTGTAAAATTTAGGTTTTGATATATAATTTCTTTGAAATTAAACCTTTTCAAATTTTTAAATACCTGTTGTATTATTTTATACTCACATAATATATTATTTTTCATTTTTAGATTTTCATAGAATCACTTTAATGGTTTTAAACCATTATCATCTATGATGTCAGCTACAAACTTAAAATCACTTTGGATCCAGCTTTTAATAAAAATACTTTTTCCTTTGTATGTTATAAGTTTGTTACACCATAGAAGTTGACTCATTAAATTATGTAAATTAATTTGTTGGATATTTGTATTTGCTTTGCACACATTAAAGTTCAGAAAAATTTCTTAATGAAACATTGGAAAATTTGATATAATATAATATTCATCAATATTTGTTAGATTTGTTTTTAATATGTAGCTTATATCGATTTTTTTAATGCAAAAACTATTAACACAGTCTTTTATCAGGTTTTCACTACAAAAAATATTTCTAACCCAAGATGCTCACAAAGCTTTTATTTTTAATTTAATATCGACTTTATTTATTTAAGGGGCCAATCATGGTATTTCATTTAATTCTTTCCTTATTATTCCATGAAAAACTAAATATTTTTGTATTAATACACTTAATTGTTTCATTTCTGGGGTATTCTAAAATTGATGCAGTATATATTAGTTTTGAAATTGCTAAAGTATTTATGATACAGACCTTACCAAAAATGGTTAATTTTCTCTTTTTCCAGGCTTCAAAAAGTTTTTCCATGTCATTTATTCTCTTGGTCCAGTTATTTTTATAACATAATTCTTTGTCATGACCAAAATATATACCTAATACTTTTGTACATGAATTATTTACATTTAACCCTTCAACTTTATGATATTGGTCTTTTAAAGGTCCCATCAAAATGCATTCTGTCTTTGATAAATTTAATGTCATTCCTGAGTATTTACTAAAAATATTTATCTCTTCTACAGCTCTTCTTAAAGATAATCTAATTTTTATAGGAAGTGTACAGTCATCTGCATGCTGTATAATTTTGATTTCACTATTCATGCCTTTTTTCTGAAACCACTTATTTCATTATTTTTGTTTATTTTTATAGATAATACTTCACCCACAAAAAGGAAACAGGACATCCTTGTCTAATTCCTTTGTGCATTTTACAAGATTTGGACAACCAATTGTTGCTTTTTAATCTGAATATTGTGTTTTTATATAAAATATTTATCCATTTCACAAAATTTTCACCAAAATTAATTTTTTTAAAGTCTGGAACATCAAAGGCCATTTAACAGAATCAAATGCTTTTTGAAAATCTAGGAATCTAGCAAAGATTCTTCATCATAATTTTGACAATATTCAAATATGTTCTATAATTAATCTAGCATTCATTTCAATATTGGGTCCTTTAATATAGGCAGACTGGTTTTTTGAGATTATATTATCTAATACTTTTTTAAGTCTTTTGGCAAATACAAAAGCTATTACTTTGTAATCAGTGTTAGTAAGACTTATTGGCCGGTAATTTTCAAGTAATTTGTTGTCTCCTTTTTTATATAATAAGGAAATGACTGATATTCTTTGGGACTTTGATAAAGATGTTTTTTCACAAGATTTTTTTAAACAAGAGAAAAATAATTCTTTTAATTCTTCCCAGAAGAATTTATAAAACTCACCAGGTAATCCATCAATTCCTGGGGACCTATTTGTTTTCAAGTCAAATACAGCTGACTTACATTCATCTAAAGTAATAGATTTGTCTATGGTAATTTATCTTTTTGTGACTCAGACAAAACTTTTTCAAAGTTTATATTTTGTAAATAATTCTTAACTTCATTAGAATTTAAATTTTTAGACTTATATAAATTTTCATAAAAAAAAACCACATTTGTTGCAATATATCTCCATCCTTAAAAACTATATTTCCTTGATCATTTATCAGTTGTTTAATTTCACTTGAATTTTTATTCAGGTAAGCTAAAATGATTTAAAGTGACTTAAAATAGCAATTAAACATATCAAACAGATACGTGTAAATTTTCACTCTAATTTCTCCTGGTCTGGATGAGGAATGAGCATGAGCACATATGGATGGGGAAGAAAAATTTATCCCAGATTACAGTCTCATAATGTCCTAAATCTTAATTCAACACACACACACACACAAACACACACATACACACAAACAAACACACACACACACACACACACACACACACACACACACACACACACAAACACACACACACATACACACACACAAACACACACACAAACACACACACACACACACATATATATAAATAGATACAGAGATAAGCAGATAGCTACAAAATCTAGATAGATCAATAGATTTTTGTTTACTTCTGTTTGTTTATTGTTGTTGAACGTCTAACACAAGAATTTGTCCGATGCTCTGCACTGGCTGCCATTGAGCAGTGAGGTTTCTTTAATGTGCTGACATCTATTATAACAGTGAGCAGTGAGGTTTCTTTAATGTGCTGACATCTAT
Organism: Atrina japonica; assembly: GCA_030159075.1. Lineage (NCBI taxonomy): Eukaryota > Metazoa > Mollusca > Bivalvia > Pterioida > Pinnidae > Atrina > Atrina japonica. Next base: position 209,636 of record BROG01000247.1, on the reverse strand, counting down.
TTTGACAGTGAGCATTGAGGTTTCTTTAATGTGCTGACATCTATTTTGACAGTGAGCATTGAGGTTTCTTTAATGTGCTGACATCTATTGTGACACGGGACCTCGGTTTTTACTGTCTCATTCTGAAAACAGCAAACCAACCTGCTGTCGACTGGACTCGAACTCACCATCTCATGATCAAGAGTTGCACGCACTACTGACTGAGCCAGGCCCTCTCAATAGTTCATAGATAGACAGATGATAAATAGCTAGATACATGTATATAGACAGATAGAAATATAGACCAAATATATATATATAGACAGATAGAAATATAGACCAAATATATATATATATATATATATATATATATATATATATATATATATATATATATATATATAAAGCACTAAAATGACTTGTATCTATTGCTTTGATCTGACACCCTTGGATATATAGTACCAGGTATTGTTGGTTTTAGTGCTTTGTGTGTGTGTGTGTGTGTATCTGTATATATATATATATATATATATATATAGATAGATAGATAGATCCTACATAGATAGATAGATGATAGATACAAAATGTAAATAGATAAACAGACAGGTGCATGTATATTGATAGATAGAAAGAAAGATAGACCAATATATATAGATATGTTATAGAAATATAGATTGAAAGATAGATAAATACATAGATTTACATTCTAAGATTTGTATGTTTATAATAAAAAATCAGAGAATACTGTATCCACTGCCTAACTCTACATTTTTGGAGGCAGAAAAATCCCTGAAATGACCTTGTTTCTTTATCAATATACATTCTCCCCTCCCAACCAATCTCTCTCTCTCTCTCTCTCTCTCTCCCAGTTGAACAACGACAACATGAAATGTATGAAAAAATATACTTACAGCCCATGAAAGTCAGACTGACTGACAAGTTTTCTCAACATTCAATCTTCTGTATCTGTAGACGATATCTACGTGTATCGAAAAAGGATCGAAAAACTGTAAAAATGACCATTGGACTTCGATCCCGCAAATAGCTTCTTTTGTTTTCGAGTAGACTGGTTCCCAAATAAGTTTTCTTTTCGTCCGATAGCTAGGGTGTTGAAATTAGACAGGTATAATGACCCAATATTTTAGGAATCGTCTGAAATCGCATACCTGTCAAGTCTACCGATTTCGGCGGTAGTCTACCGATTTTTCTAATCATCAACCGCCGAGAAAAAATATACCGATTTCTACCGATTTTTCTAATTTTCAACCGATTTCCCTATATTTCTACCGCTTTTTTGTCAGCATTAAATGTTCTAAATCGTAATTTTCAGTCTATTAATTGGCGACATAAAAATAGCTTGAAATTTCTGGCGCCTCCATATCATTGAAGTATTAAGACATCTATTCTAGGTTACATAAGCCCCCTATATCTTCCATATAGTCATGAAGAACAAGGACTAATAACCCTGTTTATTACTCGATGTCATTAGACCATACAGAGGTGTCATTATCGGATGTGTGCCGACGGTAATTACACAATGACCTGTACTGTGGACAGATACCTAGGCTAATATACAGATTGATTACCTGTATATCTAAACAGCCACACCTATAATCACTATCCTTATGTTCTGTCCTATATACAGTTATTAAAGATTAACATCATTGATGATATATTAAATTTCATGCAGCTTCTGTATCAATCCTCAATGATTTTACTTTAAAAAATTAGCTGAGAAACGTGGTGTCTTTTATGACGTCCGCACTCCACATACTATACAGTGTTATACATGTATCTTAGATTTGTGATGATTTCAGGACAAAAACGATGTTTTATTTCATTTACATAATATTTGGTTTAAACTGTATTTATTACAGAAAACACATAGGCAAGAATACATTTACAAATCTATGCAGGGATAATATTTTATACAAAGATAATAATATCTTCTTGTATCACATTGAATGGAATTTAATAAATTGTCAGTAATGACAGTAAACACATTTGGATAACATCAATAATCTTTTTTTTTCTTTTTAAAAGCAGATTTGATTTTTCTTTATCAAATCTCCTTTTTTTTGAGTGAACTATTCAGTCATCATTTGTTGTTTTACCTTATAAATTAATGAAAAGGATACAATATGAAGATAAAAATTTGGGTACAAAAATAACAAATAAATAAATCAAGCCTTTAACTTTAAAAATTATCATACTTCCAAATATTTAGCAATCAAACTGAGATTATATTTCTTCCAGGTAAGTCTAGTTATTCATTTTCTGCATTCCAAATCCAACTGTTATATTAGAATATTCAGAATTTAGTATATTTTGAAATTTGAAATAACAAATTAAGAAATACTAAATTTTAAACATTCTAATATAACACAATTACCATAACATCATTTTGAGTCTCCCAAGCTGTGTGTGTACATGTATATATTACATGTATTAAAACTTCAAATTAAAGCCTATATCTATTCCTTATAAATTTCTAAGTCAACTAGAAAATTAAAAGGAATGTGATATATATATCATTAATATTATTGACAATAATTCCATTTTAGATGCATAAAATGGCAGATATTGAAGTTTAAAATTACAATTTTTTTCTTGTTATTTCGGAATGGGGACACCCCCTCCCGTACCATCTCCCTTTTACTTATTTCGACGCAACTGGTACACGCATATATATGACAACGACAATGCATTCATAAAAATTGTACGCATTTTCTACCCCAGACAAATTTCCTAATGTTGACAGGTATGAAATCGTTTGATTTGATTTGTTTTTATATGTTGCGAAGTGGTTCGTGTCAAGTACATAATGTAGTCATATGCATATATAAATATTTTATTTAATATTTGAAATATGTCATAGGACAATATATATAAATTCAGTGAGTTTGCCGATAGACCCAATCACCTAAGTCGTTGGACAACCCTAGGTTCGTATTTACCCCCTCATTACAGAGGGCAAGCTATGTAAATGATTTGTATATCAATATATGGACAGAATTTCAGGTTCCAGGGGACCTAGCCTATCTCACGCAAACACCCACTCACAGAACTGGAGAGTGAGCGTGATAAAGTAATAAATAAATGAAAAATGAAATCAAACAAAAGGATAACTAAAAACCTAAACTCAACTACCAACGAAATGTGAATCGAACTTCACGTAGATCTAAATGAAAATAACAAGAAACTGCAAAATTACAAAACAAATTTGATTGACTTTCGTGTTTTCACTTTGTTTGTTGATAAACTTTATTTAGTAATTTTGCAGTTTCTTGTTATTTTCACTTTGACTAATTCCACCTGATTAAAGTATGTTGTATCCATAGGTGATATAGAAAAGTATGTCTACCAAGTTCAAGTTTAAGTTCAAATTTAGTTTATTTTTCATAAACCAATTCAATGGTATAAAGAAAATACTACACAAAAATTTACAGAACACATCACGGTACATTTAGTATTAAAAGAAAAGTACTATTATGTATAAATGTATAAATATAGATGTGTAAAGAAGGAAGAAAAGAAAAGAAACATTCTGATCAATATACTACAACTGTGTTACAATAAATAATCATTTGAAAAAGCTATAATATAAGTTTGGATCTGTCGGAGAACAAATTCTGTCATTAATACTATTGAGTAATGAACATAAGTTTTTCAATATTTTCACATTTCTACTCTAAAAAGTACTCTAAATTCTAAGACATTTACGTTGTGTAGGTAGAATCTTTTCAAATACAGTTTAAAAGGCGCATGCGTCAAAAGAGTCGAGTCATAAATTTTACAGGTCTTAATAAAATTTGTGATAAGTGACTTTTAGCACCAAAAGAGTGGTGCTGTGTCTGCATACTTTTTAGTCAGACGGATTTTAATATCCCAGGAGGGAATTCCTGTTGAATCAATCACATTTTACGTGGTAAGTGATTTAGAAAATACATCGCAAATATTTTTGAAAAACCCGTGCGAACTACTCACGAAATAAACACAATGAACAAACGTAATATATCTGATGGTTCCTTCGAATTATCACCTACAATGTCGCATGTACATAAAAGGCAAGTACGACAAACTGTAGTCCAAACGACCCAGGTCAGGGTATCCTCTCAGATAACATACAACATAAGATTGTCGCCATTATGGGTACAAGGGACAACGCAGCTGACTTCACCTGTGCTGAAGACAGTGGGATGTCACATCCTCTCGATGGCAGCACTATGACCTCCACACCACGAGTACCCCCACCCAACAGTGCTCCTGTCCATCCAAGCACATCACTCTTGGCTACATCTTCCACAAATAAACCCACCGATACCCATTCTACTTCACTTCACCCTTGGTATCTCTGACAATAACATCATGCGTATCGCATTTACTGTCAAAAACCTTGTAGCTGGAGAGATGCAAGCTATAGACAGCGCCCCTGATTTCACCTGTGCTGAAGACAGTGGGGTGTCACATCTTCTCGATGGTAGCACTATGACATCCACATCCGAGTACCCCCACTCAACAGTCATCCTGTCCATCCAAGCACATCACCCTTGGCTGCATATTTCACAAATAAACCGACCGATACCCAGTCTACTTCACTTCATCCCTAGCTGTTATCTCTGACAATGACATCATGCGTATCGCATTTGCTGTCAAAAACCTTGTAGCTGGAGAGATGCAAGCTATAGTATCTAATCTAATTAGCTGCATCGAGACCCTGTCAGAAGAGAATAAAAAACTTCAAAAATTAGGTCGATGAACTGGAAATGTACTCCCGCAGGAGCTGCATTCGAGTAATTGAGGTAGATGAGACCAGGGTAGACACTGACGATGTCATTATGAGTATAGCTTCCAAGCTGGTTGTGCCGCTTGACACTAAAGACCTCATATTCTCGCATCGTGTTGGCAAACCATCCGATTCCAGATCTGTGAAATGATAAACCGTATAAACAACTAACTACTATATGTCCCACACTTCAAGGCACTTCCGAGAAACGAAACGTACCTAGATTTCCGGGAATCGCAGTTATATATAGCCGATGATATATATAACGTAGTCACGGTCCGGTGATCACCAGGTAACTGCCGCTCGAGTCGTTTTTCAATTTTTTCACCGTACAGGTGTCCAATGGTATAGTGTAGCAAATTTGAAAATGCGTTAAACAATTTAACGGCTATTTTAAAACATGTCTCATGTACATCAATCTACCGAGAGGTTATTGGATTTACCGATCCCGCCCGAGAGGTCTATTACGACACAATATATCGAGCCTTTATTGGATCTCCCGATTCCCCCCGATTTTAAAAAAACGTTTTTAAGGCCTAAACGTGTATACACGGGGCAGACTTATCGTTTTGACAAAATTTCCTCGACACGTAGGTTAAGGTTTGGAACCAGGTTCGACGAGTATAAAGTAGTCCTATTGAGGGACAGACTTATCGATATAGACCGTTTATTTGTACACCTCGTGAGGTCGATGATAAACGATAGAGGGTTGCAAAACGGCGATAAATTTCGCATCATCATCAATCATCCGAAATTCCCGAAACCGTTCAGTACGAAATATATCACCGTCTCGGGGGATTTAGCCAAAGAGTTATTCAAAGCACTGCAAGACTATATAGAATATTACGAGGTTCCCATAGACGAAGTAGAAATAGTCGTCCAGTCTACGACAATGCCAAGGGGGAAGGGGAGACATAAAGAACCGGTGACAAAGACGATCTCGTCGTCGAAAAGAAGTATCATTACGATTAAAAACGACGACTCCACGTGTCTGGCACGAGCCATTGTGACGGCGGTGGCTAACAAACATAAAGATAAATGGACGAATTCCCAACTTTACGACGGTTTCAATAAGAGTCGAAAATTACAAAGGGTCGAAGCGTTCAAACTTCACGAAGAAGCGGGCGTTCCCATCCGGGATCACGGTTGTACCTTAGAAGACGTGAAAACGTTTGCCGATCACCTGGGCGTGCAGATCAACATAGTGGACGGTGATCAGTTCAACGAGATCATCTATACGAGCGAAGGAAGCGATGATGACGCGGTCTATCTGTACAAGAATAAAAATCACTTCGACGTGATTACGACCATGACCGGGTTTTTGGGTAAAAGATATTACTGTCATACTTGTAAAAAATCGTACGATAAACGAGATCGCCACAGATGTCCCGAAAAGTGTTTATCGTGCTTCGGTTATAATTGCCCGGGTGGAGAAAGGAAAGTGTGCGACGATTGTAACAGAACGTTTTTCGGCGAAGAATGTTTTAAGGAACATAAACGCGACAGAGGCACGAGAGACGGCGAAACGGACATGGTTTGCTTACTCGTTCGGAAATGTTTAGAGTGCGAACGGGTGATCAAAGACTTGAAGACCCATATATGCGGTCATTCCGAATGCCCGAATTGTAAACACTACGGCGACATGACGACGCACAAGTGTTTCATGCTCAAGAAACAATGTAAGGGCGGAAAGTGCAGATCGTCCAAGTGTACGGACAAGAAACCATGTTACAGTTGTAAAACGCGAACGACAAAGTATTATTTTTACGACATAGAAGCGACGCAAGACACCGACGTTCACATACCGAATCTAATCGTCTGTCAAGACTTTAACGGCCATCAACACGAATTTTCTAACGTAGACGAGTTTTGCGAGTTTGTCTTGGACAAAAAGGGCACGTTCGTAGCCCACAATGCGAAATCGTACGACGCGCAGTTTTTGTTAAAATATTTCGTGGAGCATAACGTTAAACCCTATTGCATTTACAACGGTACGAAGATCATGTACATGGAAGTCGGAACCGTTCGCTTTATCGATTCCATCAATTTTGTCCAATCCGCTCTGGCAGAGTTTCCGAAGACGTTTGGTTTGACCGAACTCAAAAGGGTTATTTTCCGCATTATTTCAACAAGCCGTGTCACCAAAATTACGTGGGACCGTTGCCCAGCAAAAAACACTACGGTGTCGATCACATGAGCGTTCGCAACAGGAAAGAGTTTTTAGCATGGTACGACGCGCGAAAGAACGACGTGTTTGATTTCCAGAAAGAATTGAGGGAGTACTGCACGTCCGACGTCGACATATTACGGCGGTCCATGTTGAAATTCAGGGAAGACTTTATTGAACTGGAAAATATAGATCCGTTACAGTACGTGACGATAGCGTCCGTGTGCATGACCGTGTACAGAAGCAATTACATGCCCGAAAAAACGATAGCCGTCCATAAGGATAACGTCGATCACGAAACGTACAGCGCGAAATCCATTTCTTGGCTGGATCACGTGGCCGAGAGAGACGGCGTCGTCATTCGACACGCGTTGAACGGCGGCGAGGTGAATCTGCCCGACATCGGTAAAGTCGACGGGTATTGCGAAGACACAAAGACGGTTTACGAATTTCAAGGGTGCTTCTGGCACGGGTGCGAAAAGTGTTACGCGCGAGGCACCGTCAATAATAAGAACCAACTAGACATGGAAACGCTCAGAAAACGAACCTCCGCGAAAAAAGAGAAGATAAGACGGGCCGGTTACGCGTTAATCCAGGCCTGGGAATGCGATACGAAAGGTATAAAAAGTAAAGAGATCGTGACGCCGTTAGACCCTCGAGACGCCTTTTTCGGTGGTAGGACAAACGTGACCAAGTTACTTTACGATTTCGACGGAAGAGAAAAGGGACGATACGTCGACTTTGTCAGTTTGTACCCGACGGTTCAGTTTTATAAGACCTATCCGGTCGGACATCCTACCAAACTCTATAATCCGGAGCGCGTCGATCGAGAGTGGTTGGGGTTCGTCAAATGTAAAGTCGTACCGCCTCGAAAATTATATCATCCCGTCTTATCCGTCAAAATGAAATGCGGAGATGTCGAAAAACTCTTGTTCCCGCTGTGTAAGACGTGTGCCGAACGACAGGCGAAGACGTCGTGCGAACACGCCGACGAACAGAGGTCTTTTGTGGGAACGTGGTGTACTCCCGAGCTATTCAAGGCCTTGGATAAGGGGTACGAGATAGAGAAAATTTACGAAGTTTGGGATTTTGTCTACAGCAGCGAGGACACGGACCTCTTCAAAGACTACGTCAAGAACTTTATGAAAATCAAGATGGAAAGTTCCGCATTAAAGGTCGGTCCGGGCACCCCCTACGAATCGGAAGAACGGTATAAAAATGGTGAAAGAACGATTGGGGATCGACTTGGGTAAAATAGAGTATAATCCGGGCATGCGCGCCATCTCTAAATTATGTCTCAACTCTCTCTGGGGTAAATTCGGTCAAAGGGTCAACATGAAACAAACCCAATACGTGAACGAACCGAAAGACTTTTATACCCTGTTGTTGGACGACACGATAGACAATCTCAACGTTCAGTTCATCAACGACGACATGGTCCAGATGTCTTACGATGTAAAGGGACAATTCGTCGACAAGGGTAAGGACGTCAACATCTTCATAGCGTGTTATACGACGGCGCACGCCAGAACCATGTTGTACGACGTGTTGGACAAACTCGACGATAGGGTGTTGGGATTTGACACCGATAGCGTGTGGTACGTCGATCGAGACGACGGGGTCTCGATCGACACGGGCGATAACTTGGGAGATTTGACGGACGAATTAAGCGGCGATTTCATAACGTCGTGGTGTGCCACCGGACCCAAATCTTATTCGTACGAAACGAACGCGGGTAAGAAGGTGTGTAAGGTCAAGGGGTTTAGTCTGAATTACGAAAATTCTCTTTACATCAATCGAGACACGATGACCGACGTCGTCAAAGAAACGCGTCAGAGGATTACGACCGTCCGAGAAAACGCCATCACGAGAGATTCCAAAACCAAAGGAATCGTGAATCGATACCAGGAGAAAGAGTTTAAGTTGTGTTACGATAAACGGGTGATGACGGACGGGTACGAAACGCTTCCCTACGGGTATTAAAAATTTATTAATAATAATAAATTTTTTAATCGACGACCAACAATTCCTCTCGGAGGAACGTTCTTTGCGGCGCCGGTTCCTTGAGCTGATACAGGTCGATGCCCTGCATTCTTAAATGTCTGTCTATGTCGTGTTTATCGACGCTCCAGATGGGGTCGGTGGCCCTCTTTTGTCCGCCATCCAATTCGCCCGGTTGATACAGATATCTTACTTTCGAAAAGGGGCTGATGGGCGGTTGAACTTTATCGATGGGTTCCACCTTTTCGGGCGGGTTGGTTTCTTCGTTGATCGTTTTGACGACGTCCGGCAACCGTTTCACCCATTCTCTGTTTCTGTCCTTAGATTTAATCTCTTGATCGTATTGATAGCTAAACAACCGTTCGCCCAACGTTCTATTGAATCGTTCGACGATGGCTTGGTCGCGATGAACGTCGACCCGTCCCCTTCTTATTCTTGCGTCGTGTCTGGACATGAGTTTGGAGACGGCGCCCATGAATTCGCGACCGGGATCGACCTGTAGTAATTTGGGAAACCTCAGACGTCGTTCGTAAATCTTTTCGAAAGCGTCGGCCACTTCTTTACTGTCTTTGCTCGTCAACGGTTCCGCCTCTTTGTATCGAGTGCCCACGTCGACCACCGTCAGCGCGTATTTGTACGTTTTCCCGTCCACCTTATCGTGCGGTAAAAACAACAGATCGGCCTGGTGAGTGTCGTTTTCTTTCGCGTTTTCGAATCGGGGTCGCACGATTTTCTTGGGAGCGGGTAGATAGATTTGCCACACGTCTTGTTTTTTAAGGAACCCTAACGCCTCCCTTTCGTCGACGTTGGCCGCCTTGGCCAATTTCTTGATGGCCGCCTTTCCTTTCCAATAGTGTTTGTAATAGATCTCTTCCATTTTACTTTAGGCGACGTATTTTTTAACGCCGTAGAACACTAGCCCCGTTCCCACCAACACGAAGAGGAGTTCTTTGTCTTTTTGCTCTTCGGAGGGTTGATAGAAATCGCTCAACCTCGGTTCGGGAGGCATCGCCTCTTCGTCCATCATCTGCGAGTAGAGTCGCATGGCGGCGTCCACTTCTTTGTAGGTGTACAGGGCGTGTCCTTCTTTTTTCAGTCTCTCGTTTAAAAAATCTAATCGTTTCGTGCGTTCGTGATTCCATTCGTCTCTGGCCTTGGTCAGTTTTTCCATCGCTTCGTCGTGTCTCTTTTGCTCGTCGTGGTTCGAAAATAAAAATTGCGATCCGGAAAACGCCAGGGCGTTGACCAATGCATCGCCTACCATCATCGCGATCGTTGCCATTTTTTAGAGATAGAGTCTATTTTATTTCATGATATCGGCGGGAATGATTCCCCTTTTCACCAACATGTCCTTGGTGTACTCGGCGAGAACATAGTCGACGAAGACCATCCCGAGGTCCTTCGGATCTAGGTCCATCTTGGGGGTCGTCATCTTTAAAACTTTCTTGAAGAGCTGTGCGTAACCGGTGGCGATCCCCGTCACGACGGCGGCGTGATACGCAGTGTTGACCAAATCTTTTTCGCTCATCCTTTTTTAATGCGAGAGAAAATTATTTATCGCATTTGCAGGGGGTGTCATCGTCATCGTCGTCAACGTCAACGTATATAACCATTCCAGATATCGTTTCGATTAGCCTTAGGAAACCCACCGTCATCATTCCAATGGATAATAAAAATGTCATATTGACGGCGGTACTGACTGAATTTTTTTCGCACATCCTTTTTTTAATACGAGAGAAAATTATTTATAGCATTTCATGGGGGTTGGGTTTCGATTCTTTGGGCGGTGGTTCTGGTGGTGAAACGACTTTGGGTTCTGGTTTTTTTATGTAGACCAGCAATCCGACAACCGCGAGTCCACCCGCTAGCCATTTCCAGCTATCGTTGCTATTAGCATTGCTATCGTGGCTAATGGCATTGCTATCCTGGCTATTAGCATTGCTATTCTGGCTAATAGCATTGCTATTCTGGCTATTAGCATTGCTATCGTGGCTATTAGCATTGCTATTCCATCGACGCTTGGCACCCTTCTTCCCCGCTTCCTGACGTTTTGGATTCTTCTTCTTCTCCCCTATGAGTTCCTCCGGATTCATCGTGATTTTCTATAACGTCAGATTTTTTAAATCTGGTAATGTGACGACTCGTCGTGGCGGCTATGCTGAGAGGTGCTAAATACGCACCGAATTTGTAGTACAGACTACAACACACTTCACCGATGGCCGCGTCCAGGAAGGGGTCTTCGTTCAGTTCCTCGATCAGTTTGGGTTCGTCTTTGAGATCGAAAAAATGTTTAAGACCCTGGGAATACAGACAGATGAGGGAATTGGCGATCGATTTGGCCATGCGCATGTTGAGCCGGGCGTGTAACAGACGACTCAGGGATTCAATTTCTTTGTCGTTCATCTTTCCAATTCGGAAGACGTGACGTCTTTTCCTAGAAAATGACGCGCGCGTCCGGAACCGACGATGGCCGACAATCTGTCTTTGGCGGATATATCGTCGTCGTTGTTGTTGATGGGTCTATCGTTCGTTAATACATCGTCTACATTCATGTTTTTAAGAGAGATACATTTTTTTATATTTTGTAAACATGATGTTTACAAAATATGTCTGTCTCAACCACGTTTATTCCTTGTCGGAATCCAAGTCCAAGTCTTCTACACACTCGGCCAAATCCGGTAGAGGAGCAACGTCGAGTGTTTTGACGACGATTGCCTGGTGTAAGAGGGTTTGCAAGGATACGGTCGATTTTTTGTTGTCAATGTAAACGTTGTCTATGTGTAAAGATCCAATGGCCAGACATCGTTTTTTCTCGTAATCGAGGGGAGTGGTTTCGACGAGTCGGTTTTCACCTTTCGGGTCGTCGTCTGTTCTCTTTCTGTAAAAAATAGGTTTGTCTCGTTCCAGTTTAATTTTCACGTAGATAACCTTGTCACCGTTTTTATCCGTTTTGACGAGGGTTATATCGTTGGTATCCACGGGGGATTTTCTACCACCGTCTTTCAGTGTCCGTGCGAGATTTTCTATTTCCGTCCTCAAGAACGTCATCATCTTTTCCAACATGTCGACGAATTCTTTTCCGCATTTAAATTTCATAGAATAATCGGAACCGTCCTCGTATTGCCACAAGCCGGACGATTCCGTTTTGGGAGTGCGTATCACTAACGGTTTCACGCCGTTGGGGTACTTATACTCGACGTAAACTCTTTGATAGCGCTTCCCTTTCTTATCGACGTAATGGGCACCCATCCTTAAATTGTTCACGTCAAAGTTCTCAATTGTCACGAACGCCATGTTTTCTTTTTATAACGAAAAATTTTCTTTAAGTCATTTTTTTAAAAATGTTTCTGATCCATTTTTCCGTTCTGCGATAGTTTTCCAGACGTAACATATATAATGTCGCGGATAAGACGAGCACACACCCTACAACGATAAACGACAACAACGCGAACAAGACCATCTCGGTAAAACGTTTCATTTCTTAACGTAAAAAAATTGTTAAATGGCTTAAAAAATATATATAAATAAAAAATGTATATTTTACTGGACAAGGCGTTTACCGAACGCGGAGTAAAACAGATGTTCAAGAGGGACGACATACAGTGTCAACAGTTGAACGACCAAGTCTTGGTGTATTGGCCCGAAGACAAACTCACGTGTCAAATGCCGCGCATGCGCAGATACTACCCGTGTACGCATCCGGTCGTAGCGAACTCGTTGTTTTGTAGCATTCATCACAACTACTTAAAAGAGAGAGGTATCGACACGTTGAAGTATTGCACCTCTTGTCGAAAATGGATGACCAATAGCACTAAATACGAAACGTGTTATGCGTGCGGAGGAAAAGAACGCGCAGACGAGTGGCACAAGGAGCATAAACGGTCCGAGAGAAGAAGACGCGGACGTCCCAAGAAACATTAGCCGGATTTTTAAAAACATAGTATCTTAAAAATCTACGGTGAACGAGAAGCGGATTTGTTTACGAGGTCTAGGAGCTGCTTGCGCAAGGCCTCCTCCGTCTCTCGGTTCGACTCTTTTTTGGGACCTGCTTAGAATAGAGTTTGTCCTTCATCTCGCGATACTTGGTCAACTCGTGGCACACGGTGGCAAATTCTTCGTCCGAGATCTTTCTGTCCTCGAGCGCGCGACTCACCAGATCCGAGATCGAGTTGAGTTTACTCTCCGCGAGTTTGACGATTTTCAGGTGTTTCTCCGATTTTTTCAACAGTAGTCGTCTTATCCCTTTCATGGCCAACCCCACCGACCCCACGGTCACGGCCACGATCTGGAGAGGCAGTCCCGCGATGGGAACGATAAATCCGAGTCCTCCTCCGACGACGCCTCCCGCGATGAGAGTCCCGTCGACGCCTTCGGCGGTGTTGACTATTCGCTTATACTTTTTGTGGATGCTCTTCCGCGTCTCGATCTCTCGACGAAACGTCTGTTCGATCTCGCCGATGCGTTTGAGACGATAGTGTTGCGGATCGGGCTCCAACGTCGGGTACAATGTATTTTCTTTACTCATCTCCCTTTTTTTAAAGGAATTTTTTTATATGTCGAGAACGACGACCCCGTTGATGGTCCCCGATTTCGACCCTTTGTTCACGTTGAAATTGAGGACGTCGCCCGACGTCACCCGTAACGGAGGATTCAACGTGACGACCTCGCCGGTTTTCTTTTGAAAGGTCTTGTGTTTCACGTCGTTCAGGATGAGCGTCACGTCCAGTTCCCCCAAGAGTCCGAGACGAAAGACGTGACCGTCGAACAACATCGTCGTGCCCAGCGACGGACGGAGTCTTCCGTTTTTATTCACGTCGAATTGGAATGTGTTCATGATGCGACGGTTTTTGGTCAACGCGGTGACCTCCTCTCTGATGTTTTCCAAGAGTTCCGCCGCCAGTTCTCCCCTTTCCAAGTCTTCGTAATAGAATCCCGATCTAGACATTTTATTATTTAGATTTCTTAAACTCTAAGAGAATGTGAATGGGATGTCCGTGATTGTCGATGGGGTTGCCGTCCTCGTCCTTTAGATCTATCCTCAATTGCGTGATGCGATCGCGTCTCAGCTTTAAGAAAATGGGGTGTTCGATGTCTTTTTAGTACAACTCGGAAAATTTCACGTTGGGACACGACAGGAATCTGACGACGTCGTTCGACCTCCCGTCTTTGAAGGTGTCTCCTCCGGCGAGCACGTCGAGATGAACGTTGAGGAGTTCCACCGGTTGCAGGTTGATGCTATTGGTCGGGTAGACGGTCCCGACGAGAGTCACGTTCTCGCCGATGCCGAGAATCTTGGTGAGTTCAGGCGGAAGCTGCAGCAAATTAGAGGCTTTACCGTCGAGTCTTACTCTCATCGTGGTTTTGTCCAATACTATTTTCTCGAGATATCTATTGAGAATGCGTTGTATGCCTTTGAACGTGTACGATCCGGCGTGCACGACTTGGAGTCTCGGTCTGTCTCTACCTTTGGCGTGTTGTATATAGACGTCTTTCTTGATGTTGTACAGACCGTTCCAGAAACGGACGGACTTGACGCCCACGCACCACTCGCCGTTCGCGTTGTCGATGTAGCGAGAGAGTTTCACGGGTTTTCCGATGTCCGTCACGAGATGAAACATGTTTTTTTTTTATATAACTATTTTAAATCTTAAATAAAAATAATGAACGTCTACGAGTACAGAGAGAATTTGGACCTGTCGTCTTTCGACGTCTACGTCAACGCGACTAAAAAGTTTCGCGCGTCGTTCGAGAACATCTTTGTCGAGTACAACAACCCGGACATCTTCGAAGACGGAACCCCGAAATACTACGCCATGTTAGCGCGGTGGTACCAACATTCCATCATGGGGTTTTGGCAGAATCAGTTAAATTTCGCGGTGTGGTGCGCCACGACGGGATGCGGCGTGACGTTGAACATGGGAAACGACCCGCTGTCCCAATCGTTCTTCCGATTTCACATTTGCTATCAGATCAGAAGGATCTTGAAGGAAATTGCCGCCCCCTTGCCCAGCGATGCCGATTTCAATCACTACACGAACAACGTCGACGTATCGGCGTACCAGCGGATCTGTCGCGAATTCGGGGTGTCGGTCAACACGGACTGGAAGATCAAGGGCACCATTTTCGGAACGTATAACACAAAGTGGTCCACGTTCATCGCGAACCGCTCGGAGGGATTCACCACACCCGGATTGGCCCGATTGGACGCGTCCATCAGAGTCTTTGCCTGGGCGATCTTGGGTGCCCAGGGCGAGACGAGAGCCTCGATCGTGGACGCCGGCGCCACGTCGCTCGACGCCCAAAAACAGTTCTTGGTCAACGTCGAGGACGCAATCAACAGACCGCTCGATCTACCCGCCGACATCTCTCGCTACGAAGACTGCCTGAGGTACGCCAATTCCAAACTCGACTACGTCATCCATCCGGGACTCTACATGCTCCCCAGCAACATGGAGCTGAACATCGGTAAGAACATCGCCGATTATAATAACGAAATCTTGATCGCACCCGAAACCACGACACCGGGAACGAACGTCGACCTCAACGCGAAAACGTTCGCTCCTACACAGGACAAACCATCGCCACCACCCAAACAGGTCAAACCACCACCTCCTCCTCCACCACCTCAAGACGATCACGAGGATCAGAAGACCGCCATCTTGGCTCTATCGTTATTTTCTTTTCTTCTCTTCGTCGAGTTTCGTTAACAACCAACCGCCGACGACCATGCCCAGCACCCACAGATGTTCTCCCAACCACACGGCCGTCTTGCCGAGCGTCGACAGGATCCAGGACACGATGGCACCCAAGATTCCCGGCAACGCCTCGCCGAACTTGGCGGCCAGTCTCGCGAGCAGTTTCCCGACCGCGTCTAGCTGTTTCTTGAGCCATGTCTGCAGGTCTCCCGGAATCAGCAGTTCGACCAGAAAGGCGATCGTCATGCCGATGGCAGTCACGATGCTGAAGATGGTGATACCCTGTTCTCTGAACAGATTGGCGATTCGTTCTCGCAACGGGGTATTCTTGTCCAACAACCCCGTGATCGTTTCCTTGACGGGATTGCACGATAGATTGGAATACAGTTGAAGTTCAACGATGCCAAACGCGTCGTCTTGCCGGATCCCGGCGATGTCGATAAAGCGCTGAGTTATAAGGCGACCAACATCACATTGGAGTTCGAGAAAATCACCGACGCCAATCTCGCTCGCAGCATCAGACAGAGGTACGCGGGAAACCACGTCTATTACTTCAACAAGATCTTGCGATATCTCAAGACGACGTTGAGCAAATCGGAAGCCTCCCGCACTTTTTCGATCAACACCCCGGCACACTCTCTCTCGGGCATTCTATTTCTCTTCAAGGATATCTCCGTAAAAGATCCCGAAAAGTATTACAATCCGAGAATCACCCACGTGGAGATCACCATCGAGGGACAACCGAACCAACTCTTCCCGCCGGAATGAAACCTCATCACCAATTCGACGAGATTAAGAAGTTTTTCTCGGCTTCCCTGAATCGCGAAAACATCACGGAATTGGTCGCCAAGGAACTCGACATGAGCGAGATGACGCTGGGAAAATATCTCAAAGACCACTACGCCCTCTGGTTAGATTTGCGAACGACTCCCGAAAATCATCTCCACGGTACGGGTCGCAAGCTTCAAAACATCAGCCAGGGCGTCGACGTCCGAATCGAGAAAACTCCCGAAACCGATACCGATCCCCTGGACGTCTACATTTTCGTCGTCAAAGACGGACAGATCAACATGTCGAAGGGACGTTTCGCGAGCGTCATTTCTTAAAAAAATTTAAAGTCCTATAAAAAATGTACATTAAACAACCTCACGCCGCCATGATCGTGGGCGCCACCGGTTGCGGGAAGACAGAGTTTGTCCTCGATCTGTTGGAAGACGAATACAAAGATTTCTATGAGCACATCGTCATCCTGTGTCCCTCGATCGATTTCAACAAGGTGTACAAATCGAGAAAGTGGATAGGCGAAGATTTAAAACATCCCAAGGACAAGCGGGTCGTGATCGTCAATCCCGTGTCGAAGACGGGAGAAGAGAAATTACAGGACATGTTGCGACATTTTTATGACATATACAAAGGGACGTCCACGTTGTACATCATCGACGACTGTTCTGCCACGAAGCAGATCAAGAAGAAGGCGGATGCCCTGTCCATGTTGGCGTTTTCGGGGAGACACGCCAACCAGTCCGTGTGGATATTGACGCAGAGATATAACAGCGCATCCAAAGATTTTCGCACGCAGGTCAAGTGGGTCGCGCTCTTCTTTACCAAAGACAAGTTTAGCTACAACGAATGCTTGGACGAGAACGACGTCATCCCCGACGACGAGGATAAGCGACGTCTCAAGCGCGAGCTGTCGCAGCGCAAGCACTCCAAGCTGATCTTGCGGACGGAACAACCGACGGACTATAAGTTTATGCAATAATTTGTAACTATAAATGACACTCGACATAGTACATATCGAAAAATATGATCTTTCGATCGAAGAAGAAGAAGATGATTTTATCGTTTTCGAACACGACGAGTCGATGCCAGATCGTCACGTATCGTTTGGAACAATAACAAAAATATATTTTCATTCGGAAGACGATAGATTAAATACATATTTTTTAGACGCTCTTCGCCACCCCTTGGACAGTTAATTTATATTTTTGTAAATATAAATTAGTACTTTTTTCGTTGTTTTTATAACGGTATCTTTTCAGACAACACTTTTTAGTATCTACGCCATTTTTTTCCACCAGTTCACCGCGGGATCCCACAGCTCGTCTCTCCCGGCACCTCGGTTGTACTCAAACCACTGTTTTTTGTTATACCACCACACCAGGGGATCCCACGGCTCGTCTCTCCCGGTAACTCGGTTGTACTCAAACCAGAAGCCTTTGTCAACCCAGTCCACCAGAGGATCCCACGGTTCGTCTCTCCCGGAATCGCGGTTGTACAGAAACCAGAAGCTTTTGTCAGCCCAGTTCACCTCGGGATCCCACGGTTCGTCTCTCCCGGTATAGCGGTTGTACCGAAACCAATCTCTTTTGGCATACCATTTCACCTCGGATCCCACGGATCGTCTCTCCCGGTAACTCGGTTGCACTCAAACCACCCTCTTTTATTAAACCAGTTCACCAGGGGATCCCACGGCTCAGCTCTCCCGGTAACTCGGTTGTACAAAAACCAGTCTTTCCACTCTACTTCAGAAGATGTATATACAATATACTTTTTCTGCCAGTCTACGGTCGGGTCCCTCGGTTCGTCTCTCTCGATATCGCGGTTGTACATAAACCAGATGCCTTTATCAACCCATTTCACCTCGGAATCATACGGTTCGACTCTCCCAGTATAGCGGTTGTACTTACACCAATTGATTTTGTGCTTCCAGTCCACCTCGGGATTCCACGGCTCTGTACATCCATCCCGCGCCATTTTTACTTACCTCATCTAATGTCTAAATAAAATTTCAATTTTTTTTCAGTATACCATTGGACACCTGTACGGTGAAAAAATTGAAAAACGACTCGTGCGGCAGTTACCTGGTGATCACCGGACCGTGACTACGTTATATATATCATCGGCTATATATAACTGCGATTCCCGGAAATCTAGGTACGTTTCGTTTCTCGGAAGTGCCTTGAAGTGTGGGACATATAGTAGTCAACTACAGCATTCGACGTCAGCTCATACAGGAGAGTCGAAAATTAAAAGAAATCCAAGGCATGTTCCACGATCTCCGTAAAACATGAGCTCACAAAAAGAGAGCTAAATTGCCATATCAGTGCCGTGAACAAGTACGGAAGGGTAAGGCCAAATCAACTTTTATATGGGATGGCAAAATTTTTGTTGTCGATCACAGTATTACACGTGTATACGTTTACACAGCCGTTGGACTCTTAATAGTTCTGGAAAGTCTCGTTTATATTCATTTCCGGTTTATAACTTCCGGGCATCAGATAATCAATGCACCTCTGTTTTGCCTACGGCCGAACAATTTAATTTTTATGATCAGAGATAAAGTATATAAAGTTTAAGATATGTTTTCTAAACACTTTTATTTCATTTTTTCAAAGTCACAATCAATCGATGCCAGAAATTGCATTTAATTCAACAGTTTTTCAATACTATTTACGTCAAATTCTTCTTATTGTATCACTGAGGAAAGGGAAAGTCCCGAGAAGACGGATTCTATAAGGCAAAGTAGAAAAAGCCCGAGCATAAAATTGATTTCAGTTTTGGCAGAATAATCTAATTTCCAGCACTTTTAACTGCGATTACTCGTTATGAAAGCAATCCTTAGTGAAAGAGTACGTTTATTAAAATTGTTCTCGAACCGCATCTTCTATCAATTACGTGAATCAGACTTTTATACGTTGGATGCTTCGGAGGAGACAACTGTAACAATGGCGGCCGACATATCTGGGGAAGTTTAACTGCTACGGGAGATAAAAAAATAAATCCATACTGTCAGAATGGCCATGGACGGAATGCAAACTGGTTTCCGCGAGCGAGTGTACCTTGCACAGATGTAATTTGGTATATCTTGAAGAAGGTTCGGGCTGTTAATATCCGAATGATATAGATTCGCATAAATATATATTTTCATCATTTGGTATTTTTTTTTTTAAAATGTCATGTTACTTTTTACTTAGTTACTGCCCGGAAGTTGTTTTTCTTGCAATCTCTCGGCGGTCACGTGCCCTTTTGACTCAGCCCACGTATCACGTGATATACGCAACCTGATCATTTTGCAAGGTCAGCGAGAGACTTAGTTCAATGTGTTACAGCTCTTCACTTTCATATTCATATTGTACTCTAGTTTGCTAATCAACGTATCATGTAGACAAATCCACTAGATTCAATATCTGTTTACATTGTATATGGTTAGCCACGTTAATACTTATTTACTATATTCAGGGTTCAGTGTATTTACATTTCAATGATCCTTTTTCAAGACCGGACACCATCATTCGTCTTGTTCTACCGCCTCTTATTTTGACAGATTGTCATACATATCTAAATTGATAATTATCAAATACATATACTGGTACTGTTTCGTCACTGTGTAACAACCATATGTAAATATTTACATACCGACTGCAATTCCCTTCTTTGCAAGTATATAGAGCGATGTATTGGATTTGTCAGTACACGCAGTCACGTGACCCGAGTGTTAACCGCATTACATTTTGGCGTAGGAATGCATAAATGAATAAATAAAGAATAGAATATCACATATTTACTTCTTATCTATTTAATCTTAAAAGTCATACATTACCACAAAACAAAAACAAAAAATCGCAGAAAGAAATCGGAAACACAAGACTAAATATACATTTGTAGCACACTGTACAACCTACAGGTCCATATCGCAATATATCTAGGTCATGTTATGATGTTATGACCGGAACCACCATAAAGATGAAAGTTCGCTTCGTAGTTACAACAGAAAGAAAGAGAGTTAGGCCTAGTGCAACTTTGTCAAGCATCTCTGATAAACAGGTCGATCTGTTTGCTGTCACCGGATATTCCTATCAGAAATAATTCGTCACGTGCATCGTGTGAGATCAAGCCGTGTCACCGGATATTCCTATCAGAAATAATTCGTCACGTGCATCGTGTGAGATCAAGCCGTGTGAAATACTTATGTAAGTTGCGTACTAATCAGTAATCATGATTCCCAGCTGATTGGTAAAAAATGTCAAATAAAATGGCTACTTTCAGTTGTTGTGAATAAATATTAGCTGTCTCCCTTCTCGTAAGTCACACTCAAACTTTCTATAGTATATCCCATTAATAATATATCAGAATTCAAACGCAAATTCGTTGTAAATACATTATACAGCATACTCATGGACGCGGCCATTTGCATTTTCAATTCTAACCTTCCGGTTACCAAGCACACGAATATTTTGAAATAACTTCAAAACAAATCTGACACTTACTAAAAATTTTCCATATCACTAGTTCCTTTCAAAATGGTACGAAAATAAGAAAATAAACCTTGATTCCATTTAGTATTTCGGGACAGAAAAAGGGAACTACTTCTCGTCTCACACAGCTGTTTAGCTGTTACGTCATATAAAAAAAACTCCCACCGCAAAGGCAATTACATGGAATGAATTTCGTAACCAGCTGACTACAGATTCACAGAAAATGGTAATATATATATATATATATAAATATAAGGATTGTTTTTCATTTTTTTGGAAGCACTGAGTATAAATGCAATGGATTATAGAAATTCGTGCTGCACAGAAATTTTGTCCATAATCCATTGCATTTATACTCAATGCTTTAAAAAAAGGAAAAACAATCCTTAAACGTTTCTCAGATGTACTATCAGCAATACATATAGAGATATCTGGTGCTTATGTACCACCATAGGAAAATAGTATTAGCACTTCAAATTTAGCATTTGAAATCCACTTCCAATCTGGATAGATTATGATTTATACAACCTGTATCCTGTCATCGTTTATATATCTAGTGTCTCGTATAGGTATCCTCATAATAACTCATCATTTTTCAACATCAATCACTTCGTCTGTCCGATGAAGGTGTCACGATCGTATACCACTCGAAGGGGGCATAACTCTGTTCCTCCTACTGTAGTTATGTCATTCTTTTTTGTTCATGTATATATTTTTGTATACATGTATATACATTTTCTGTTGAATTTTGATTTTGCACGTCAATATGGTCATTGTTCACCCAATTTGCGAATTCCGTTTATAATCATCAGTCATGGCTTTCATTGTACACTGAGTATTAATGTTTAGTTACCTCCCCTGGCTATATGGTTCAATATCCAAGATTCCCCTATAACCTAATGGGTGTTACTATTGATCAGTACAAAGCCAGGATAGGAGCCTACAATAGAGGATATGTAGATACCGTGTTTCTTTTGTCATTGATATCTCGTATATTTTAAGCATCACCAAAAACTTATTTTTCATCACGTTTCTATCTCTGATCCTTATTCTTTGTGGAGATATTGAAGTTAATATGAGTACTAGCACTCGCACAAACGATCTTCATAGTGAACATAGTGAAAGTTCAGTCTCTAAACACGTCAAATCGTTTATTTTTTAAATGCATTAAAATGTTCAAAGTATAAGACCCAAAATTGACATTATAAGTGGTAACATTGGAAACTATGATTTATTGTGTTTCACTGAAAGCTGGTTACACCCCTCCATTCCCAACGGAGATTACGAAGGTCACGACCTCCCTCAACATAATGATAGATCTGATCGCATAGGTGGAGGAGTTATAGTTTATTGCCAAAAATATCTTAATGTTATAAGACGCACCAACCTAGAGGTACCTAGTGCTGAATGTATATGGATCGAAATTAAATTTAAAAATGAGAAATATCTAATTGGAACCTTTTACAGACCCCCAAATTCCAATCCTGATATATGGACCTATATTAATGAATCTTTCGAATTAGCTGTAGATACGAAAACCAAAAACATTATAATAACAGGCGATTTCAATGAGAATCAATTTAATGTTGATACTAGAATAAAAGAAATATGCAACACTCTTGATTTTATTCAACTAATATCAGATCCAACTTCGATTACTGAAAATTGCAACACCCTCATAGACCTACCCTTAACGAACAATCACAGCAATATCCTACATAGCGCTGTATGCGAGCCATTATTTCTTGATGTAAACGTAGGATTTCATAAACCTATTGTAGCTTTTTTAAACGTAGATAAACCTAAAAATCAATAATTTATAGAAAAATCTGGTTTTATGAACAGGGGACTTTGAAACTTACCGAGCTGAATCAAACAACACTGATTGGGACTCAATGACAAAATCTTCAATAGAATTAGAGGACATAACTAAACAATTTACTAAACACATCTTTCAGATAGCCAACGGAACAATTCCTAATAGAATACTGTAATTTTAGTACGCTCAAATGACTAAAGATATAAAACGATTGATGAGAAAAAGAGATAAACTACGGAAAAAGCGAAAAAGTTAAATACTATATCACGGAATAAAATTCAAAATATTTAGAAATAAAGTTGTAACCATGTTAAGACAGGCTAATGCTAAATATTATAAATCCTTATGTGAAAAGATAAAATTAAATTTTGGCGGTAAAGACTGGTGGAAATTGAATAAACAAATCTCTAAATTTCCTGGTAAATATCGACGCACTTCTCTCTCACAACGATGAATCGGTCTCTGGTGACATTGAAAAAGCTAACATACTGAACACATTCTTTGCCTCGCAGTCAATTGTGGACGATTCCAACACTGATAGATTCCCCGAGATTCAGAACGACAGCTTTGAAATCATATTATTATCACTGCTAAAGACGTACATGATATCCTTGACCTGTTAGATACATCTAAAGCAGTTGGTCCAGATAATCTTAGTGCAAGGTTACTAAAAGGTTACTTAAAGAAGCTGCTCGTCAACTATCATATCCAATTAGTAAACTATTCATTCTGTCATTGCAAGTAATATATTTCCCTAAATAATGGGAAATAGTAAATGAAATTGCCATCTATAAAAAGGATAATCAAAAACTTCCTAAAATTATCGTCCTATATCTCTTTTAAGTAACGTAAGCAAAGTATTTGAAAAATGTGTGCACAAAAAATACATAACTATATAATTGGTAACAAACTTTTATCTCAACATCAGTCTGGTTTTCAATGTGGAGATTCTACACCAAATCAGTTATTATATCTAACTAATGAATATTATAATGCTGATCAGGGAAAAGAAATCAGGGTGGTTTTTTTTACATAAGCAAAGCTTTTGACAGGGTTTGGTACAAGGGTTTCCTTTTTAAAATTTAAAAAATTGGCATCACGGGTAACTTACTTCTCTGGATTAAATATTATTTTTTAATCGAAAACAGAAAGTAATTATTAATGGAAAAGAATCCAATTTACTAAATATAAATGCTGGCGTCCCTTAATACACGATATTCGCTGTAATATAAAATTATCTGCAGATGACACATATATTTATACTATTTTCGAAAATCCTAACACTGCAGCAGAAATCATCAACAATGACTTAGAAACCGTATATAACTGGTCCAAAAAATGGCTCGTTAATTTCAACCCCCCCCCCCCGAAAATGAAACCCTCTTAATAACAAGAAAATTAAGTAACATACCCCATCCCACCCTGTTTTTCAATAACACACCAATGAGGTAACATCTCATAAACACCTAGGTCTAATCATTAACGATACATGTCAACGGAGGGGTTCATATAGAAAGTATCCTAAATTAAATGCTACTAAAACACTAAATATCTTCAAATTAAAATTTGACTTAGATCGCAAAACATTAGAAACCATGTACTTTTCCTTCATTAGACCTACCCTAGAATATGGCGATATTTTATTTAATAACTGCCCAATTCACCTAAAAGAAAAAATAGAAAATATTAACATCGAAGCAGCTAGGATTATGACAGGCACAACTAAACTAATAAGTCTACATTCTTTATATACTGAAACTGGATGGGAAAGGTTAGAAAGACCAAGAGAAAAACATACATGAATTCAGTTTTATAAGATAATAAATAATATATCTCCAGATTACTTGTATCAGCTACTACCCTTCACCCATAATCAGCATCACGTGTATAATATTCGAAATTCGAACAACTTAACGATTCCTCAAAGGAGATCTACTAACCACTCAAACAGGTTTTTAGCTTCAACCATTCGACTATGGACGCAACTCCCACAGAACATTAAAGATTCCGCTTCAGTAAATCCTTTCAAGTTGTTACTCAATACATATTTTGCCTCCATAGAAGTACCTTAGTACTACAATGTTGGAACTCGCCACGGACAAATTCTTCATGCTAGATTACGTACACGATGTAGTTCACTCGAACAGCATTTATTCCATCGTAACATCGAACCTGACCCATTTTGTCAATGTAGTAAAGTTGAATCTACTGCACATTATCTATTGGAGTGTACGAAATACTTTCACATTCGTCATATCATCGCAAACACATTAGATCCGCCCATAGATAGCAATCAACTTTTATTTGGAGACGAAACAAAATCATTCCAATTTAACAGACTCATCTTTTTAAATATTCAAGAATTCATTATGAAAAGCAAAAGGTTTTTGTAAAGATTCATATGTATGTATGTATGTATGTATGTATGTATGTATGTATGTATGTATGTATGTATGTGTGTACATATATGTGTATATGTATGTATGGGTGTATATGTATGTATGTATGTTTATATGTATGTGTATATATATATATATATATATATATATATATATATATGTATATACATGTGTGTATGTATGTGTATATGTATATATATGTATATAAAAAATCTCAGATACCAAAGCATAAATCAATAGAATGTCCAGGACATAGATACAAATCCGGTAAAAATGGACAAACACGGACCTCTGGAAACCAAGAGATTGTATCAGGTGCCATGAAGGAGTAAGCATTCCCTGTCGACCGGTCACACCCGTCGTGAGTCCACAGTCAAGTCCAATGAAATACGTGAGGAGTGAATCCTCATCACAATTGGTACAGACGTCTCAACAACCGCCAACGAAAAGGCAATTCACTCAACATTTCACTTAGTGAAACAGAGTAATCGCAAACAAGACTATTATACCGATCGTAAAATTTACGGAACATTGACATTAAACGCGGTTTTCGATATCCCTGTGTCAATAATTTGTCAGTGAGTAGTTTACCTCTGTATATGAAATCTTCATATGTTGTGCACGCCCTGGCATATCGGATCATTTGTGAAATATAAACTCCATATGCGGATGACTGAGGGATATTACTACTTAAATGTGGAAAATTTACGATGGGAAAGCCGAAATCGTCGCGTTTGTCGTAAAGCTTAGTTGCCATTTTCCCGTTTCTGTCTATATTAAGTAAAACGTTTAAGTGTGAAGCGTGTGTGCTTGATTCTGTTGTATCTTTAATAGCTGATCAATTTGGAGACTGAATTCATAAATTCATTGTTTTAATATTGTGAAACGCCTACAGTTTTCTGCCAGTTCATATAATGTCCAGATGACACAAAAAGGTGTCCGATACTAGTACTGTTGTCGCCGCCATATTGTTGTAGCAACAAACTTGCATAAACCTGCTAAACCACCCCAGGAGGCAGTTTGAATGGTTTGATAAACTCGTTTGGGTTTAGGAAAAAACAAATGAAAATCGAACTTTAGTTCAGAACCAGTTTCAAACAGGTTTATGTAACAAATGGAAAGTTTACAAATAAACTGGTTCAAAACTAAAACCAGTTTCTTAGAACAAATTCGCCCTTAGTGTATTATAATTATATGCAAATCGGAATTCGCATTTAAGATATGTTATTTATTCTCAATTTTGTAAACCCCTCGTTTAAAATTTTCCATTCACCAAATTCAGACCTCTCTCTCTCTCTCTCTCTCTCTCTGATTTTCTACCGCTATGTCACATATTCATCACTATACTTTCACGAGCGACTCTTTACCAAATAATCCTCATTATGTAACCTAGGAGAGGAATTTATATAAGCTGTCAGCTGTTTAAACCAAATACAGTTTACGCACATCATTCAATTCTGGGCATTCGAAAACATGATGGTACCCATCACCAAGTTTTCTTGTATTACAAATTTAATATAAGCTGTCAGTTCTATCAACAATAGACCACCTACCCGTTTCTATCGGAAGTTTATGATTTCCCGTTCTAATTCTGCAAAGAGTGGTTCTGTTTTTATTATTCAAAGTTTCTAAATACTTTTCAAAAACAAACTTCCCTAATAAACGATAGCAAAGAGCTTTAGGTGACGTATTAACTCATGAATACGAATGCTGTACACATAGTCGTTGTTTTATAAAAGTATATACACAATTTGCTGATACACCAACGCTCAACCAATATTGACTGTACCCACAGTTATTTAACACACACACACACACACACACACACACACACATACATATATATATATATATATATATATATATATATATATATATATATATATATATATATATATCATCAATGGAAAATTATAATTTAAGTTTTGTTAAGAGCTTTGTATAGTAGAGAAGACAAATCATATTCCTGATTTTCCCGTATTTTAAACCAAAAATTAATCATTCTTAATTTAATGTAAACTAACATTGGGAAAATACCCAGTTATCCATAAACCATGAAACTGGGTGTTGATTTTTTTAATTTAAAAGTAATTTATAAAATTGTCAATAATATCTAAATTAGAGTATCCCTTAATTTCACAGCCATAGGTTTTACCATCTTTTCCAATAAATCATATTATGTTAACTGTCGACCTTTTTAAAATATCGTACATGGTTGTATAAGCTCTTTTAATGTTATGTTTTTAGCATTAGAATAAGATCCATTATGTGAAAGAAGTAAGCCTAAGTTATTGAAATCATATACTCTTAAATATCGTTACCATTAATCTTGAATGAAACCTCTTGATTTGTATGTCTCTTAGAAAATACCATAAATTTAGTTTTAGTTTTATTAATTTTAAGTTTCCAGACAATATTCGTTAAAACTGTTAAATTGTAATTGCAAAATTGAGTCGGAAAATAAAATGTGTAATCTGCATATAATAGAGTAATAAGTTTCAGATACACACCAATATCATTTTCTATATCATTGGTAATACAGGTCAAATCCTTATTATTTTTTGATAGTAAGAACGACTAAATCTAAGTTAGAGAGAAAATTGGAATGGTGAGATTTTCACCTTGTAAAAGGCCTTCATCACTTGGAAAGTAATCAGTACAATTATTGCCAACAATTACCCTAGACTTGATACCCTGATAAAACTTAGATATCACATTAAACATTTTTCTGTTAATATTGCTTACACAAATCTTATACCATATACCATCTCTCCACACTTTATCGAAGGCCTTTTCGAAATCTATTCTGAATCTTTAGAGTGATTGCTAAATATAAAGTAAAACGTTAACAACAGAGAGTACAACAAAATACATGTATGTTGAAGCGAAATTAAAATATCATCTAAACAAAGAATCTTGTATACCGAGGTTAATATATATATATATATATATATATATATATATATATATATATATATATATATATATATATAATCTATATATATATATAATAAATAAGGGTATATTATAATATTGTTACATTGACATATCAATCAAGTTTCTTGTTATTAAATCAATCAGTTTCTTGTATTAACAACTGTCGTTTAACTGTGGAAAAGTGTAAATCTTTTTCTAGACTGGTAAATGTTTTAGTATTCCTGGAGCTAAGCAGTTGAACCAGTTTAAAAACAGATGGACAATTTATATACCATGGCTTGATGTAGCACAGTCTGATATCTTCATATACTGGACATAACAAAATGAAATGCATTTCATCCTCCAGATCGTTCCTATTACATAACGTTAACATATCGTTCCTATTCCTAATCAGTTGAACCAGTTTAAAAACAGATGGACAATTTATATACCATGGCTTGATGTAGCGCAGTCTGAGATCTTCATATACTGGACATAACAAAATGATATGCATTTCATCCTCCAGATCGTTTCTGTTACATAATGTACATATTTTATTATCTCTGGGGATGTTATTATACCTACCCGCCTCA
Organism: Atrina japonica; assembly: GCA_030159075.1. Taxonomy (NCBI): domain Eukaryota; kingdom Metazoa; phylum Mollusca; class Bivalvia; order Pterioida; family Pinnidae; genus Atrina; species Atrina japonica. The sequence continues at coordinate 181,023 of BROG01000247.1, read as the reverse complement.
ATATTCAAAGAGTGTGAATGTAAACGTTATTTACATAAAATTATTTTTTGAATCATTGGCCTATCAAGGCATACCTGAAATTGAAATATGTCAACAATAGCATTGTAAAGAATACATTTAGACGATCCTTTAAATGAACATAACAAACCTTGCACAATCATAAAAACATAATGAATACACGGGTAAAAATATTTCTCTTTCATCACAAATTGGTTATCCCATATATAATTTTTCTCTTCACATTTACGGTTAGACCCCACCTCTCTGTAGAGGTATGAAGATAATTCAACGTGTTTTGGAAATCGTGTATATCTTCTGAAAATAGGACAGCATCATCAGCATACATAATAACAAATAAGTTGAGCATTTGACAATTAGAATTGAATAACTCTGATTCCAAATCATTTATGAACAATGAAAAAAGAATGGGAAATAATCCCTCAGTTATTATATGTCCTTGTCCACTCCATTTAATCAACTTGTTATTCAGAACTGATGTAAACAACTTGGCAATGTGACTTATAAGAGTAATGCCTCTATAGTTATATACATTATTTACATCCCCTTTCTTGTGAAGTGGGATAATAATATTAATTTATCTTACTTGAGACTGATTTGTCCGCGTATTCAGAGTTATCTCAACCTGCTGGGTGAGATAAGCCTATTCTATAAATGCCAGGACTACTATTTAAAATGTTGTTGTCGTCTGCAAATGGGTGTAGTCGCTCCGTTTTACTGTTTCAAAGTGAGAAAAAAAAACCAGTCAAACACCATTTTGAGGGAGGGGTGGCGAAATCTCAATTCTTGTGCACACAATTTTGTTAGTCCACGACGAGGCTGAACAAAATTATATCCACTCGGATTGAGATTTCGCCATCCCTACCCCCAAAGTGGTGTTAGATTGTATTATCCCTGAGCCCAAGTAGAAGTAAAATATCCAACTCTTTAGAATTGCATTAAATAACTTAAATAACAGTAACGGAGAAAAAATATCTCTGAATTCAATATTGTAATCATTTAACACTATATCTTGTACAGAGATAATTTTTTAATGGCTGTATTTACTTCATTCATAGTCAATCTTTCATCAAGTTCAGTATAAACGTTAATTTCGTTAGATATAAAAAAATTTCAGATACCAAAGTATAAATCAATAGAATGCATTAACTGTATATATACTGAGTGACGAGTATTCTCGGGGACAATATGTCCACCAGCAGTGATAAATTATTTTCAGTACTTTCGGGAATAGTACTGTCGACACCCAGTAATTGCTTGAAAAAGTCTTCTAAACTTAGATCTTACATAAACCTAGTACCTGGTGTTTCGGTACCAGCTGATAATCTTAGACTAAAGTAATATTTGACACTGACAACTTTTTAAACTAAGATAGCCATCTTTTTACAGTGGTTACTCTTAGACGGATATAGGCTGTACGTTTAGATTTATTATTTCGCCTTGTCTGATACCAGTTTGTTTTTAGATAATCTATTTAAAATTGGAGCTCAACTGATGAAGTCTAATTGACGGAAACGATCGTCTTGAGCATTATCACTTTGGTATTATGTTTATAATATATATTACAAGTCTTATCTATTTTATGCCTAGATAACTTACTATAGAACTCACCGGGATAATTACGTTGTAAAGATTGTAACATGTCACCTTGTGCAATTAAGAGTTAATGATATTGATGCATGATCAGAAAATATATTAACTTCCTTAACCTCAAATGATTTAAGTATCGTGTAAGTTGACTTTGAAGTCAATACATAGTCTATAGCACTACTACCGAGGGCATTATAAAATGTTATTTTCCCTACATTGTCACCGCTAGTGACATTTAAAATACGTAAATCAGTAGCTTGGCATAATATAAAACATATCAGATACCAAAGTATAAATCTTCAGGATGTCCATGACACAAATATAAATCTGCTAAATGTTGGACAAATACGGACATCTGGATTGTGACATACTCCGACCAAACGTATCAACATAGCTATCCCCTGAGTTACATGTAATGTTAACCGTATCCTCAAGGTAATTAACGATGTTATCAATTTTATCGTACATAGTTGCATGTATCTCGTATGAAATGTAATCCGGTCTAGTACCAGTTCTACTATTCAGATCACCGCACACTACCACAAGTCCCTCACTACTATAGAGACCAATACCATCTTCTAGAAGATGAAATAGGTCGACATCATAGTGACGGTACAAAACTGAATTTTTAGATGGTAGGTAAGTAAAAGAACATATCGGTACTATCAGAAAGAAGTGACTTATCCACTTTCATCTACCTGAGTTGACAGTAATGCAATATATGCTTTCAACCATGGCTTATATAAACATACAATATATTTGGAGCGTGGTATTGACGTACAATGCCCGAAACCGTCTATATTAATTTCATCACTTACCAAAAGTCAATACTCTGACAAAAACACAATATCATAATCTTTAAATATATAAACCATCACATCCTCATCTATTGACTCTTGAGTAATTACATATCATTGTAAAATATATCATATAACTCCTCGCGACGCTGTATAAGTGCTTGTTACATAATATCACTGTTTCGATAACCATATTTAAAAACTATTTTCTTAGCACGAACAGTATTAACTGGGTCGTTTCCTTGAAACGCATGGTTAGCCTAATCGGCGCATGATAAGAAAACTGTGCGAACTTACCAACGGTGAATTCGAGGTAATTCCCTATATAAAAAAACCTCAGATACCAGAATATAAATTTTGAGGATGTCCAGGATATAGATACAAATCTAGTAAAAATGGGCAAACACGGATTTCTGGAAATCAAGAGGTGGAGTCAGGTGCCATGGAGGAGTAAGCATACCCTGTCGACCGGTCACACCCGCCGTGAGTCCACAGTCAAGTCCAAATGAAATATGTGAGGAACGAATCCTTGTCACAATTGGTACAGCCATCTCAAAAACCGCCAATGAAAAGGCAACTCAACTCAAACAGTATAATCGCAAACAAGACTATTATACCGAACGATGACATCAAACACGGTTTTCGATATCCCTGTGTCAATAATTTGTCAGTGAGTAGTTTACATCTGTATATGAAATGTCCATATGTTGAACATGCCTGGCATATCGGATCATTTATGAAATATAAACTCCATATCCGGGTGACTGTGGGATATAACTACTTAAATGTGGACAATTTACGATGGGAAAACCTAAATCGTCGCGTTTGTCGTATAGCTTAGTTGCCAATTTCCAGTCTCTGGATATAGTATGTAAATTGTCAGCGTGTGTGCTTGACTCTGTTGTATCTTTAATTTCTAGTTCGATGGGATATATCGCATTGACATATGTATGAAAATTGTCATTATTAATTGACAAAACGTCGATATGTCTAAAGTCAAGCTTTTTCTTCTTTTGATTCAGCAGTTTCTGAATGAAGTCTGCTTCATATTCTGACAGTTTGTTGAAAGATCACGTCTCCTAACATTACAAGTATATTGTCTATTACAAATTCCATAATGCTTTTATATCAACTTCAGTGTATTAATATGTAGAATCAGAGTGGTGTTGGAGAAAATAAGTATCATTAGATATTTAAATTTTCGGGTACCACCTTTAGTGAAAAAAACAGTTGTCTGTGATGCTAAAAAGTTATATAACTTTGAAAGTCAGATAATAAGTTTTTTTTCTGTCAAACAGCTTTGCACTGCATATCGTTAAACACGATGTACCTCTGGGACTATGTTAAAGTCGGCCGATTTAATGTGTTCTATATTCACTTTTAAAATACAGGACTTGATTTTTATTGGAAAGTGCATGTACTATGTAAATATATGCTTTCCAACGCTATTTTAAATACCTGAAGAAAATCGGATGAATATATGAATAAATATATCAATTCACTAAAATATTTTATTCCGATCTTTAATGTTACCCTGAATGCTGAATTTGACAAAATCAAAACAATATAACTGTGAAAAGTATATGTACCTCATGTTTTACAATCGTGCCGCCATGCCATTTGGAAGTTCATGATCATATGTGTCAAGAATGATCAAGCCGAGAATGTGATGGGGCGAGTTTAAAATGGATCGAGATCACCCGATATACCCGGCACGTGGACAATTTCAGAGACGAATGTTTTGAAACGACGAAAAATACCAACTTTGCCTGATTTAGGTATGAAATGATGATGTACGAAAATAAACGAAAGGGTAATAAGAACAGAATATATATTAACTGCAAATAGCACATGTTTATTGTACACTCGGTATTCTTCGTAAAAAAATTACCGAAAGTTAATTTATAATGTTCAAACTCAAAGTAATGGCGGACAAACAATAACTGATATTACGGGTTACGCTTGGCAAGATTGTTGCAATTATACACATGCATGTGTTATTCTAACCACCAGATCGTCTCTTTGGAATATATATGAGATAGAATATTACATAAAATGGGTATGTTAAATTTTTCACCGACGACAGCTCATATCGCTGTCAGATTCTGTATAGCCTTTTCATTTTCAGTAAGTGAAATACGTTCGTTTAAGATAAAATTTATTTGGTCATTTTTTTTACTTGAGGTAAGTTTATGTTTTGTGCATTACCAGCATTTAAAATTGCCTAGTGTTTTACGTGTAGAATCAATCATTATATTACACATTCTACTAACAAGTAAAAATGAACAAGTACCAATTAATAATCGAAGCTCAAGTCCATTACAACACGACGAATTAGATGTGCAATGGTCTCAACATGAAAAACAATTGCGAATCCGAAACGGGATGGGACCAGGTGTCCGAAAGGAGTCCGTGTCCTATGCTGGCATGCCACTACCGTCGCAAATGTTCCATGGTTCCATGGAAACCTTTCTAGTACGATGAACGGGTCAGGTTCGGTGAAAAGCAAGATTGGCGAAAGGGAGTCACTGTCTGTGGCCGAGCTCCGAATACTATCTAATTGAGAGGGGACTTCATAATGTTTAACAAGATGCCTGTATCGACCATAAAACTTGAAAACGATTTCAATCGTTCAATTTTTGGTTTTTTGTTGTTTTTTTGTTTTTTTTGTTTAACACCACTTTTCAAGCGTTCAACAACGTAACCTTGTGTAAGTAGTTTAATGGCGAGTCATTTCACTACCAGAATAAAACATCCATAATAAGAAGAGCATGTCATTGCATAACGTGTAAGTAGTGAAATGAAAACGCCATATGCAGGAGAAGATGGAATATTACTACTTAGAAATGGGAAGTTCGTGATATGGAAATTGAAATCGTTGCGTTTATCATAGAGGGAGGTGTGAAGTTGACCGTCCTTTACCATCAACAGGAGTAAATCTAAGTAACAAGCAAATGTGTTGCTCTCTGTCTCCTCATTGATCTCTATCTATCTCAACAGGATATATCTGGCTGAGGTAATTCTGAATTATTTATGGACAGGACGTCATCGATAAGTAAAACTGAACCGAGATGCTAACGCTTTGTTTCCTTTGGAGATAAGAGACTGTATAAATTCCGCTTCATATGAATACAAAAAGATGTCAGCCAAAAGAGATGCACAATTGGTACTCATTGGAATGCCGACAATCTGTTGGAAAACTTTTCCCGCAAAAACCACGGAGTGAGAACAACTTAAGACTTTGACACAAACACACAAATATAATTGGTATGCGTAAATTTTAGGAATCCAAGAGACGTTCATCTAAAGGATTTCCAATTTTCTCGAATTCACAGTATCAAAACATATGACTTCTCTACTCTTTACACAACTATTCCACATAAAAAAATCAAAAGAAAGACTTCTAGGCATCATAGACAACTGTTTTTTTCACTAAAGGTGGTACCCGAAAATTTAAATATCTAGTGATTGGCTATCAGGATACTTATTTTGTCCAACACCATTCTGATTCTACACATAAATACATACACTGAAGTTGATATAAAAACATACTGGAATTTCTAATAGACAATATATTTGTAATGTTCGGAGACGTGTTCTTTGAACAAACTATCGGCATCCCTATGGGAACCAATTGTGCCCCTTTATTGGCCGACCTGTTCTTTTATTCATACGAAGCAGACTTCATTCAGAAACTGCTGTATCAAAAGAAGAAAAAGTTAGCGATGTCCTTTAATTTGACATTTAGATATATCAACGACGTTTTGTCAATTAATAATTACAATTTTCATACATATGTCAATGCTATATATCCCAGCGAACTAGAAATTAAAGATACAACAGAATCAAGCAAACACGCTTCATACTTAGACATTTTACTGAATATAGACACAGACGGGAAAATGGCAACTAAGTTATACGACAAACGCGACGATTTCGGCTTTCCAATCGTAAATTTTCCAAATTTAAGTAGTAATATCCCTCAGTCACCCGCATATGGAGTTTATATTTCACAAATGATCCGATATGCCAGGGCGTGTACAACATATGAAGATTTCATATACAGAGGTAAACTACTCACTGACAAATTATTGACACAGGGATATCGAAAACCGAGTTTAATGTCAACGTTCCTCAAATTTTATGGTCGGTATAATAATCTTGTTTGCGATTACTCTGTTTCACTAATTAAATGTTGAGTACGTTGCTTTTTCGTTGGCGGTTGTTGAGACGTCTGTACTACTCCTCACGTATTTCATTGGATTTGACTGTGGATTCACGGCGGGTGTGACCGGTCGACAGGGGATGCTTACTCCTCCATGGCACCTGATCCAACTTCTTGGTTTCCAGAGGTCCGTGTTTGTCAATTTTTACCAGATTTGTATCTATGTCCTGGACATTCTATTGATTTATAATTGGTATCTGAGATTTTTTATATACTTATATTCAAGTTAACTTCAAAAATTATTTTGTAAATGACCTAAACAGATGATGCACACCCTCGATACGATAAAACATATCACGTTTTTATTTCAGGAAAGAAGCTAATTTGTACCTGTTAATCCATATAACATAACTTTCTCTTTGTGCGTACGAATCAAAATATCAAGGCGAGATATCCCTGGAATGTGAGGTGCGATTTGATTAGGGGACGAAGTGTCCATATTCCGCACTGATGGTTTTACAGGTTATTCCTACTGGCAACTTGGTATTATTGTCAGTCAGAGTTGATTTAACTTACGGCGTGACTACTCAAAGCCCTTGCCACACGCTAAATACGCCAACGAAATATAAGCGCAATAATAATTGTATACGTAAATTGTTTCTTTTTATTGGCAACACATTTGACATCTTCCAGAAGCTAAAGAAAAATATATGGCTGCTCTAAGCCGTACATTGCAGGTGTGTAATTCTAATGCAACACGACCACTTGCGGTGGTCTAGTGGTAAGGCATTTGAATCGCAAGCTGAAGGTACCGGGTTCGATTCCCGAAGAGAAAGTTACGGATCTTTCGGATGAAATTTAAACCCGAGGTCCCATGTCGCGGAAGGCGGAACACGTCAAAAAGCCCTCACTGCGTTGGCCAAAACCCAAAATTTGTACACCTAGAGCTGGTGACATCTCGATAGAAGTGAAAAATTCTTGACGGGATATAAAACAAACAAACAATCTAACGGCGCACCGAAATTATATATTCATATGACGCTTGAATTCAGTAATGCCGTCAACAAATACGACAGGAATGGGATTATGTACGCCCATATCACAAGAAAAGGAAGGTCCGTCAGTTTTCATTGGAAGATTTAGAAGAACTGGTTAAGATATTTCCCTCTACATACAAATCTGGTGATATTGGACGAGCACGGACCTCTTGAAATCCAGAGGTGGGATCAGTAGTAATGTAGATACTCGCCATGAGTTCGCAGTATAATGACCCAGTTTCCATATCTATCAGATGGTTTACAATTTCTCTGAGGTCTACAAGACCTCTCGGGTATAGTTGTGACTGGTTCCTGAAAAGAAGTGCATGTATTAAAATGGACCTTTGACCAGGTAAAACTGAAATTTGAGAACTTTCTATCATGTTGGTATGAGGTTCAACAACATTGATATTCTGATTATTTGTATCTGAAACTGATATCCCGGAAGTATCCTCATTTGTATTGAATTTACCTGGTGGTTGTCTTTAAAAGTTTTCCCTGAGGACTCATTCCGTTTGCAGTCAGAAATTCGTCTAGCAGGGATAACATATTTAGAAATAAGTTTTCCCCTTGGACTCATTCTGTCTGCCGCCAGAAATTCGTCTAGTAGGGAAAACAATTTTCCCTGTGAACTAATTTTGTCTGCAGCCAGAAATTCGTCTAGTGGGTTAACATACCTAGAACTTCGAAGATAACCATCGTTATCAGACGCATATTCTGAGCTACATGTAGACAATTGATTAATATCTTGAGTAGTTCATTTTGGGAATAACTGATATTATCTGCACGTAAAATATAATTTACAGGCAAAAGAAAATTCCTGTGTGAGGTTTTAACACAACCTTTCAATTTTCCTTTTGCACTTCATAAACGGGAAGATCTTTATTTGGAATTTCTTTTATACTGAATGGAGTTTTCTCCCATTTACCTCCCAATTTATTTTTTTACCTCGAACGGTAATGTTTTGAACTAAAATATTGTATTCTACCTCAATTTAGAGTCACAGACCTTTGAGTCGTATCTCTCCTTATATTTCTTTGCCTTTTTATCATATTCTTAATATACAACCTTGTACTGAAGTCTCTTTTTTAACTTTTTAAATATTATAAACATAATACCAAAGTTATAATGCTCAAGACGATATCGTTTCTTTCAATTAGACTTCATCAGTTGAGCTATGATTTGAAAGTATGTGTTTTTTCTAAAGATAAAGTGGTATCATACAAGGCTAAATAATATCTCTAAAAGTATAGCCGAAATCAGTCTGAGATTAACCACTGTAAAAAAAAATGACTATCTTAGCTCTAGAAATTTTTCGAATTTAAATGGTGTTAACAGTGCCAAATATTACTTTAGTATAAGATGAACAGCTGGTACCGAAATACCTGGTACTAGGTTTATGTATACCCTCGGGGACTCAAACGGTCCACCAGCAGTGGCAACGACCTAGTGGTTATAAATATTATAAACATAATACCAAAGTTATAATTCTCAAGACAATATCGTTTCGCTCCAATTTGAAACGTATGTGTTTTTTCTAACGATAAAGTGGTATCATACAAGGCCAATTAATATCTCTAAAAGTATAGCTGAAATCCGTCTAAGAGTAACCACTGTAAAAAAGACTATCTTAGCTTTAGAAATTTAAAAAATATATAACAGTCTTAATCAACTTTGGACGCCATTTGTCACGGAGTCCCTTTCCTCAGACAATATCAGAGAATTGCTTCTTTCACAAATTTTATTTTATATTTCATACAACTTAAAACAAATAGAAAGTATATTTCAGGCAGCATTCACTTTTTAATTTATCGATATGGTTTAAAATATTAAGTTTTAAATTAAAGGGGTCATTCATTATATCGTCCTTTCACAAAATTATAATTTATAAATAGATCTGTATATACATGTACATGTACTTATTATAGTACATATATTTATATACATTTTGTACCTTGTAATTCAAATAAATGTAAAACTTAACACTTAACACTTTTCCATCGTAAGAACATCGTAAGAAATTAATGGGAAACTTAATATTTTGTACTTCTGTTTCTTATTACTTCTAACCATAAAGACATGATTGCAAAGGGTAAGGCAGGAGTTATTTCATTCCAACATTCGTAGTAATCATTCTCATTCAATGAAATCACGAGATTTAACATGTGCAACACGGACATTTCAGACAAAACAGTTACAAGACACACTCTGACATCGCCCTTGACTAAACATAAACAGTTCACCGAACAGTGATCACTATTGAAGAATCAACTGTATGTGAGGTGGATCCTACATTTTACAGCAGTATTATGTTTTAATTTATAATTGTTTATCATAATATTTTATTAAAGATTATTACCTGTGTGACACAAGTGCCTTTGTAATGTAGCAATATTATCTGATGTGGCAGTGCTGAGCCGGCCTGGCTCAGTCGGTAGCGCGCTCGACTCTAGATCGTGAGGTCGTGAATTTGAGTCCAGCTGGCGGCAGGTTGGTTTCCTGTCTGTCGGATGAGACAGTAAAATCCGTGGTCCCGTGTCACAGTAGGTGTCGGCACGTTAAAGAACCCCCACTGCTCAATGGCCGTAAGTGCCGAGCATAGGCCAAAATTTGAAGCCCTTCACCGGCATTTGGTGACGTCTCCATATGAGTGAAATATTCTTGAGTGGGACGTTAAACAACAATAAACAAACAATAAACATGTGGCAGTACCAAAAGCGAGTATAATAAATGAACTTCGTTTAGACTGTTGGGTCTGTGGTCTGTATATTTTTACAACTAAATTATGTGAGCATTGAGAGATTTAATGATGTGTTAGCTTTATTTGCATTTGGGTAGGTTACAGAATAGTTCGTTTTGTAGATAATTATCTTGTGAAGTTGCGTACGGGAATTTAGAATCGAGTTGACCTTTTAAATATTACTTCATAGTTTACTCGTTGGATGATTTTAAACCAACTTTTATTCAGAGACAGAGTTTAATTGTTGAATGTGGTGTAAAGCAGTAACTAACTATATGAATGCAGTAACATCCATATTTATATTGTATTAAAATGTTAATAATAAAATTACTATTACCGACTTGAAATATCCATTGATTTTCACTTAGCTCTTCCAAACATTTCATCTTCACAGCAATATTAGCTACATTGGATTATTGATACATGTAATTGCTCCCCTGTTATCTTAGTAATCACAAATTGACAGAGTAAGACTTTTACTGTATTAATGGCAAATATTACATTCCATTTTCATCTTTACAACTTCTTAGAGGAAAGGCACTGATTGGCATTCATAGGTCAATATTTACAAATTTTCATGGTTGGTACATGACGACGTTTGTGGAAGTGGTCACCTCCCAGTAATACTAAAATCAACAGATAAAAACAAACAACGAGACTCACAAAAGATGGAAACTTAAACAAGCTGACTGGACAGCATTTGAAGTTCTATGTTCCAATGAGTTTAAAGATGATATTGTCAACTGTGATGATCCAATAACTCATTTCGCAAGCACGATTCTTCAGATATCTGAGAAAACTATTCCTAAAACCTCGACAGCTTCTAAAATTCGAAAACCTTGGTTCGATGAGGAATGCAAAACCGTCATTAAACGTCGAAAGAACACAGAAATTTTTTTTCGACGATTTCCAACTACTAAAAATTCAAGAAGCCTGCGTTTAGCTAGGGCAAAGGCAAGGCGAACAATAACATAAAAGAATAAAACATCATGGAGAAATTTTTTCCAAGCTTAATAATATGACATCCATAACAAAGGTTTGGAACATTATAAATAGAATTAAAGGAAGGAACACAACTCTCAGAACAAAACATTTTAAATCTGGTGATACAGTTATTCCGGACAATATAGAAATGGCAAATACGCTGGCAAACACCATCGCCCAAAATTCTTCATCGGACTTTGTTCCGAAATATTCATTCAATACAAAACAAAAACGGCTGAAGGTCCTGATAAAATCCATTATCAATTTTTGAAACATTTACCTCTAAATGTCAAGAAAATATTGTTAAATATTTTCAACAAAATTTGAAATACAGGGCAATACCCTAAGTCCTGGAATGAAGCAACCATTATTTCAATTCCTAAGCCAGGCAAGGGCCATGCCAACCCTGACAACTATCGCCCCATAGCTCTTACAAGCTGTGTTTGTAAGACAATGGAGAGAATGATAAATGACAGGTTGGTATGGTACCTCGAACACAATAATATTATATCAAATATACAATGTGGTTTTAGAAAAAAGAAAAGCACCACAGATCATTTAGTTCCACTTGAACATTTATTAGAAATGCTTTCCTGCATAAACAACATGCCATTTCAGTCTTTTTCGACCTTGAGAAGGCGTATGACACGACATGGAAATATGGTATACTAAAAGATCTACATGAAGATGATTACGTGGTCGGATGCCAATTTTTATTTCAAAGTTTTTAGAAAACCGAAATATTAAAGTAAGACTTAATACCACAATGTCTGAAAGACACAATCAAGAAATGGGCGTCCCCAAGGTAGTATATTGCCAGTTACACTTTTTAATTTGAAGATAAACAGTTTGATTAAAGTTTTAAGTCAAGACATGCAAGGATCATTATATGTTGATGATTTTGTCATTTCTTACAGAGCCAGACACATGCATACCATAGAACATGCCTAAAAAAGGAAGAACAATGGGCAACTGAAAACGGCCTTAAAGTTTCCAATTCAAAAACAGTATGCATGCATTTTTGCAATCAGCGGGGTGTTCATTCAGATCCTGAATTATATCTAAATGGTAACAGAATTAAAGTTGCACAAGAAACAAAATTTCTAGGTCTTATTTTTGACAAAAAAACTTTCTTTCATCCCTCACTTAAAATCATTAAAAGTAAAATGTCTCAAAGCTTTAAATATTGTGAAAGCAGTTTCAAATACTAGCTGGGGAGCAGACAAAACAGTTCTCCTAAGATTATATCATTCACTTGTACGATCAAAAATTGACTATGGATGCATTGTGTATGGCTTTGCTCGTCGTTCCTACTTAAAAATACTTGATACCGTTCATCACCAAGGTCTGCGTCTTGCGCTTGGTGCATTTAGAACATCACCAGTAGATAGTTTGTATGTAGAAGCTGGAGAATTACCTCTAGAGCAAGGACGGATCAAATTGACATTACAGTATATAACAAAATTAAAATCGGATCCCGACTGTGTCTTCATACCGCTTTATGAACAAATGTACGAAAATCGTACAAAAACTATTGCTCCACTTGGTATTAGAATTAAAGAACATATTGAAGACTGCGATTTATTTTTATACACTATTTCATATTTAAATGTATACAGAACGCCTCCATGGGAACTAACAAAACCAACTGTTGATTTATCTTTAAACAAAAACAAAAAATCTTAATCAAAACCAATAGATTTAAAACAGCAATATTTGGAATTAAAAGAAACTTACGACGACAACAACTTTTTACCTGTTTTCACTGATGGATCAAAGTTATCAAGCAATGTTTCTGCTGCAGCTATTATTAACTTTGAAATTCTCAAAACAAACATGCCGCGTGATGCCTCTATATTCACCACTGAGGCCACAGCGATTTTACTGGCATTAAATTATATAAAGGCAAAAGCAATAAGAAAATGTGTTATTTACTCAGATTCTTTGTCTTGTCAATTTAAAGCGGAAACCTTTCTAAAAACATAATTTTTTAAATAATAGAGACCGTACATTATTTGACATCTGTAGTTACAGAGATAATCTTCTGTTGGATTCCTAGCAACATCGGCATAAAAGGAAATGAAAAAGCTGATAAAATTTCTAAATTAGTAATGAGAAATTTACCGTCTGAAAATAAAATTCCGTACACAGATCTTAAACCATCTATTATAGATTGTATGACCGCAACATTCCAACAACGTTGGGACCTACAAACTGAAAATAAATTGCATGAAATAAATACAAAATGTATAAATAATTCACCAGTCTTCTCTACAAATAGAAAAGATGAAGTTACTCTGACCAGACTTCGTATTGGTCATAGTGGCCTTACACATAAATATTTATTATTTAAAGAAGAACCATTGGAATGTATACCGTGTGGTTCAGGACTAACAAATAAACACATTTTAACAGAATGTACAAATTTTAAACCTACTCGTGAGAAATATTACTCCGAGAAAGATCTTAATAGTGTTTTTAATATAACGTAGCTGGCGACATCATTTTAGAATATCTTAAAGATATTGGTTTGTATTCTAAAATTTGAAATATCTAATTAATATTTTGTCAATAATTTACAAACTTGTTTGTCTGTTACCAAATGTTTAGTGACAAAAGATTTTAAAGAGAATAGACTTACTATGTTTTTACTTAAAAAAATAACTTTACCCGAATCGCCACGATATAACTGAAATATCGTTGAAAGTGTCGTTAAACAAGAACAAACAAACATTGATTCTGTTGTGTCTTTAATTTCTAGTTCGCTGGGATATATGGTATTGACATACGTATGAAAATTGTTGTTATTAATTGACAAAACGTTGTCGATATATCTAAATGTAAAATTAAAGGACATCGCTAACTTTTTCTTCTTTTGATTCAGCAGTTTCTGAATGGAGTCTGCTTTGTATGAATAAAGGAACAGGTCAGCCAATAAAGGGGTGCAATTGGTTACCATAGGAATGCCTACAGTTTGTTGAAAGACCACGTCTCATTGCAAATATATGTCTATTAGAAATTCCAGCATGTTTTATGTCAACTTCAGTGTATTTATGTGTAGAATCAGAGTGGTGTTGAACAAAATAAGTATCATGATAACCAATTACTAGGTATTTTAATTTTCGGGTACCACCTTTGGTGAAAGAAAGTTGTCTATGATGCTAAAAAGTCTCTCTTTTAATTTCTTATGTGGAATTGTTGTGTAAAGAGTAGAGAAGTCGTATGTTTTGATACTGTGAATTTGAGAAAAATCACGTGCCTTCAAATTTTCTAAAAGAATTTTTAAGTATCCACATCTGATTTAAGCCGCTTCTGGAATAAGCAACTGTGCAGTATTGCTGAAGTTTCTCCTTAATGGCTGTCAATATCTTGGTACGGAGTAAAGATAAAGGTTGGGTAGAACATTTGCTGGATCCTGCTATGTACCTCTGCTTATATTGGGTTTTATGAAGTTTAGGTATCCAATATAAATATGGTAGCTCAAAATCAGTAAAGGTTGTAGGTACATCAAAAGAGCGTAATACAGACACGTGATTTTGAAGGATCTCGTCCTTTGAAAGTGGAGTACATGTGTATGTAGGATTACCAGAATTCGTATTAAACCCCAGTTCTTATAATAATTAATTATAGTAATGTGCCTTACAAATAAAAACTATATTATTTGAGGCTTTGTCTGCTGGGACCAGTACATATTGGTCTTGTAATCTGATTCGTTTAGTAAAGCACAATCTATTACTGAAGAACCAATGTTATTATAAAAAGTTATTTCCCCCTCTATATCTCCGGCACATCGTCCGTTCAATATGCGCATTTTAGATGACTTTCAAAGACTAATTAAATGTCTGTCAAAAGTATTGACCGTTTCATTTTCTGGTGAAATGGGGAGAAATAAGTCTGGGCATAAGCTCGTTATACACTGAAAATAAATCAGGGTATGTATCATTCTGATTATAGGTATCAGGTAATGTACCAACTCTGGAATTAAGGTCACCTTTTTCACTATAATTGCAGATATCTTCTGCTAACGACTGAAACAAATCACAAATAAATTATATATATATATATATATATATATATATATATATATATATATATATATATATATATATATATATATATATATACGATTTTAAAAAGTTTAAGTTTATTCACTGCCCCCATAGAGTTATAAAGCATTATTCATTTTTTACCAAGTTTTGTCTGCACATATCTCTCTCTCTCACACACACACATGCACACAACGATATGGCTTTTCCTAGAATTACTATTACACCACCCCTCTGTTCGATACTTTTCGGTATTTAGACTAACCGCACGTTTTAGCGCTATCAATCAAAACCCAGTTGAGCTGGAACTGCAAATGGTGTAGGCTATTTGGGCTGAGCTTCTAGATCTAATTGCAGAAGTTAAAAACAGAGGCAAGTTCACTACAAATTTCTCCAGAAATTGTTACTTAATTACGAAGCTAAATAATAGGATGTCAAATAAACTGGAATTTACAGAAAGCATTCATTTCTATGGTATTACAGTACAGAACAGATACTGATAGATCTAGGCCGAACTTTCTGCCCCGTATACTTTCTTCGTAGCAAAATGCTTAGGGCGATGATAGATCTAACCACATTTTTTCCAAAACATTCATGCCATTATGGAGAGTCATTTTTAAACCAATTTATATAAAACTTATAGATCAATCGATACCATAAACTCTGAATATCTATCGATAACACTTTCAGGTTTCATTGTTTATAAAATTTTGCACATAAACCTCAGTCAGAAAGTCTGGAATTTTGTCCCTCTCTCTCTCTCTCTCTCAACTGATGGGGGTCTCTGTGGTTTATTGGTTAATGCATCACACTTTAAACCATGAAGTCTCTCACTTCTGGTCAGAGTAGGTTTGAGCCCTGCTGGAAGTTAAGTTGATGATCAACTTGATCTTGTGAGAAAGTTTGCCAGTTTACTTGTGGAAGGCCGGTGGTCTCTTACTTGGCATACTGTAACCGGGTTCTCTCCTCCACCATTAAAATCTTGATGGTGCTTCTGATAATCTTTTGTAATTTTCAGCTTAGTTTTAGTGCCAGAGATCAGATAGACCCATTATTTGATAGATGGTACTATGGACTCTGATGGTGATGACCAGGCAGAGAATGACAATACAGAATGGTCACTACCAGTTGATGGTTTTACGGCTGTTGACACATATGTACCACAAAACTATAATTGTATGGCCAAGCATGATCAGAAATATGTTAATGGTTTGTATGAAATCTATTTTTTTGTTAAGTTTATACAATTTTAGCATTGCATAGTAAAAACTGTATTATCAATAAAGTGAGTATGTTTGTGCATGCCACATTATGTCACATTGTTACAGGCAATTCAAAGTTATGTCAGCCATGACCATCACTCAAAGATCTCATGTTAACATGTTAACCAATTAAATAAATTGTCAAATTTGAAATTCTACAAAAAATATCAGTTTAACCCTATATGATATCTTCTACAATATATTAAACCATTATTACAAGTTGATGTTCCATCAGCTGACGTTGATATTCCATCAACTGAGTAATGTAATAGTAAGTTGTTTATTGGGATCAAGTCAAAGCACATTTTGCAGTATGGGGTTAATAACAAATTATATTGACAGGAAATTACAAATGTATGTGCATTTCAGCAACATAAACTCAACTTCAAGAATGAAATTTCCAAATCATACTTTTATTTGTGAATTTTTGTTTTTGAAATTAGCAAAAATAAAGTAACAATTCGCTGAAAAATATAGGTCTAGAAGACTTTTTTAAATATATGCTATTAAAAGTCATTTTGTCATCCTCTTTTAGTTTTATGGTATATAATAAATTTGCTTTAGAATGTTACTTTTCAATTATTTTTTAACATTATACACTTGTGACAGAATTGACCGGACTGTTTACAATTCTTGCATACGATCAATATGTAAATTAGTTTTTGGTTGAGTTGCGTATCCTTCCCTTACTGTGTATTGGCAAGATCTGGCTGTGCAGTTGAACACAGAAGTTGTGTCTTTCACTCATTCACATGATCAACTGATGAGAAAGTATGGGCAGTCTTTGAAGTTGGGAAAATGTTTTACATGCACACGTATTGACCTGGAGATTTTAAGGTTACTGATGGGAAGTATAATGTAAGGGTACAATACTGTCCTGTGGCATAGAAATTTAATATCGATGAAACAATGTTTAGAAGCTTAATGTTTTATAATCATAATTATTGCTGATCTATGTAGTTTGTTGCATAATAAACTGATATGAGTTGATGGTAATCCTAAAGTTTTAATGAGGTATAATACATGCAGTATATGGAAAAAATATACATTGTAAACTCATGTTTGAAATATACTGTAGGTTAATTTCAATACTTTCCGTACTTTGATATATACTCATGTCATATAACAGTCATGCAACATGTACAACATTCATGTCATGCAATAGTCATGTGAAATTTTCAATTGATGTCATGAATTAGTTATGTCATTGTACATGCATTACATTTACATTTATGTCAGGTGACATAACAGTGATGTGATGTATTCTAAATTCATGTCAGGCAATATGGCATGTACTGCAAGCAGATAACAATTTAACACATGGAAAAATTATACATTTATTGCCCCAGTTGTAGGGAGACATGAGGATTCGTTACCCAATGCAAGTCATATTTCCCGAGGGGAATATGAATCGCTGTGGGTAAACAAATCCTCATGTCTCCTTACAATGAGGGCAATAAATTGTTTATTATACTGACATATAGATTCAATAAAGACTCAAGTAAGCTGCAAGGGTTTTTGTATGAGGGAGACATGATGCCTGTGAGGGAAATATGAGGCATGTGAGGGAGATGTAATGCACATAAGGGAGACATGAAGTGTAGTCTCCCTGACATGTGACTTCTCTCAACCAATCCATGATTGTGTTTTAGTAATGAGGTATAATAATATTACTTGTAAAACATTGAAATGCAATAAATTTTCATCTGTCATTCATTAAGCTGGTGATCTACTTTATTAATGTAATTTAGAGTTGATCTTCTGTTTCAGAACCACAACTGCAAGTCTCTAAACTTGGACACAAAAGAACAATTATTCACATTGATGTAGATTGTTTTTATGCTCAAGTAGAAATGATCAGAAATCCATCACTAAGACACAAACCTCTTGGTAAGTTACAATGTACATTTATTGTGATCACTAGGAAACAAACCTCTGGGAGAACATAATACATTTCTTGCCAATTTTCATAGGTGCCTCTATTGTAATGTTGTATTGTGTAATTATAAGGTTTCTTTCTAGGTATATAACAGATGTACATTGTTGTAACATGTAATTATAAGGTTCCTGTTTAGGAACCGTAAATTGGGATATTTTGGTGTTGGCCACTTTGGACATAAAATTAAGGGCAATATTTTGGCAAGGTAAATTTTGGCCATTTATATTTATATCATGTTTAAATTTGACCTATCATCAGATCTCGGTCTTGTCGTGTCGAACATTCCAGGTGTTTGAAATATCAAAATATGAAAAGGTTCCAGTAGAATAATTAGAATTGTGTCACATAGTACTTAATTAAGATTAACATCCACACAGTGTTGTTTAAACAAAAACCATGTTTGTTAATCTATAAAACACTGAAATATTTTTGAAAAGTACCGGTAGAAAGATGATGTACACATTTTGGATGGTTTAATTTTGGCCATTTTAATAGTGTGGCTTAATTGTCCAAAATTAAACAATGGCCAAAATATGCCAATTTATGGTATAAGACAGAAGTACATTGTTGTATCGTGTAATTATAAGGTTTCTTTCTAGATATACAACAGCAGCAGTACCTTGTTGTAAAATGTAATTGAGCTGGTCTGGCTCAGTCAGTAGCACACTCGACTCTTGGTCATGAGGTCGTGAGTTGGAGTCAGGCCGGCAGCAGTTCTGTTTCCTGTCCTTTGAATGAAACAGTAAAAACCGAGGTCCTGTGTAAAGAACCCTCACTGCTCAGTGGCTGTAAGTGCGGAGCATAGACCAAAATTTGAAGCCCTTCACCGGCATTTGGTGACATCTCCATATGAGTGAAAGATTCTTGAGTTGGAAGTTAAACAACAACAATCAAACAAACAAGTAATATGTAATTGTAATGTTTCTTCCTAGGTATACAACAGAAGTATCTGGTTGTAACATTTAATTAGCAGGTTTCTTCCTAGGTATACAACAGAAGTATCTGGTTGTAACATTTAATTAGCAGGTTTCTTTCTAGGCATACAACAAAAGTATCTGGTTGTAACATTTAATTAGCAGGTTTCTTTATAGGTATACAACAGAAGTACATTGTTGTAACATTTAATTAGCAGGTTTCTTTATAGGCATACAACAGAAGTATCTGGTTGTAACATTTAATTAGCAGGTTTCTTTCTAGGTATACAACAAAAGTATCTGGTTGTAACATTTAATTAGCAGGTTTCTTTCTAGGCATACAACAGAAGTATCTGGTTGTAACATTTAATTAGCAGGTTTCTTTCTAGGTATACAACAAAAGTATCTGGTTGTAACATTTAATTAGCAGGTTTCTTTCTAGGCATACAACAGAAGTATCTGGTTGTAACATTTAATTAGCAGGTTTCTTTCTAGGCATACAACAGAAGTATCTGGTTGTAACATTTAATTAGCAGGTTTCTTTCTAGGTATACAACAAAAGTATCTGGTTGTAACATTTAATTAGCAGGTTTCTTTCTAGGTATACAACAAAAATATCTGGTTGTAACATTTAATTAGCAGTTTTCTTTTTAGGCATACAACAAAAGTATCTGGTTGTAACATTTAATTAGCAGGTTTCTTTCTAGGCATACAACAGAAGTACATTGTTGTGACCTGTAATTACAAGGCTAGGGAGTATGGGGTCACAAAACTGATGGGCATTAAGGAGGCATTAGAGAAATGTCCAGAGCTAATCCTTGTTAGTGGAGAAGACCTGACACATTACAGAGAAATGTCCTACAGAATTTCAGGTAGGATTATCATCCAAACTCTATTTCTGTTGTTATTACAGAGTTATTATTTAGTATCATTTCTTATGTCTGCATATTTAAATTTCACCAAATTCTGAGAAACACTCAATAATGGTATCAGTCATATGGTGGCAGCCATTTTTAAATTGTGAAGGAGAGATACCTATTGCAATGTACCTGTGAAGAGATGACACACCTTCCACTAGTAGTCTGGTAAACTTCTTAACAAAATCAGCTTAAGGTTCCAGTGGGGATTAAACATGTGCTGACTAGAGGTGACAGATGTTATGGTCGAAAGTTTGAAGGAGTTAGAAGGAAATTATAGATATACACATTAGTAATACATCTAAATTTTCTACAGTTTCCATACATATATTTTTTACATATTTGGTTCCTTTCCCAATGCAAAATACAGTGTAATCTCGTTATCTTGAAATTCAAAGGCCCACCCCGTTTACCTCGAGATATCCAAAATTTGAAGTAACCAAAGTTTTCAATTCACATATTTTCCATTCTTATTGGACACAGGGTAGTGTTTAATTCCGGTTGGTTTAAAGCAATTATTAATTACACTTTTACCTTGTCTCTTTAACGGGAATTGATTGCTGCAGATAAACAAGTAATTTCATACAATGACTTTTGCATACAAATTGTAAACCTTCAATTGCAGAGGGTAATTTTGAGATAACAAGTGGAAATTTTATAATATTTCGATACTTTGGACCAGAAAAATACTTCCATCTAAACAAAATTTTGAGATAAAAACTTCGAGATATCCGGAATAAAAGTAGTATAAATATATAAAAACAATCAAGACAGAACGTTCAACTTTAACTTAACTGGAATTTCGACTTATCCGATTTTGACATAACGAGATTCCACTGTACATGTATTTTTGCCAGTTTGATGAAAAAATCTCCAATTCTGCTCACAACCATAATAAAAAAATGAATTAATACACATGGAAGATGCATTTAAAGAGCACCCTAGACTTAAATAAATTCTCAAATTTTATGGTGCTGGGCCTACAAAGCTATCTCAGTCAAAATTTCAATATTAAAGAAGTTGTAGCAAATTATACATGGCCTCTATAATGTCTATGAAGTTGATTAGGGCTTATACTATATGTGTTGGTGAAGACAATTGGTTGAGGTCAGAGTTGCCTGCCCCTACAGCTCATACCTCAACCAAACTTACATATAGATCTTATGATTCTTAGCACAAGCTATGCTTCATCACCAGGTAAACTCAATTTGTGACAGAATAAACCACTGATTGACATCGGCAAATTTTCAAACATTGCGTGGTCATCTCTTAATTTTACTACTTGTAATTTTCACAAATAGCCAATCAGAATGTGTGTAATATAATCGATTGCACCAGAATGATGAATAAGTTGTTTTTTTATATTTTACAATAATCTCCCTATTTTGGACTTACCGATGGTCTTTTTTCATTGCTGTGATAATTGTTGTTTATAAAACTGTATTGAGGTCTGATCTATTGGGGATGTAAAATACGTTGGAGTGAGGTGAGTTTTGCAGTATTAGATTACTCTATGTTTCAAATTCAAATTTTTTAGTTAAAGGACATTATAGATATATACGTTAGTAATACATCTACTGGTCTTTCTCTAGTTTCCATGTGGCCGACATTTGGCTCCATTCCCAATGCAAAATACATGTGTTTTTGCCAACTGGATGAAAAAACTCCAAATATGGCATACAGATCACAATCATAATGAAAAAATGAATTAAATATTTGTGGAAATACATTTTAAGAAGATATTCCTTTAAATTAATATTGATATGTGTGAAAACTATTATCCCAATTTGATACAAATTCACTTTGAAATTCCTAAATGTGACTCCAATGGCATTTTTCTCGTATTGGCAAAAAAGACATGATCTAACATTGAAGTGAATAGCATCCAGAAAGTTTAAACACCAAATTCCAATTTTTACTTTAGACTACGATCATTCTGAAAAATAGGGGCGAGCAGCCTGAAGCAGAGAAGCTAATAAGAATTGGGTTAATCTTGTTTGAGTATTTTATTTTTTATTTGTAGAATATGTTCAGAAATTCACACCTTATGTGGAGAGACTTGGAATGGATGAGAACTTCCTGGATGTTTCATCTATTATTGAACAGCGTCAAAAATGCAAAGAATATAATGATGAGGTTAAAGGTCACATCTATGGCATCAGTGACCCTGTCAAAGGGAAAGGTATGTCATGATCTCACATATTTCAGTTAATTCAGGATTTATGATGTAATCTCACAGATTTCTGTTAATTCAGTTTAGATATGGTTCATAATTTACGATATAATTTCACATATTTGTTTTAATTCAGGATATGTTACATAATGGTTCATGATTTACGATATGATCTCACAGATTTTTGTTAATTCAGAACAGTACGATTGCAAGTTTTTTTTTTGTATATGTAGAATATCTTACAACATTCACTTTTTGTGGAGAGACTTGGAATAGATGATATCTTCTATTATCAGTACGACCCTGATTATTTATATCTTGACATGTTTTCAGTTTTTTACCAGCACATATTGTTATGACTTTGTTTACTTTAAATTGTGGATATTTCCGCATGTTGACTTGTTAATTTCATGTTTATCTTATGCAAAACATAGGCATGTTTTTTTGTTTTTTTTACACAATTTCATACATTACTGTGAGCACTCTTGTCTTAAATGATAACTCTTAATACAACTGTGAACTGGTATGTGCAGGGGGTGGGGTGCTGGTGGGGGTGGGTGGGTTGTTATTTACATGGAGAACTTTTCATCACGTATTTAGTGTAAATTACACCCACATGTAAATTTCTATGTTTACACTATGTAACACCAAATTGTTTGGTTATTTGTCTCTTCTCAACAATAACATACAATTAAATTTAATTCTCACATAATTTTTTCGTCGGTTTAGATGTGTCACCTTGTCTCTGCGGCTGCTACATGAGACTTCTAATTGGTTCCCAGGTAGCATCAGATATACGACAAGCTTTGTATGAAGATCTCGGTATAACGTGCTGTGCTGGAATCTCGTATAATAAATTGCTAGCAAAACTGGTGGGCGAACAACACAAGCCCAATCAACAAACTACACTCTTCCCACAATTCTCTGAAGACTTCATGACAAAGTTACCGAAGGCCAGTAAAGTACCAGGTAAAATGTAATTATTAACTTGTAATTTTGGAAAGGGGTCAAGGTAGGTCAAATTAATAATGTTGTTTATTATGTATTTTTTATTCCCTGACCTGTGAAACAAGAAAGAACAGATTTTAGGGAGAACAGGGATATAGCTTTTGTCTGTATTTGTAAGTTAATGTCCATCCGTATGCTTTGGTGAAAGTTTTGCAATTGCTGGCATATAATAATGGTTCTACAAGTAGGGGAAATGTTAACTCATCAATATCCGTAGAATGCTTGTTATAGGTGTAAAAGATTATTTTTTCAGTTTCAGTTTTATATTTTTTATTTAAATAAATCCAGAAATTGAATTTGGCTCAGTCATCCAGACATTTGGATGCAGGGAGTCAGGCCTGATATAATAACACATATAATAATATTTATATATACAGTCAATTTGCATTTAAGACCGCCTCTGTATAAAGGGCATCTGCCTATTAAACTCATTCAAAGTCTACCTGTCTAATAATGCCTACTTTTGCCTGTTCCCTTGAATGACCTTTATAGATAGACTGTAGAACTTATTATAAAAACAGTTTATTTACATTGTAATTTAACTTTTGGGGGTTTTAAATTTTGTTTTTAGTTTTTCGTCACATTTACATTGTATTATTGCATTTTGCATTCTTGGCAAAAATAGGTCATTTATCAGTCAGGGTTTGAAATACATTATGGTCTTAGTCAGTTTGTCATATTTTTGGATACATACTTTGTAGGAATTGGTTGGACAACTGCCAAAAAGTTAGCGGAGCTAGGTGTGAAAACAGTAACTGACCTTCAAGAATTTCCTATGTGTGACTTGAAACGCGAGATCAACGAGTCTTTGGCAGTTGCCATAAAGCAGTTAAGTTACGGAATTGATGACAATCCTGTGACTACATTCGGCAAACCTCAGGTAAAAGTATCTTCAAAGCAGGGCTCTACATAAAGGATTTTTTTCACTTGTTCAATCGGACAAGTAATGTCCAAAAATAACTTGTCCAATCACAAATTCACTTGTGTGTACTGTATTTTACAAAGAAAAAATTCCTAGGATTACAAAAAAAAAATATTAATCCAAAAGTTTAATAGAGTCAAACTTGCATTAGCGACCCCCCTCACATAACGACTTCCTGTCCATAATGACCATATTTTGACCATCCCTTGAGAATTACTATATATTTACCCCTTATATAGCGACCACCTGCCTTACGCAACCGGCGACCGCTGTATTTTGTCTGCTGGTAGTTGTCCTACTTGCGTATAGTGACTGCTTACACACTTACTACTTGTGGACGGGAGATAACTCGTAGAAAATTATTGCGGGACAATTCGAGACCTAATCAACAACATGGCGTAATACATGATGTTTTGACAGTCACAACACACCTGGAGGTGTCAATTAATGCCCCGGATAGTAATTAGGCACCCAGACATGTTTTATGACAGGGTGTTTTTACAACCAGGAACTAACAATCATCGCTGACTGATTGATGTTTTGTTTTTGATCATCAATTAATGACCTTAAGTTTCCGGTGATGATTACTTAATCAGTGAAAGACTAAGACTAAAAAGAAAAATTTCAGAAAGGACACACTTTGTGACAAGGTGTTTTTACAAACAGGAGCATTTAAATATCATCACTGAATGACTGATGAATTGTTTTCTCATATTCTGGAATGCAATGGGGTAATTGTCTTACATCTTATATTATCGAACATCACTTGGTTAGCAAGTCAACACCTCAATCCAAAGAGTAAAGGCACTCGTAGTATGGGATTATGTCAAATAAAATGAATATTAAATAAAATTAATCTATCTACATGATCTACATCTTTCTGTATATTCTTACACTTCTGTGTGACTTAACAACACAGACCACCGACTTTGAGCACATGTTTTAGATATTTGTCTCAGTTTTAATAATGTGCCGTATCCTCGATGTACATGTATATAATTCAATTACATCAGAAATTAATTTTACTTAAAACATTGAATTATTTCTTATTCACATTATTTACATGTTATACATGCATGAGTTACAGTGATTTTCCTATGTCTTTTTTGGTCTGGTTACAGTACCCTTCCCAATGCAAAAATGGCTTGTATTTTCCCCCAAAATATGCAAAAATTCCCAATTTGGAATTTAAAAAAAAAATGAATATTTTCCAATTTTCTAGACCCTGGAGTTTGGAAAATCATTTTAGTAAATAAATACAATTAATTACTAAATGAAACATCCAACCAGGGAAGAAATATGTAGTATATGTAGAAGAAAATAATGAAATTCATCTCCAATACCTTGGATTTCATAATATCACATGTGACCCTGTTTATAAAGACCACCTGTCTATAAAGACCGTATTTGTAATTCCCCCTGAGTGGTCTTTATATACAAGTTTGACTGTAGTAATAATAATAATGAAAAATAAGAAAAAACATCTGGCCTACTTAATAAGAGAGTATTCGTCATACAACGAAAAATAAAAGCAACAACAACGATAGAGATGTTACCAAAAAAAAAAAAAAAGAAGAAAGAAAACAAAACAAATACGTATGTGTATTCACGCACTACGATAATGTCTAATAATCACCACTTTTCAAATTAGATCTACACTGTTATAATAAACAAACCCTTATCGTTGGAAGCGTGACCTTGAGAGATTGATTGATTGCAGAATGTTTTTAAATTGCTTTCAATTTCAACTGTCTTTCTTTATTTCTTTTGTTTCTGTGCAACACAGTTTTCAGTATTCATTTGTTTATGATTTGTTTTTATCTGTCACTTTATTTTGATTTCATCGGAAGTTAACATCTATCTATGTTTATGCACAGGAAGATAAAACTAAGACGGTGTTTATCTGAGTAATTCAATCTTCACTTTTGAATTAGACATTAAATAGATACACATCATTTTAGCTGAGGTTTGAAATCACAAATTATAAGTATTGCTGATTATTTTAACTTGTCCCCTTGGACTAGTGCTTAGGAAGATTTAATTGTCTGAGCTAATTTTCACCTTTCACAATCGGACAAGCGTTAATGTCGAGTCCTGAAAAGTCTGGATACCTTCAGTTTGTTATTTAACTCATTAACCCCTGTTGACACATTTGGACTCACCCATTTCTAAGAACACAAAGAATGGTAAAATCCACTGAAAGAATTCAGTAGTGTGTTTTAGCAAGCAATGTCATCTTGTTCACTCTTGAATTATGACATTAGACCATACTACATATAGTCGTTGAATTGGGTGATTCTAAATGTGACCTCAGAGGGTGTTAAGTTATACTACCCCAAGCTCAAGGTGCTTGATAATCATCTGCTTATAAAGTCAAAATTTGTTTTCACAAATATTTATGTTTTTGGTAAATTTTCATTGATGGAATATACCTGCTTAGACTCAAAACATGATTAACTGAAATGTTTCACCATTTTTCTGTACTAACTCATTAACCCCTAAGGACACTTTTGGACTGGTCTAGGTCATTGATTTACAAAGGAGTCCATTGTTTTTCAGGGTTTGATGAGTTTAATTATCTTTGAAGCTATAGATGTTTTTCACCCATTTGTGTTTTGATTGAGGATGCAAGTTTTAAAATAATCCAATGAACAATATTTTGTTCAGAAATTAATTTTAAAAATGCTATTTCAAAGAAATTCATAAATTGTATTTACTATTTCTTCTATCGTAAAATACAGAGACAGACAGACAGACAGGGAGAGAGAATTAGAGGGAATGAGAGAGAGAAGGAGAGGGAGGGACAGAGAGAGAGACACACACACAGACAGACAGACAGACAGGCAGACAGAGACAGACAGAGAGAGAGAGAGACAGACAGGGAGAGAGAATTAGAGGGAATGAGAGAGAGAAATAGAGACAGACAGACTGAGAGAGAGACCAACTGATATACAGACAGACAAACAGAGAGAGAGAGACAGGGAGAGAGAGGGGAGATACAGAAACCGACTGATATACAGAGACAGACAGACAGGGAGAATTAGAGGGAATGAGAGAGAAATAGAGACAGAGGGAGAGAGACAGACAGACAGACAGGGAGAGACAGACAGACAGATGGGAGAGAGAGAATCATAGTGCTGGTAGTTACTTTTGTTGGAGAACATGATAAAACGTCATAAATAGTAATTTCTCAACTTTTTATTTTAATTCCCCAGACACTAAGTGATGAAGACTCTTTTAAAAAGTGCTCAACACAGAAAGATGCTAGATGTAAAATAAGACAATTGTTATCAAACTTGGTAGGAAGGTAAGTTGACATGCAGTGCAATTTTGTTGAATTTCATGTTATTTTCCTTCAAATGTAGTTATTGAAATATCTCATATATGATATGAAAGCTATAGAATTCAAACAGTATTCAGATCGATATATGTAAATCCATATTCATGGTATTTCTAAATGTTGTTAATGCTATAGTATTTCAAGAAATTTTCTCAAACAAAAATCTGAAGAGACGTGGAAAAGTTTTTATATTTCTAGTAACTGTGTTGATATACCTATTAATTAATTAAGTGGTTCATGATAGACTACTGTCGGTAGCTTAACAGGTGAACACATTCACTTAAATACCGTATAAGTGGAAATTTTAGCGAGAGACAAATTTAGGTTTTGTCCTAAAAATATGGTATATAATTTTAGCGAAAAGTAATTTAAGCGATTTTATGATTAAAATAAAAGCTAACTCTTACCTAATATGAGGAATGAATTGTTATTGATAATCAATTTTAACGATCTCAACAATCTCACTAATAATGCCAAAATTGAATCCTCGCTAATTTTTCTGTTTATATAGTATGTAGCAGGTGTCACATGTCTCAGACGAGACTTAGAATTGAGGCTCCGTGTCGCAGATAAGTGCGATACATTAAAGATATCCCACCGCATTGGCCTCAGTTCATAGCACAGGTCAAAATGTATTGCACCTTGCCCAAATCTGGTGATGTTGCCGTGTGAGTGAGAAATATTTTGTGTAAAGTAAACAACAACAGCAATACAGTCATTTGTACTTAAAATGTTGCTGGCATTAGAATAAAATTGTATAACATGTTCACAGGTTGACAGAAGATGGTCGTCTTGCAAATACACTACGTGTAACAGTCCGGAAATTTGTAGCCAATAAAAAATATTCCAACAGAGAGTCTAGGCAAGGACAAATTCCTTCCCATGTCATCTCCAAGATCTCGACAGGTAAGTGAAGGACTATAATAATGTTCTCCATATCCTGCACATACCGGTACAAGTTTACAATCACGGAGATCCAACCCCTGAGAATCGTGAAGGCAATATTAATCTTTCGAGTCAAAAATGGAGTCCTGAGTTGAAATTTTATGACATAATTTCTGTACAAGTATTTACCTGTGAATTATCACTGGTGACCTTTTTATTGCTCCTTTACAAATTATCCTGTGCAGGGAAAAAATTCTGTCAGTTCCCAACATTTTCCTACAGGTAAAACGAATAAGGCACTATAGGTTTTATCTGCATTCGTCCGTCCACCTGACCTGTTATAGTTCTTGTTTAAGTTTTGTAACCACTCACCATTAATTTAATTATGGTGTCACAGGTAAGGCAGGCACATGTATTGATTCATCAATACTCTCAGAAATGTAGGTATGAACACTTCGGAAATTGGAAAATCTTTGATATTTTTAATGCAACGAAATTATAATGTAAAATGAAGGCTCCAGTGGCTGAAATAAGTTGTCTAATAATTTTAAAGATGTTATCTATCATCATTATCAATACAAATGATTGAATAAAATGATTCTAATATAGTAGGGGTGGTCATTTGCAATGTTAAAATAATGTTGTCTGCTGCGGAGGGAATTCCTGCATGTACTCAATGACGTCAAATGTGGACGGTTCTAATTTTCAATAGGTATGTAACATACTATCGAGTGCAAATGCAGTCTGAGCAAGCTACTTGAATGAACCATGAAGATAATGAAAGAAGTTAAATTATATTTAAATCATGTTTGAAAAGATTGACAGAATGTTTTAAACTTGAGGTAAGAGTGATGATAAAAGAATTGTCATCCGGCACTCAATCTTAACTTGTTGACATGTACAGTTCTAAATATGGCACTGACAATGTGAATTTAGCATGGGAAACTGCATACTAGAAATTATTTCTGGGAATATTGGATGCTTGGTTTTAAAAATTTAGGATTTAGTGCTATATTTAATTATTAATAAACTTTCTAAACTGGGAAGAAGTGTAACTTCTGCCATAGATGATATAATAAAAAAAATGGATGATTTTCCGAAGTGAGCCGTGTGGACAGTAGTCCCTGCTTTTTTATTAGGTAGCCTTTTCAGTCAAAACTTCATTTTGTACATGTAAAAAAAAATTATATCCTGAATTAACATTGATCTGTAAGATTGTTCTTTGTTTCATTGTATATATATATTGTATCTAATTCTTCTTGGGCTCTCATGATCTTATTGCACTTCCCAGAAAGTTGGTAGTGTTAAATCAGAACTTGATTCTATATAGGTTATCAGTCTTAATACAAAGCTCTTTATACATGTTATAGTTTACTACTCTGGATGTACATAGCATGTGTAGTATCATATTAACTTGTTGTGTTGTGTATGAATTCAAATAATCTTTTTTATAGATAAGAAAGACGAGTTGATTCCTGTGTTAGAGGACTTCGCCATGTCGCTATTTGTAAAGGTCGTCGACATAAACAGACCATTTCATTTGACCTTGATCAACATCGCCTTTTGTAACCTGCAGGAAAAGTCCAAAAATTCAATCAGTAATTTCTTCTCTCCAAAGAAGAAAAGTGAAACAGGACAGACAACAAACTTACATACATATTGTGATCAACGTAAAGGTGCTCTTTTCCAGAATTTCATCAAATTTTATATACAGTCAAACTTGCATTTAAAGCCACATCTGTATAAAGGTCACTTGCATATTATGATTACGTCAGAGAAATACTGTATTTCTATACAGTATTTATTGCTTGCCTGTAAAACTATGTTTAAAGGTTAAAATGATGATAAATGAAGGTAATTTCTTGTTCGGAGATATATCTATTGCATTGAAGTATTTTAAAATTGATTTCACAATTTTGAAAAAAATGCTGTTGAAAGTTTTAGTTAAAGTTTGTTCATTACTCACCATCAAGTTTATACTGTCACAGTTTAACAGGAAGGGGATGACTTATTAGATATCTCTGTTGTCATGCAAATGATAAGGTTTCATATCACATGCAGGAGTATGCTAACCTGTATTTTCCAGCCGGAGGCGAGGTAAATGTGGGAACTCCGGCATATTATATGAAACCGCATCACCTGTATGACAATGTGGTTGATGAATTTGTCACCTTTCTGAACATTCAACAGAAAATTACAGAAGCATGCCTCATGCATAGTTCCAGTAACTTCATTAAGCCTTTCACTATCACAGACAAACTCAGTGCCAGTTCTTTGGGCCATTTACAATGATATAATTTAGCATGACGATCGCATGGAATCACACATTTAGTGAACGCTCATCAGGCGGTAGATTGAGAAAATATGTACCTCCTGATCAAGGACATACGGTTAGATATGTTCTGTTGATTGACCAATGAAAATGTTTCTATTTAGATGGTTGACAATGATTCATATTCTCAGAATGCTTGTTTATTTTCAGGTGATGAAGAAAATTTATCACATCACTACAACAAATCTACCGTGTCATCTCGAGAGATCAAAGAATCGAAGGACCCCGAGATCTGTGGAACATCTGCCGTGAGACAAAATATACAGGAATGTGGTTACACAAGTCACACCAGAGTATTGGATGATAAAAAAGTTTTAAAATCTAAAGTTAATGAAGAAACATTCCAAAGAAATAAGAGGAAACCAGAGGGTAAAGGACTTAATTTTTTTGCAAAGAGACAGAAAATGTCATCTTCATTCACATGTACAAAAGAAGAAACCAGTCACAGCCTCACTGAGAGGTATACTTGTGCTTATTCTGAAAGGAGCAAACGTTTGGCCGACTTGGATAGTTTTTCTGTTGATGAATTGCTGTATAATCGGGCCAATTGTTTAAAAGAAAAAGACTCTACACTTTGTGAATCAGGAGACAAAGTTTTGGATAAAATTTCAATTACAAACAGTTTGCAGATTCATGATAATGGTGAAAGATTAGTAGGAGGCTGTAAGGAGCCCCAAGACAATTGTCCTTGTGAACATGCTGAATTAGAATCAAATTTAGACTGGCTTTCAGATGAAAAGTCTGTCTCCCACACTGTCCCAGATAAAAACATCAGCATGAAGTCTACTTTTACCCATAATTCCAGGATTCCCTCTGACATAGACCCAGAAGTATTTAACAGTCTCCCAGCTGACATCCAGCAGGAAGTGTTACAACAATACAGCCAGACTCTTTCTGTGTCAAATGTTAAACCTGTCACAAAGTGTGCTGTCAATGAAGTGTCGCTGAAACTAAACAAAAAACAAAAACTGAAAGACAAACCCAAAAGTGCTGGCAATATATTGAATTATTTTAAAGTTGAAAGTAAAAAGTAAAGAGAAAAAGAATTTGTATTTCATGTTATCTCATTTAACACGGTCATACAAATTAGTCCGGTGACTTATTGCGATCTGTGCCTGTTCTCTGTAGGTCTTGATTTTGTGTAAAGATTTGAACATCTTACAAGAATGACAGGATCAATCCTCTTAAAATGTGTTGTGTAACATATAATGTAGGGCAAGGATAACAAATATTGTAGGCTTTTTTGGCCTTTTGTTTCTTAATCCTCTCTTCCCAAGTATCTTAATGGTATACAGTGTAACCTGTGTTGAAAAACCACCTGTTTTAGGAGACCACAGTCAGGAACTCACTTGGTTAAGTAATCCTTTATAAAACCTCTTGCAAGAGCACATTTCTGTTGTTGGATGGATGGTCTCTCAAGACACATTCAACTACATGTAACTTGTTTTGTTGGTAGGGGTTTCATTTTACGTAATGTTCCAATGTAATCTACAGAAAATATTGGCAAGCTATTCACAATTAATACTTGTATTTTCCTTCTACAAAAGGTTTTATATTGAATTTTTTTTATATGTTAGCGAAATATATCATTAATTTACTATAGACACCTTCAGTTGTCTGTAAATGTTATGTGTATTTTCGAGTTCACAGGTTCTGAAGTGGTGTTTAGAATGAGAGTGGCTATTTTTAACATGGCATGTGTACCATTGGTTTCCAAAAGGAATTCTTGCGGGTTAACGTCATTCATACATGGCCAACCAACCAATCAAATGAAAGCTTACATGTTTTATTTTCTTCCTATATTTGACTTATTGAGAAGTGAAGTGTCGTATTGTCTACATACTTATGGTTACAAAATATGGACTTATGTGAAATAAAAATTGATGTAACTTTAAAAGATAAATCAAATCTTGCATTTCAAATTTTAACCTGAAACCCCTTTTGTTGGATATTTTGGACCATTCTATATTGGTCTAAGGGGTTGAAAGAACTACTGTATACATAAAAAATTTGGCCACAGCCTATTTTCACCCTTTAATGACAGAAGATACCCCCCCCCCTCCCATCTCCATTCATCTTAATCACCACGGTCACACGGATGTCGTAAATGTCCAGGTTTCAGTCATTTAGCGTGAAATATTCACCTTCGTTTTAAATTTCCGCCTTCATTTCAAATTTCTTTCTTATCTCGGGCCAAAAACAAAATGGAGCAAAAATTTGCAGGTCTAGTTATAAATCTCAAGGCATGAAGGGTGCTCATCTCTCTTTTTCATTGTTATTTTACATCCTGTCAAGAATTTTTACCTTATAAAAAATGTCACCAGGACTAAGTGAAGTGCCAGACATTTCTACCTATGGATTTACAGTAATGGAGTGAAGGTTCTTTAACATGCTATTCCTACATTTTAAGTCTTATCATCTGAAAGACTTGTGACTTTCACTTTTTATACCAAACACTAGGTAATGGAGCATTTGGAACCTTTTATAAAAAAGTCTTAGGTATGACATTAACTGTTGTACTTTTAAATTGAACATGGGACCTTCTACTTGCAAGTCTAAAGCTCTGCCACTAGATCATTACAAGCAGATAATAATATTTTGGCTTTAACATGTTTAATTTGAATGTTGTTTTACACCACACTCAAATTTTTTTTTCAGTCATATATTGGCAGCCAGATTTTAGTACTGGAGGAGAAAACCAGTTTACAATGTACCCATGAAGAAACCAACGAACTTTCTCAACTAAACTGGCAAACTTTCACACAAAATCAGCTTACCGGTAGGTTCCAGAAGGACTCAAACCTGCACTGACTAACGGTGACAGACCTCTGGTGTAAAGTGCTCAGTGGTTTGCCCAATAATGCTTTGGTCTTAAGGAATTCAGACACAGTTTTTGTATTTCTACACAACAGAACACATTT
This sequence comes from Atrina japonica, assembly GCA_030159075.1. Classification (NCBI taxonomy): domain Eukaryota; kingdom Metazoa; phylum Mollusca; class Bivalvia; order Pterioida; family Pinnidae; genus Atrina; species Atrina japonica. The sequence continues at coordinate 147,033 of BROG01000247.1, read as the reverse complement.
GTTTATTAAACACCTGGGCCTGAAGTCAACAAATTTACTTGGGACTTAAACACAACCAACTTTTCATGATTTCAAGGTAAAAACAGAAAAACTTTATTCTGTAACTGGACTGTTTGTCTGTTGTAGGCCTATAAATAATAAATAAAATTATTGCTCATTTGAAGAAAACATCAGAAATATTGAAAGAAAATTTTGAGTACCATACTCAATGTGTTTATTTATTTTTTTACAGGAAAATAATAAGTGTGAAGCAAAAATTTATATGTGAATGATGAAAATGATAATACATTTCTTAATCACTCAAACCCTAAAGTTTCACAAACTACTGTAATTTCACGAGTATTAAATTTCACATTTTTCTGAAAGGAACTTATTCACTGGTATTTTGTTAAGAATTGTATTTCTGAAACTTAATATGTGTAAGGTATTATATTCACGGGTACTTAATTTTGCTGTATTTTCTTTGGCTGCGAATATAGTAAAATTTAATCCCTCGCAAACAAAAGTAACTTTACACTATTATATAGTCAAAATAATAAGATAAAAGTTGAGCTCGAGTATTGAGAAAATTTGGTGACTTCAGGCCCTGAATTTTTAGCTTGCTAGTCGAACCTCTACCACTAGAACGCCTTTTCTGAAAGACTACTGCTCTGACACTCGCACAAATAAAACAAAATGAAATCAAATGTTTAAACATTTACTTTTTTATTATCTTACAACAAACACTTTATCGACAATGTAAATTACATACAAGAGGTGTATAGAAATAAGATAGTAAAATATATACTATAAGAAATGCTTTTGAGAACTAGTTTACACTGAACTTTTTTAAATTTATATTTAATGATATAACAATTATTCTGTTCACCATAGAATTTATACTGTTTATGATACAATGTCATCTCTTTTTTTACAAAAATCATCTTGGACTTTTCTTGATACTACATCGCTGTTACTTTTGAATTTATTTTTCAAAGGTTTTGATGATTTAGTTACTGTAACTTGGATTGTTTTGGCCAATTCATACATGATCCTATTTTTAATTGGACAAAAATATAGATTTGATGACTAGCATATCTGAATCTGTGTTTTTAAGGTAAAACTTTCATAACGATGCATATGTTGGTGTACATGTTTATTTCCTGTGGAGTAGAATGACACAATTTCTCTAGGGATGAACCAATCATAACGGAGGTTTGAGGGTGGACCAAGTTAAACAGATTTTTTTTTATAACTAATAGTAACTCAAAAATATCCCAATTGACAGAACTGATTTTGTTACCTGGCATAATATGAAAAACTTTTCAGTTATAGAGTATAGACAATTTGGTTATACAGATCACCAACCCTTTTACAAGTAAACTGCTCTCCAGCTGAGGACTAATCCACAGTGAATAAAGGTGAGAGACATGGCATAGTGTTGATAATTGAAAACTTCCCGCAAAGCTGAGGACTAATCGACAGTGAATAAAGGCGAGAGACATGGCATAGTGTTGATGACTGGAAACCCCCTACAACTGAGGACTAACCGACAGTGAATAGGTGAGACATGGCATAGTGTTGATGACTGGAAACTCTCCTACAGCTGAGGGCTAACCCACAGTGAATAGGTGAGACATGGTATAGTGTTAATGAATGGAAAATGCCCTACAGCTGAGGACTAACCCACAAAGAATAGGTGAGACATGGCATAGTGTTAATGACTGGAAACCCCACTCCATCTACAGCTGAGGACTAAACCACAGTCAAAAGGTTAGACATGGCATGTTGTTGATGACTGGAAACCCCAACCCACCTACAGCAGAGGACTAACCCACAAAGAATAGGTGAGACATGGCAAAGTGTTAATGACTGGAAACCCCCCACTCCATCTACAGCTGAGGACTAAACCCAGTCAAAAAGTTAGACATGGCATGTTGTTGATGACTGGAAACCCCAACCCACCTACAGCAGAGGACTAACCCACAAAGAATAGGTGAGACATGGCATAGTGTTAATGACTGGAAACCCCACCCCACCTACAGCTGAGGACTAACCCACAGTCAAAAGGTTAGACATGGCATGTTGTTGATGACTGGAACCCCAACCCACCTACAGCAGAGGACTAACCCACAAAGAATAGGTGAGACATGGCATAGTGTTAATGACTGGAAATCCCACCCCACCTACAGCTGAGGACTAACCCACAGTCAAAAGGTTAGACATGGCATGTTGTTGATGACTGGAAACCCCAACCCACCTACAGCAGAGGACTAACCCACAAAGAATAGGTGAGACATGGCATAGTGTTAATGACTGGAAACCCCACCCCACCTACAGCTGAGGACTAACCCAGTGAATAGGTGAGACGTGGCATGTTGTTGATGACTGGAAACTCTCCTACAGCAGAGGACTAACCCACAGAGAATAGGTGAGACATGGCATAGTGTTAATGACTGGAAACCCCACCCCACCTACAGCTGAGGACTAACCCACAGTCAAAAGGTTAGACATGGCATTTTGTTGATGACTGGAAACTCTCCTACAGCAGAGGACTAACCCACAGAGAATAGGCGAGACATGACATGATGTTGATGATCCACTTAGTACATACATTGTATCTAGGAAGATAATCCATCTTCTAGAATGATAATCCATTTTATTAATTTTTAAGATGATAATCCACTTTATAAATGTTTAGGATGATGGCAGACATCTAGGATGATTTTCCACAATGATATCCTTTTAGAATGCTAATCCACCATATACAATTAAAGGATGGCAATCCACTCTTGTACACATGTAGGATGATAATCCACCATGATAAACTTCTAGGATGATAATCTACCATTTATACATCTAGGATGATAATCCACAATGATACACTTCTAGGACGATATTTCACCCATTCGGATAAATTTCTCGGATTATAATCCACCCTACACAATTAAGATCATAATCCACTATAAAATATATCCAGGATAATACACCTTATGTACTTCTAGGATAATGTTCACTAGCAACAACTTTCAAGTGATTTACACCTCGCTCGACAATTTTTCAGTTAAATGGCGGCTGCCAGTTTTTGGTAGAGGAGAGAGAACCCAGTTACAATGTTTGTGAGGAGACCTCCAGCCTTTCGCAATTAAACAGCAAATGTTCTTCCAAAAATCCTGTAGAATAATAATCTACTCTACATATCTAGGTTGGTGATCCACCGAGTACTATTCTAACAATGCACCCTTTACACCTCTAGTCTGACAATGTACACTTTACACATCTAGTTTGACAATGTACCCTTAACACATCTAGTCTGACAATCCACCCTTTACACTTCAAAGTCTGACAATCCACCCTTTACACATCCAGTTTGACAATCTACCCTTTACACATCTAGTCTTACAATCTACCCTTTACACATCTAGTCTTACAATACACCCTTTATACATCTACGGTAGTCTGATAGTCAACCCTTCAATCTTCTAGCATGACATTTTAATTGTTTTCTGTTTATATTCAAGTAATAAACCAAAACAAAGTTGTACATTATTAACATACATATTATTTTTAAGCCATTTAAGAGAATATATTCCATTGTGATATCTATCAAATATACGAAACGGTAACCATGGCAAAAATTTAACAACAATTAAAATTACAGGTTTACAGATATAATAATTATCAAAATGTAAGTAAGATACACAGGAGCTGAAGCTGAGAGTGAAGAATAAAAAAGAGAATATAAACACAGTTAAATAACAAATATATTCAACACACAACACGAAGTAGTGTGGTGACGTCAAACTGGCCATTTTGTTATGTGGCATTGTAATAAAAATGTGAACATAAATACCTATACATTTGTATACATTCATACACACATATTTACCTTCCTACATTGGTGCACGAGGATAATTACATACACAAAACTCTTACACACTTGGATATCAAACAATGCACCAAACAATTACTGTACACCTGTAAATTTTCACTCCGATTTAATTTTCGCTATTTTCATCCTAAGTTGAGAAGCTGAACTTAAAATGAAAGCCAAAGTTTTCAGCAAAACAACTGAAGCATGGACATAATTGCCATCTATAAGACTGGTGAATTAGGGTGAATTTAAGATATTCTCTGTCAAAAAAGGGCAAAAATTTCCAGGTATACATTAGCATGATTAGTGACGTGAAATACATATTTATATAAAGTACCTAATAAAATTAAATACCCACCCCAACAGAATCTGAATACTGTACTGCAGCATATTTTTTATGGCATTTAATATATATATATATATTTTGAATGCATAGATTTTTGTAATGGAAAAGTCAATCTTTTCTAGTCAAAACTTGTATTCCAGTGTGAAGAGATTTATCTTTTGCATCATTTTAAAATTTTTGTCTATGAAAAAATAATCTGAGCGAGTACCTATTTCTGGAGCGTACTGTACATTCTGAAGTGAGTACTTATTTCTGGAGTGTACTGTACATTCTGAAGCGAGTACTCTTTCTGGAGGATACTATACCTTCTGATAAATAATAATGTATGATTCATCAACATTATAAATGATTATAAATGATTTGATAATCAAGTGTTAAAGAGTATTCATTTCATATTTCATATGATCTCATAAATTTACTGTAAGTACAATGTCTGTCCTTCAGGGAAAAGTTTTGGTTAAAACATGGTAGTTGATCACAATTCATTCATGTTTTATTTCTTAAAAACTCTCAAAATGTTTGTTATATGAATGGTTTACTATTCCATAATTGCAGACTACAGGATTTATCTCCCATTTGTTGTGTTATCTCCTCTTTATAGCGGGGGATCTTGTACCTCAAATGTTAATTTTCCATGTTTTTAGGTTATATTGGCTTCATCAGGCGGATCAATTTTTAAAGTAAAACTAAAACGTAAATTTTTGTCCAATTTGTTCATTAAAAATACCTGCTCTAATGAATGACAACTTTTGCAAATGGGAGGTTGCTCTGTATTCAGCAAATAGAGAATAGTTCATATAAAGAATTTATGAAGTGTCTAAAGATGGTACAGCCCTATTTATCACCTCTGCATCATAATTTGGGATGCAGTTTTTAAATCATTGCAATGATTTGTATTTTTTCAAAATAAAAACATTTTAAGATACCAAAAAAAGTTAAAAATTGAACTTTCCAAAATTCTGTGGAAAAAAACCATTCATATACAATAATAAATTGTACTGTTGAACTTGTCTTAAAAGACCAGGACTTTACTAATAAATGTGATGACAAGCATTCATATACAATAAATTGTACTGTTAAGCTCGTCTTAAAAGACCACGACTTCTGCAAATAAATATAGTGAGAACCATTCTTATACAATAAATTGTACTGTTAAGCTTGTCTTAAAAGACCACGACTTCTGCCAATAAATATGGTGAGAACCATTCATATACAATAAATTGTACTGTTAAGCTTGTCTTAAAAGACCACGACTTCTGCCAATAAATATGGTGAGAACCATTCATATACAATAGATCTTGTCTTAAAAGACCACGACTTCTGCCAATAAATGTTGTCTTAAAAGGCAAGTGGTCTCTCAAAAAGTTTTATTTGAAGAATCATTTCTCTAAAAGGCTCTCGCAATATATTCTCATGAAAAGATGGTCTCTTGCGACAGTGGTCTTTCAAGACAGGTTCCATTGTATTGTTCTAAAAACTGCATCCCTAGTTAGACTCTTTGGAGTGAAAAAGGCTATAGTGTTCAATACTCTCCCATGTTCTTTATATATACACACATAAGCAGGAAAATACCAAACTATATCTCCACCCTCTGCTGAAACTTTCCCCGAAAAAATAAAAATGGCTCAGCAATTCTATCCCAGGAAACTTTTAGAGAAGGGGGAAAGAATTGGCTTCAACATCAGTACCACAGACATATTTTAAAGTAAAAATAAAATTTTGATCTTTGATGAACCCCAAAATTCTGAAAATAACACTTTTAGGTGAAAGGTAAAATGACAATGGACCAGGATCGATTTCACTGTTATTACACATCAGTTATTTAATGAGTGTCTATGTGTACACATGTTTAGTATTTGATAATATCATATGGAATGAATATATCTGAACAACAAATATTGTTCATCAATGTAATTTAAAACAATCTAATGTCAGTGATACAGAAAATAAAGAACAGCATAGAAATGTATGATACAAAATAAAATTATGTAAATATATGTAAATACAAAATCTCTGATAAAACAGGCCTGAGATAGCTAACTTAAAAAACATCAATACTTAATAAGATGTTTCTGAGAAATACTACACACCCCAACTCTGGAACTAAGACAATCAGGAAGACTCTAAAGGCCCATAACTCTGGCAACTATTACAGTATGACGATCATTATCAATTTATTCTGAAATCAAATCAATAGAAAGCAATACTGTAAGAATGAAAAATTTCTGCTCATTTACGTCAGAAAACATCCGGTCTTAAATTTAAAATTGCCCCCTATCACCATAATCTCATGAATGGCACTTATGTCCATGCTGCAACTCTTCAGCTCAAAAATTTTGCTTTCATTTTAACTTGAATACTCCAGTTGTTATATTTCGCTCACTTCGATCACTACATTCACGCCTGAATGCATACACAATAAGAATTCTTCAACTGGAAGAAGATTTTACTGTACCAGATTGTGACATCATAGTAATTTACATCAGAATTTTGTGACACTGCATTGACTACTTCACAACACTCGAGTTTTTTCAAAGTACTGGTAAAAAAAAGTTGTGATTTATCGTAAAATTACAACTGTAAACCTATCATTCATTTGCAGTATATGTACAATATATTTTCTTTGTTTTTTCAAACATTTATATATCCACGGTTTATTATCAAATTTGAAACAGAAATCCAGACGCCACAGAATCATATGCTAAACTACTGATTGGTAACCTGATTCACAGGGCAGCTGAAGGATTTCTACTGCATCACGTGTTTAAGCCCACTGGAGGGATTTTGACCAGAAGAGGGCGCTGTAATCATTCTAGTTACTTTCATTTTATATTTGCTTTCATTTCAATTATGCCCTCTTCTCTAAGGAAGAAAATAGAGAAAATTATATGGGAGCGCCAATATCCAGGTATACAACAAACTAAATTTAGTTAAAATTTGAGAACAGGAACTTGAGTTATGTGTCCTCCGATCTCAGATTTTGAGGGCATGAAATGTTTGAAAAGGACAAGAGGTTCCCATTCTCTGTCTAATTCTGCGCTATCAATTAAAATAAGCAACCCTTTTCCTGTAATACAACAATTACAGACTTTATAATAGTTTGTTAGGAGGAGTTATCAACTCCAGAAAAAATATATATATTCAATTTTGCCGGAACGTGAGGAAAATATATATTTCAAAGGTTTGTTTAATCCTGGCGATATATATTTAAATGTCAATAATTGCAAATGAATCACATCATGATGACCACTTTGTGACAATGGGACTAATTCATGTACCATGTGATACCCGATAACGGTTGTGTGGGACTATTGTTTCTATCTGTGATGGAATGAAGCTTGAAGACGATATCCTGTGCTAACATCATTTCAGCGGGAAGATTACGTAGAGTTACGTTCCATCACCACTGGAGATACTAGTACCGCACAAATGTTTTCGGTTATCACATGGTATATAAATCAGTCTCGTTACAGAAATACTAATGACTAGTTTATGAAGTTATTTGTTATGTATGTGTATGAAACATCTTGTGTTGCTGCTGTACTATATTAAAGGCATATAAGCAGTCATTTTGATAAAAAAAAATATAAATATCCTGTGATTAGATCTAAACTTTGATTAAAAGAACCAAAATGATATACTGCGGTAGAAATTTGTTACATAGCATGCTATGTATATTGCTTAGAATATAAAAAATAATCAGACATCGATGATTGATGATCCTATCATCCATAAAAGAATCCAATGTTAAACTCACCCATCATTAACATTCAATTTCTTGTAAAAAAATTACAACATTATAACAATTTTTTTTTTCCTCTAATTTTTTTTTATTTGTATATAGAGTAAGATTGGGCATTGTCGACTGTCATGTATTATCAACAATTTTATCATAAAAATGCTTGTGATATGTTACTGTTTTATTTATGTTATTAAACACCTTCAAATATCAGATTGTGTACTTCTTATTTCCTTTTGATCTTTCTCTAGTTGATATGACAAAGTATGCAGGCAATTTTTGTGTCTGAAGAAAAGCTATTGGCATCCATTGAACAAAAATACATGTACTTACATCATATCAGTGTAGATATCCGATACATCTACTTAAAACCTTTATTGTACGGTATTAAGCATCGATATTTAAAACTGACTAAATCTGATCTGTTCTATCATTGATATCAATTTTTTCTTTGCTAATTTCAAATCGGACCCTGAAAATGAAGTGGTCAATAATACCTAGACAAAAATCATAAAATCGTCTTTTATTGACCATCATGAAAATTAAGTTCATATAATTCATTTTATGCGAGATCTTCAGTGCCAATGTGGTTGGTTGGTAATGTGCGTTGATTGCAAAATCTGGGGTCATGCGTTCTGTCCCGCTATGAGCCAGCTATTTTTCAAATCATTTGAAAAAGTGCTGATCCTAAAGCTAGCACTTTACCAGTTGTCACAGCTCGTCAAGTGTGGAGAACATTATACTAGAAATAGGTATCATACGCAGATGTGAAAAAAATCATCTTGTATGTGAAAAGTATTGCTTATTAATTTATTGACATCCTAAATCACATTATGGTTGATAATAGCCCAACATGGTCCAACTCGCTCATGTATATGAAATGGATATATGTATATGGGCCATCTATCGTTCTATATGTTGAAACGTATGTAAAATGTAGAAAATATTAATGATTGGTATAGTTGTATTTTAGGTCATATTTCTAACATTAACAGTTTTAAGGTGGCAATCAGTTATTTCTGAAATGGTCGACAATACCCAATTTTGCTCTAATATAGAATATTTCATTCTTTCAATACAAAAAAAGCCCAATTTTGACAGCTTGTATGCCTTTAAGAACTCTTAGATGAATAAACACTGGATAACACAGAGTGACTGTTGCCCTATTGTGTGTTTGAGGACTTGATTTTCAAGGAACATGTAGCTGTATTCATCATAAATAAACGAAACTAATATACACATTTCTAGGTTTAAAATATATTGACTTTCTGAATCAATAATGATAAATTAACATTAATTTGCTATTTACAAAAGCACAGGTAATGAATCTTTGTGCAAAATCTCAAACCAATAGACTCAACTGAGTCGGTACAATTCACCTGAGTCAGTACAACTCACCCAAGTCAGTATGACTCACCTGAGTCAATATGGCTCACCTGAGTCAATATGGTTCACCCCGGTTAACTGAACATCTAGAATTAACTGAAAGTCGCATAAAGAATGACAAATTAACATACAAAACAAATGGAAAACACCGACAGATGTGATGGCAATGTGATGATTATACCCCAATATGATCTTTTGCACCAGGTGAGCTAAAAAAGTGAACTGAAATTCACACTTATGAAGACTATTATAACATGTACATAAATACAGCATATCAAAATGTAATAGACCATTAAAAAAAAACTGTGAAAACATATTATTTTGATTTATTAATAAGTTAGATACGACATATATACAACGAAAACATGTGGTAAGCAATTGATTACAGTACGATGAAATATGTTACTTTGACAACAAGCTGTTGCAACTATTTCCAACATTCAAGATAAACCAGATACAAAATGGCAAATGTGCACCAGCTGAATATAATGCGAGAAAAACGATGACCGAACATGTTTATAATCCAATGAAAAATGTGTAGAATTGTAAAATTTGTTTATATTTGATAACGTACATTGATGAAAAATTGAAAATGGCACCCGTTTACACTGCTCACTGGCATTTTCTGAAAAATTTAATGTGGCGAAAAGGACTTACTGCATTCTGGAATTCTATACACAAAAAACGTTTCATTAAGTATGTACATATGGAGAAGTTGTGTTACCCAGAATAAAATATACGTGGGAGTATGACCATCATAATAAACAGTATGGATAGGTTATACAAGAGAGTAAAACTGCAACAGCAAAAATACAAGGACTACACACATATTAAAGTTGAACTTATATTAAGATTACAATTATCACAAGAATGCTTAAAATAAAAAAAACATGCTTATATAAACTTTCAAATGCTGCAAAGGTTAACTGAGTAAAATTCATAAGTAAAATTCAAAATGAAAAAAATTTACCATTTAACATTGAGAAATTTAGAAAAACTTGTTTTCCCAAATAAATGGGAACTGCAGCCAGAACTGTCTGATTTTTGGTGCATAAAAAGTAAAGATTTATCATCTCCATCATTCTCAGTCTCTACTTCATCTCTGGTTATAAGTCATAACGACTCAAATGTGAGAAACATTCAGTTTAAAGTTTTTCTTTTTCATTTCGGGCAGTGTTTCTTAGACTATAGAATTGCCTCTATTTCTGAAGCATAACCATTTTTTTCTATATGAAAAATAGTCATGGCAATATTGTTTTTGCACCTAATTCTTTTAAAAAAAAACATCAGTATTTGATAATTTATCAACAGCACCAATTCATTACTGGAACATGGAATAACAAAAATACTCCCTGGTCTTTATTAACTCACCAACCCTGACAAATAATGGACTCGTCTGTAAATCAATGACTTAGACCAGTCCAAATGTGTCCTCAGGGGTGAAGGAGTTAAAATTCTGCTACTAAGACCAATCTTGTGGCGTACTCATAAGACTCTTATATTCCAGATAAACAGAATCTAATTGGTGTTCAGTCGCTTTCATCACTGTCACTGTCATCGAAGCCACTCCAGTCAATATTACCTAATACTCCCTGTCGCATGGCGTGTTCAATGATGGCAAAATGACAGAATACATATTGATCAGGCATTTGTATACTGAATGCACGTTGTCCTCGTATTCTGCGAACTGTTTCGTGGACATCTACACTTCCAATGTGTTCCAAACGTCTGAGAGAGATGTCAATGGTAATAAAAGTACCTGCAATTAAGATAGGTACAATTAAATTTCTACTGAATTAAGAGAGAAATGTACATTTCAAACTTAATTGAACTTAAACAGTTGTTTTTTATTTACTTCCTGGTAGGGTGAGAATAAGATGTTGGTTGGTTGGTTGTAATATTGTTTAACGTCCCATTGAAGAATCTTTCACTCATATGGAGACGTCACCAATGCTGGTGAAGGGCTTCAAAGTTTGGCCTAAGTTCCGCACTTATAGCCATTGAGGGTTCTTTAACATGCTAACACCTACAGTAACACAGGACCTCTGTTTTTACTGTCTCATCCAATTTTTTCAGTTACAAGTTGGCGGCCAGTTTTAGAAGTGAAACTGGTTACAGTGTACCCGAGAAGAGACTACCAGCCTTCTGAAATTAAACTACCAAATTTTCAACAAAAATCAGCTTAGATTCCAGCAGGACTCAAAACTGCACTGACTGGAAGTGAGAAACTTCATGATTTAAAGCACGGTGCTCTAATCAACTTTCTTATCCCTAGCAATGAAAACAAACTCCAAATCTGGGTATGGTCATTTTTGCAAAAATTACAAGACCAATCTAACATTTGAACCAAAACATGTGCTAAGAATGTATTAGGTACTTTCTTAATCCAGAGTTACCACCCTGCGTAGCAGGTATCAATTGTGGTGTAATATTTTTGTGCGTAAAATGAGAAAAGTTATCAATTGTGAAGTCATATGTTTGTGTGAAATGGCGTTTTTTCACGTAAAAACATGACATCACAATCGATACCTGCTGACATGGGAGATAATTCTGACTAACAAAAAGACAGAATATGCCATGCGAGTTTATTTATGAACAGTAGAAGTAGGTCAATGTGATCTCAATCTTCTAAACCAATTGTCAGTTGTTCAATAATATAAGCTCGTATTACTACAGGTCAGGTAAGCTTAAAAAGAGGGAAATGGCATGTGACCAACCAGGAGTAAAGAAATTCACAAATTCTGTTACCTATACATATAGCTGCTACATTACACAGAATTAAAAGAAATTTGACTTCATGGTTTTGAAGTAGATTTAAGAAGTTTAGAATGCACAAAGGTATATCCATGATACACATCCACAGGACAACAGGGCCTGGCACCACAAAACCTGAGAATTTACTAAAGTCTAAGAATGTCCTCAACTTAGCCTGTCCAACTATTAACAAGATTTCAAGATTAACCAAAATTAAAGTCAGATACCTGTTCTACCAATACCAGCACTGCAATGCACAGTTATAGGTGGTCCTTGAATATGACCTTGCCAAGATGATCCCAACATTTTTGTTCCCTCTTCTTGACATGCTCGGACCTTAAATAGGAAGTCCAAAAACGCAGAGGCTGAGTGAGGTACACCATAGTCTGGCCAACTTGTGAACTGTAAGTGATGAACTTGTCGAGATTCGCCAGTCTGAAATTACCACGATATAATAAATAAATAAATTTCAGTATTGGGTAGGTGTAAACCAAAGAAAGAGATGTAAAAACAAGTTGATACCTAACCTTAGTGTTGTGAAGGTATTTTGAAGCTGATATCTGACCTTAGTGTAGTAAGGATGTTAAAGTTGATATCTAACCTTCGTGTTGTTAGGATGTTAAAGTTGATATCTAACCTTCGTGTTGTTAGGATGTTAAAGTTGATATCTAACCTTAGTTTTGTGAAGATGGGTAAAAGTTGATATCTACCTTAGTGTTGTGAAGATGGGTAAAAGTTGATATCTACCTTAGTGTTGTGAAGATGGGTAAAAGTTGATATCTACCTTAGTGTTGTGAAGATGGGTAAAAGTTGATATCTACCTTAGTGTTGTGAAGATGGGTAAAAGTTGATATCTAACTGTAATGTTGTGAAGATGTCGAAAAGTCTATATCTAACCTTAGTGTTGTGAAGATATGTAAAATTTGATATATAACTGTAATGTTGTGTAAGATATGTAAAGTTGATATCTAATCATCATGCTGTGAAGATTTATAAAAGTTGATATCTAACTGTAATGTTGTGAAGATGTGTAAACGTTGATATCTAACCATAATGTTGTGAAGATGTATAAAAGTTGATATATCTAACCTTAGTGTTGTGAAGATAAAGCCAGGTGACAGTATAATCCTGATACTGTTCTACCTGTGTGTTGATAACAACAAACTCATCAAACTGCTCCTCTGCATCCTCCTCTATTGGCCAGTATTGCCCACATTTCATTCTTCCTCGCTCAATTGTTCTACAGAAGAAAACAAGACATGTTTGAGAAATACACTGACTGGAGAGATAAATCAATTGTGAGGGTTTTAAAGTCCCATAACCCTGGCAAAAGGGCCAAAATGTTGTCCGTAATCAAACTCATCCCCGATCTTATTGATATAATGCGACATACCAAATTTGGTGAAATTTGAGAGTAGAAATTCAAGTTGTTTGAGTGAAACCAAAATATTCAGCCAGAAACAATATGCCCCCCACCCCCATTTTTGACTTTGGTGGGCATGGAAATGTCACTAGCCAGAGCCTGAGGTCTACCCACTATATATATACGGATTGAAAAAGACATTTAACACAAGAGTATCAGAAGATACAAGCTGCACCCATCGTGAAGTTTGCTTATGTTATTACAAGCATGTGTTGTCATACAGGTACAATCAGAGTTCAAAATGCCCATGCAATATGTAACGTATTGCACGGTAGTTGGATACGAAGATTTTGCCAAAGCTACTTTTCTAAATGGGATTCATGTCATATAAAATATTTGATGGAGTCGTTAAAAGTGGAAATGACTTTTAAATTTGTGTACATATATAGATAAATAAGGGGCAAGTAATAAATACAAAACCATACAAATGTTTCTATCTGCATCATCAGACTGCATTTGATCGTTGTGGAGGATGGATATGAAATAACTGAATATGATATAAGCAAACAAACCTAGTTGTCATGACTACAACCACAACCTGACAGTGCCAAACCATCCTCCAGAAATCACCAAATGTTTTCGGCAGAGGCCCTGAAAGAAAACAAAGATTTTACTTGAATATTTCAAAATATTACATGGTTTTATTGTATGTTGGCAAATTTGTGTTTAACCTAAACATCACAAAAGACATATTTGGACTGGTCTAAGAATTTGATTTAGAGAAGAATCCATTGTTTTTTAAGGGGTTGATGAGTTAATCTAAGTGAGAAGTGTGAGAGCAACAGGAAGTTCAAAGAAATCAAGTCACTTATGACGATTTCAAAGTCTGGTAACTCTGGCAAGTCCTGTTGTGTTCCCTATAACCAAGCTCATCTGTTAACTTGCTGGCATAAAACAATACTGTATACAGTAAATCTCTGATATAGCAAATTCCTGTCGACATTGTATAAAAAATCATTAAAAGCATAATTCGTTACACATTTATATCAAAATTCGTCAATTAAAATATATATCAATTTAATGAAAAAAACTTTGTTATAATAAAAATTTATTTTAAATTCTATTTTGTGTCACGAGTAAACAGAAATTATTTCTGTATAAAAGTAATTTTGTTATAAGTGTCGCTTTATATGTATATTTTTTTTATAGAATTTTTGTATAGAATTTTAAGGAATCTGCCAGGGAAATAATTTTCGCTTCGCTATAGCTGTATAATCATCATAAGTGTATTCACTATATTCACTGGAAATTTTCAATCAAGTTTCACTTTTGACATTTTTGTCCCTAGAGAGGGGCAAATTTAAAATGAAAGCAAAATTTTCAAGCTAAATAATTGAGGCGTTAAGCCATCCATAAGATTTTGGTGATTTATGGAGAACTTAAGAGGGAGGAGTGAATATGTGTTCCGTCACAAAAGGCCAAAAATTTCTAAGGGTGAAAATCTGAAGGTATAGAGTATACCATTTGAGAAGAGTTATAATCATCATCTAGAAATGGGAATAAAAAAAACACAATGTATTTTTGTTATGTAACTATATTCCAGAAATGGGGGTAAAAAGAAGCAAAAAAAAATAAATGAATAAATAAAAAGTAAAAAGCAAAAAACTATGTACATACCCTGAGTCGATATGTAAGCATTTTTGTGCATGTAGCCATCCACATAGTTGGCATTTATGTAGTCGGATGAGGGATCACCTTCAACAACAGGTAGTTTTACTCTTGTTTGATCCAAACATAAAACGTCAGAATATCGGTTTTTCGGAAGGTTGTACTTAGCTCTGAAATTTCAATATTAAAGATATTAACAGTCATCAATATTACTGTAATGAGACTACATCAATTGTTATCAAGACAACGGTAAACATTGTTTTATTTATCAATCATCTTAAATTTTATAAACATTAATTCTGTTTCCAAGTCATCAATTTCCCTCAATTACTAATGAACCCACTGCATTAGTTATCAGTCATTAACATGATTACTTGAAATCTCATTTTATCATTTCTAGCTATCAGTCACATTATTATGACAACTCATGACTCTATTCCAATGGTTATCAGTTATTCGCATGATTACTATATATACCATTTTAGTTATCAGTCACATTATTTAAATGCCTTACTTGATTGGTTATCAACAATTAGCAGGGTTACTATAAATATCATTTACAGTTATCAGTCACATTATTTTTGATAACTTATAACTCTACTTCATTCATTATCAACAACTGCCATCATTACTATGGATATTATTTCTGATCATCAGCAATTGTTTGGATCTAACTTTTCTCTACCATTTAAAACTGGCATGATACCACCTGAAAGGGCTGACCATAAGAATTGCACGTGGTATATCAATGCGCTGCTACTAATAATTTAAACGTTTCCTCCCAGGATAATGTTTTTGTCCACTGATGCCACTAAAAATACCATGGATACTACTTAAGCCCTATGGACATTTTGTCCCGACAAGCTAAAAATCATAATTTAGGTCAGAACTGCTCATAACTCATTTCAAAGAGCCTTGTTTATTGGTCAATATTATTAGTTGCATTATTGATTCTTGATTTGCGCCATTGAGTCAATCAGACATGGCGCAAATAAAATTCAATGATGGGCCACTCGGGCGCAATGCTGATCTTCCCAGTGATAACATTTTTCAATTAAATGTCCATGTATAAGCTGAAATAATACCTTAAAATGTAACACCGTGGATAGTCTAACGTGAATAATTCAAGCCCGCTCCGTTTCCGATTATCTCCATACTACGCTAGGTTAATGCAGTGATCAAAGTGAACGGAATATAACGACGGAATATTTGGGTTATGGATAGTCTTGAGCAAACCACATAGCCAAAAGTAACTGCCTGGTATTATAAGTTAAAACGAGGCTTCAGTGTCAGAGTCTGCCAAACGCTTAAGGTCTGCTATATGCTGTTAAGCGTTATTATGAGCTGCGTCCATGTGCAGACGACGTTTTTCTCTCTGTCAAAATTTAAAAACATGAAGAGAATATCGGACTTTTTCTCAGTCACCCAGAGTTCTAAAAAAACAGGAAATGATATTCAAAACAACCCAAGTTCGTCATCAAGTGAAAAAAACAGCAGAAAAATCAGAATCTGTCTCTGAGAATCAGAAACAAAAGTTTCAAAATCAGTGGTTACATGACGAAAGTTTTAAAAACTGGTTTACTTATGATGACAAATCTTGTACCGTGAACTATAGTGTATGCACAAGATTTTAAAAAGTAAATCCCTTCACCACAGGATGTACCAATTTTTGTATATTGGTGAACAATGTACATGGACAGTTATGATGGTTACAGTAAACTCTAAACTCATCACAATTGGTTAGATTTTCTTTATAAGTTATGGCCCCTTGATTTTAATAGCATGGGCCCATCTGGCCCCCTTGTTCGTGGTCCTAGATTGAACACTGTAGTATATTTTGTAATGTGAAAATAATGTCACCAACTGCAATAAAAAAAAAAAAATCAATCTGTTCTATTTTAGTTTGGGAAAAGCCTGTTGAGAATCCTAAGTTTTAGTTTTAATGTCCCTTACTTTGAAACACTAAATGTGCCTGCAGGTGGTTCCATTTTGATTAACGCATATTCCCGAAGCAGCCCTTTTCTTTTTGTATTTTTGACATGTTCCACCAGCAGTTCTAGACCTATCCCCTTATCATCTGGTATGTGTATACTTTCTTCGTATATATTGTTTGAAACCGCAGACAAGGGCCGTTTCTTACGTGGTGTCTCCTGTGCCTCATTCTCTTCAGAATGTGAGATAATATCATCCTGAGATTGATTAGATGTACGTTTTGTTGTGTCACTATCAAACACTGTATCTGAATCACGTCTGCGTTTTGAGGTTCCATGAGATACATCATTTATTTCTTTTTCATCGATCACTTCTTTTTCCATATTTGTTTCTTCATGCTCTTTCTCTCTATCCTCGTCACTCTGTTTTTCAGTGATTGTTTCTTTTGATTCTTCTGATTCTATGTCACTTATAAATAGATTTTCCGAGATATCACTAGACAAACTTCTCCTTGTTACTGAAGATCTTGGTCCTACAGATGTTTGAGATGGCTTTCTCTTGCATGGTATAAAGTAAGTGTTCAAATCTACCGACTGTTTTTGAGCAACTTGTAAACATAACTGAAGCCAAGTTGTGTGATTTGAGTCCATTGAACCACCTAATTGTTTCGGGAGTGAATCGTGTGGAATATGTAACGGTAACTGAGACATGCTGACTGTAAACACCTGTAGAATAATTAATAGTAAACATTTATATAGTGCCCATCAAAAGTAAATACTGTATACCTGGAAATTTTTGCCCATACCATAATATTTTTGCCCTTTTACGACAGAAAACTTATTCATCCCTGCCTTAAATTTGCCCTGAATCACTGTATTGTCATTGATGGCATGTCTGTCTGTGCCTTAGTTACTTGAAAATTTCACTTTTATTTTAAATACGCCCTCTCATCTAAGGGTGAAAATTAAATGGGAGCGAAAAATTCCAGGTATACAGTACATGTGCAGTGGAACCCAATATAATTTAAAACCGTTCTTTTATTGCTCTCTTTTTCTGATATGTCACATAGGAAATCTAATGAAACTCGCTATGGGGTCACATGTGAATGACCTCATAGGTGTCATGTTCAATCAATGAAATTGCGACTTTCCCAATCTTGTCACTTTATCAAATGCCAAAAGGATGTAAACATTATAGACAGCATAAAACACACAAAACCTAAGTAGAGAATTCTTTTCATGTTTAGGACTTACCCGATCACGCAGTTTTTCCCTTACAAACAGTCGTAGGATCTTGAAAGGAGCTTTGAACCACAGTGGCGCTGTTACAATCAACACTTTCTTTAATTTGGCTGGATATCCACCCTGGACAAGATATTTCAAGATATCAAAGAAATAATCACAGATTCTATAACTTTATTTAAATGTATTCCAAGATAATCACCACAAGGTGGTAGAGGTGATCTGCGTGGAGAAAGTCATCCATCTCACACTGATTTAAGGCAAACAAAGACATGAAAACATGATTCACAATTTATCAACAGCAATAACAGGCATTGTTTACAAATAACCTTGTATTCTGAGATAATGGGAAGTCATGGGGATCCCAAGTACTGAACAACTTAAACTGTTTAGGTGGAAAAGTTGGTGGTGGACAGTGGTTTTCTTCCCTGGAACAATGTGACCTAGTTTTGGCTTCCACCATTCCACCAGAGAGTAATCAAAGATTACAAAGCTCACCATACACACCATAATATATCAAAGGTAAGCTAAAAAAGATTGTAATCATATACTGAGAAATTGTTACTGTGGTGTAATCAACCAGTAGGATGGAAAAACAAATGATCTTAATACCCATCTGTATATAGTATCTGTGTAAGATTTGAAACTTCATGTAGCAGACTGAATGTAAGTGTTACTGTACATTTAAGGACAAAATATTTTATATTTGATAGATCAAACTTACTCATGCTAACATTTATTTCTTTTTTGCATTGGCAGCCGTAAATGATATATCCGTTTCAGTTGTTTCTTCAATAGATACATTCTTTTGTACAATAAACATTATTAAAAATGCACAAATATTAACACCAGGCAAAACAACCACTTACTTTCAGCATATTAAGTATCTTCTTGCTCAATTCATAATCAAAATTGGAATATTTGGACTCTGTCATATCATAGATAAATACAAGTCCATATCGCTGTGTCTCCAAACTGTAAAGATAAATATTTGTTACCAATATCAGGCTTAAAGTTCATATATAAACCAATATCGAACAATCTATACTTAGTATAAACCAAGATTACCAAAACTACATGTTATATAATAAACCAAGACCAACAACACAAGCTTCACACAAACCATGACTAACAAAACCATATCTTATATAAACCAAGTTTAAGTAAAACTGTCTTACGGAAACCAAAATCAACTGACTCATTCTTGTTATAAACCAAGATTGACAAAACCATGCGTGTGTGTGTGTGTGTGTGTGAGAGAGAGAGAGAGAGAGAGAGAGAGAGAGAGAGAGAGAGAGAGAGAGAGAGAGAGAGAGAGAGAGGGGGGAGAGAGAGAGAGAGGGAGAGACAGAGACAGAGAGAGAGAGAGAGACAGAGACAGAGAGAGAACTGTCTTATGGAAACCAAAATCAACTGACTCATTCTTGTTATAAACCAAGATTGACAAAACCATGTGTGTGTGTGTGAGAGAGAGAGAGAGAGAGAGAGAGAGAGAGAGAGAGAGAGAGAGAGAGAGAGAGAGAGAGAGAGAGAGAGAGACAGACAGATAGAGAGAGAGAGAGAGAGACAGAGAGAGACAGAGACAGAGAAATGGAGGGAGAGAGACAGAGAAATGGAGGGAGAGAGACAGAGTGAGATAGAGAGAGACACACACTCACAAACACATAGGTGTGTGTCTTTGCACATCTATGCAATAATTTTTTCTTTTTGATGAACATTCGTAAATATGATATAGAAAACCTCATGGATCTTTTATCATACAGAAGTTCACATTTACCTTTCAAGAGCAGCATCCAGCTGTATAATGAGTCCCTTCAAGACCTGTTGATGAGATGTAAGCTGTGGATAATGAAGTCTAGCGGTAAACAATGCGATTGCTGCACCATGTTTGTCCCTCCCGGGCTGTAATGGAGTTCAGTAAAAATTGAAATAACAATATGATAACAGTTTTAAACAGATAAATCCAAGAAACATAATACAAAATACAAGTATATATTTGGAAAATATTTGGCAGATAAAATTGAAATGTGGCCAAAAATAATACATTGGAATCAAAGGGGAATAACTCTGAAGTTATGAATGGCTAGAATTCATCATTTCTTTAAAATGAATGTATAAACAAACCAGAATAACTCTGAAGAGTTATGAATGGTGAAAGATCATGTTCTTACAATGAATGTATAATAAAAGGAAGTAACTCTGAAGAGTTATGGAGGTGGTGAAAGTTTATGTTCTTACAATGAGTATATAATAATATAATAAAGGGAAGTAACACCAAAGAGTTATGATTACAATGAGTGTATAATAAAGGGGAGTAACTCTGAAGAGTTATGAATGATGAAAGTTTATGTTCTAACAATGAATGTATAGTAAAGGGAAGTAAGTCTGAAGAGTTATGGATGGTGAAAGTTCATGTTCTTACAATGAGTGTATAATAAAGGGGAGTAACTTTGAAGAGTTATGAATGGCAAAAGTTGATCATGTTCTTACAATTAGTGTATAACAAAGGGTAATAACTCTGAAGAGTTATGAATTGTGATAGTTCATTATGTTCATTAGAGTGTATAACAAAGGGAAATAACTGTGAAGAATTAGGTATGGCCAACGCTTATCATGTTCTAACAATGAGTGTATAACAAAGGGGAATAACTCTGAAGAATTATGAATGGCCCGAGCTAATCATGTTCTAACAATGAGTGTATAACAAAGGGGAATAACTCTGAAGAGTTATGAATGGTGATAGTTCATTATGTTCATTAGAGTGTATAACAAAGGGAAATAACTGTGAAGAATTAGGTATGGCCAACGCTTATCATGTTCTAACAATGAGTGTATAACAAAGGGGAATAACTCTGAAGAATTATGAATGGCCCGAGCTAATCATGTTCTAACAATGAGTGTATAACAAAGGGGAATAACTCTAAGGAGTTAAGATGGGCAAGAGTTTCTCAAGTTCATATAATAAGGGAATAACTAAGGGTAGTAACTCTGAAGACAAAGGTTGTTCAATTGAATCTAAACTAAAATGTCTATCTGCACCACATATATAGACCCTAGGTGATGTATTGATGATAATACAGCCTTGATAAAAAAAGCAGAAGGAAAGATGGACAAAAACTGACTATAAAACTAGATGTATAGCCATTCGCATCCCCATATAAAATAACATAAAGTTTAGGTATAATCCAATTCATTTGTGCCAACTCGAAATATATCACATTGATTTTTCAGTTACATTCTTTTTTTTTATTTCCAGAATTGTCCATTTTTGGGGTTTTTTTTGGAACTAAACAAATGAAGTGTAAATGACAGAAATGATTGTTTTGAACATTATAATTTTGGTATTATGTTTATAATATTTTATCTGAGTTATAAAATTCTTCTTTCCTGCATTTGATGCATTTTAAGACAACGTGGTAAAGGCCAATTTACTAAATCTAGGTATAATAATGATACACATGTAAAACATGGCAGTTACATTTTCTTGTTTGTATCATCAATATGTCTCTAAACCGATTTTGTAAATGTAAACATCAAAAAATTTACAGCAGTATAAGTTAGCTTTATAGTTTAAACTATTTCACAATTTGTGCTTATCTGGTCTTTATTCCAACCCGGTAATAACAACTGTTTTACCAGATTTTCCCATGACCATATAAAATGACATCCAAGAGAAAGTGAAACTTGCTAACCGACACAGGGTTTTCAGGCACAGCGGTTAGAATACCAGAAATGCAACAGACATATGCCTACTTTAGTACTTGTACTTTAGTAATAGACGATGTCCGTGACCATTTCCGAAAGATTCTGTAATGTCGTAAATCTTCCGTGAATAAGATTAGTATTGGGACAATAAATCTTGAAATAGAGACATTCATACAGAATACTGTTTCTTTCTGTTTTTCGTTAATCTATGGTAAAAAAGTCAACTGACACCCTTTCACCAAACTGTAGCTTTTCAGAAATTTTCTTATAAATACATGTACTCAATACATGTATTGATAATACTGTAAGTCTGACTCTTAAATTTGGTTAAATTTTGTATATTTTTGTGGACGTCTGTGCATCTACAGTGCACAAACAATTTGACACAAATTCCCCTGAAAATTTCCAATTTTGTCACCAATGGCATTTTCCCCAAAATGGTGAAAATATATTGGTGGCAAGTTTGTACTGGTGGAGGAGAGAACCTGGTTACAACTTACGAGGACGTCACCACCAGCCTTCAGAAAGTAAACTTGCAAACTTTCTAAAAAAATTAGCTTAGGGTAGTAGCTAAGTAGGGCATGAACCCAAGCTATGATTTCATAAAAGAAGATTAAAAGTTAACACAAAACAAGGCAGATATAGAAGGTTTACCAATATTGTGAATTTAGCTGTTGCAAGTTCTTTTTGAAGGACTGCATCTGTAGGATCAATTTGCATTAAATCTTCTCTCTGTCTTGTACTCTGTAAATTAAAGAAAAAAAGTAATATAAAAATTATGCCATGATAATAAAAATTTGACACCAAATTTTAAGGAAGTTTGATAAAACCTGGAAACCATAGAAGAGCTTAACTGACCTTGATGCACCATAGATGGGATAGTTTTGAACATGGAAACACTATTCCTTCAAGTTTAACTACTATCCAATCAGGTCACACCTGCCTTTTTTAAACTCCAATCATGTCCCTAAATTGTGGTCTTTTCAATCACACATTCCTGGTGTTACTGAAAGCCAAATATCATAATGGGAAAAATCAAAACACTGGCAACATCAAATTTCTTTGTGTAAGCCATGTTTTTTTGTGAAAACGCATTCAACTTCAAGTGATGCTCTAACTGATATTTGCTGCATTACTCTCAAGTCCTTTTCTGTAGTTTCCACATGGCCAACATTTTGCAAAATGCAAAATATATGTTATCTCCGAATGTTCCCAATTTGGTATAGAGGTTGCTAGTGCAATAGAAAATAAATCAATGCAGAGGATAGGGAAATACATTTAAATAGGAGATTCCATGACATTTAAATTTACATGTCTGCAAGATATTTTTCCAAATTAGACACAAATTCACATTAAAATTCCAAATTCTGTCCCAAAATCTGGTTTTTCCAATGTTATTTTTTTCCCATTATTATAATTGACTTTCAGTAACATTATTAATGTATTAATTGTTTATGTAGGTGTGACAAATTAAGGAAAACTCAATTTTAACTTCCTCTAAAAGATCTAAATAAATGTAAATGTATATATTCATCATGTGTTGCGTGTTATAATAGATCTATTTACCATTGAACTATTGCATTCATGTAAAGCTGTTTATATGATGTGAAAATATTTCATTGACATCAGGAAATTCCTGGAAGTACTTGAAACAAAATGTGTTTGTTAATCCATGTCCCCACAAGCCAACTGTGTCACGAAACAGGAACTATTGAGTCAACATTTTCCCACCGATCCTGAAGTAGGTCCCCATACATTTAATTTCTATGCAGATTATTTTCATAGTAGATCTACTCCCTTTTGGATATTTATTAAGATTAAGGAATAAAACTATCGTAAAAAAAATTCTCTGATTTTGCTAAACTAAAAGACTTTGGCCCACTCACTCAAAACTGAAAATCCTTCTCAATTTTAACTAAACCCAAAATTTGATTTGCTAAGAAGGACATGTCGATAACATTCTGAATCTTAAAATTTTTCATCAGAATAAAAAACAATATTTCTAAGTAAATCCAATCTACCTGGTACTTAACTAACTTTATTTATCTCTTTAAATATGATGCAACTTTAATACATAGCAACATTTACAATTAATGAACTGTTTCTTTACTGGTACAAATGTAAATTTTGTCATACTTATTAGTATTTCGTTTATATGGAGGTGGCCAATTTAAAATGGTGGCAAAAAAAAAAAATTACTGGTAGAGAGAACTTGGGAAAAATAATGGCCTTCTGCAAAAAAAAAACTTGCAAACTTCCTTACATAATTAGCTGAAAGTCTGAGAAGAGAGAAGAGAGGATATTCCTGTTTTGAAAATAAAAGTTAGCTTGTTTGTTTCTGTTTAACTGGTGTCTCACACCAAACTCAACATTTTTCTCAGTTACATGATGGCAACCAGTGTTTAATGGTGGAAGAGAGAAGCCAGTGATAAAGTACCTGGGAAGAGACCACTGTACTTCCACAAGAAAACTTGCAATCTTTTTTTATATAGTCATCTTAGGTTTTAGCTAAGCTCCTGGTAAGATGTCATGGAATGTGATGCTCTATACATTCAGCAACAGAGGCCACGCCCCCTCCTTTATGGTTAGCAAACAAGGAGAAAAAATTATCTTCTGTTTTTTCTTCATTATTTATATGTCAAGTTAACTTTGATACAATCCATCTCATGTAGAGGAATTTCTTAGGGAAGATGAACGATCAAAGTAACTGATTTAATGGTCGTTTCCTTCCTTTTCATATAATGACAAAATTACTAATAAGTCACTTAGCGTGTTGTCTAAAAATACTTCAAATCAGATTTCACATCATGTACATGTACAAACTACTTTTAAGATGTAATATATTCTGTCTATATCATAATAATTATGGATATTTTGTAAGAGTGCAAAACAAAACAGGATGTGTTCACTGTACCCCCAGGCTTGTTAAAGTCATTCAGAAAGACTTCTTCAAAGTCCCATAACTCTGGAAAATGTGGCTGAATGTTGACATAAGTTAACTCATGACAATACACTGGTACAAAGCAATACACATGTATTTGTGGTTAAATCATGAACAAAGAATCTTATGACAATTGACAGAATCAGAGATTTTCCACAATCTGGGGCCTGATCATTCTGAATTAGGAACTTAAGCAAATTTATTAAAATTGGGAAATAAAAAACACAAAACTGTTTGATATACAAATATCTCTTCAAATTCATTGACATCTGATTGTATATTGAAAAAAATTTTTGCATGTGGAATGGGGCCTTATTTTGGCCCCTACCACAGTGTGGAAATTCCCTGAGATATCAAATGTTGCAAACAGACAAAGAGGAAGACAAAATACACTATCTGTGACATGCAGTCTTGGTTTTATAAATTTTATAAATGGACAGATTTGTGGTCTACATCTATGACATGCAGTCTCGGTTTTATAAATTTTATAAATGGACAGATTTGTGGTCTCCAAGCACTTGGCAAAGGAAAAGTTGCTACATTTTGTGTTATGTCTTATACCCCCATGTATCTAAATGGTATGCTCTTTTACTGTAGTATAAGTCCAGTGTATTATGGTTTGTGGGATTGAAAGGGCCAGGTCTTACATTGCACATGTAGGTAAGATCCAGTACCAGGAATCAAAGCCAGGACCTACCATCTGCAAGTGAAATGTTTTATCTCTAGACCACAGCAAGCAGGGTTCAACATTACGATTTGTCCGGTTGTCCAGGACAAGTCCAAATTGCTTTCAGACACATAGACGTTACTTCTCACTTGTTCAAAAGGACAAATGAAATTTTTGAAGACAAAATTCCATTCCATAAAAATTATTTTTATTTAAACACAAAATAATATTCTTAAATGTTACACTTGATTTGTGGACAAGTCATTTTTGCATTTGGAAAAGTAGATTTAAATACTACTTGGCCTTTAGGACAAGTGGAAATTTTCATTATTGTTGACCCCTGGCAAGAGATTATATTTAAATATTCTGACAACAGATTTCTGCGATAATACATTTAATGGCTTTGTTTTCTCTTTTAAAAATAACATTCATCAGTTTAACAAACAATTATACCATCAGTATCATCAATTTATTTCATTACTAATTATATACCTTATGATTCAGGAATAGCTCAACTGCCCTCTGACGGTCAAACTTTCTGGCCATCAAAAATTTGACGGCAGTGTTCCATAGGATGGTCTCGTTAACTTCATCTTTGATCTTCTCTTGAAATGTGTTTACTTCCTAAAAAAACAGAAATAAATGATTTAGTGTTATAATTTGACTGTCATTCACATTTTTTTTTAAAAGAAGACTACCATGGATTGTGTACCGGTATGTGTTGTTAACCCTATCACCCCTAAATATTTAAATGGAATACTCTATTCTGTTGTTTAGACCAGTCTATTATGGTTTGTTGGGTTGAAATTGTTAATTACCAGTACTGTTGATTTTCACAGATGGCATGAATCTTTTCTTTGAAACTTGCTAGTCCAAGAACCAAGGATTTATGCTGAGTATTTTGGGTAATTAGCGTCTACCCTAGATTTCGAGATGCACACAACATATAAATAGTGATACAAGTATATGTGGGACGTCGCCTATACCCCACCTCGGTTAAGAGACCGCCTCACATTTCATACCATAACCAGTTTCTTGATGAATATTTAATAATTAAATCAGGGATTAATATCATTAACATGTGGAACCAGTAAAAGGACCCATTCCCAATGCAAAATCTGCTATTTTTTCCCCAAATTTGAGCAAAAATTTCCCAATTATGTTCACCATGTTGTTCACATTCAGTATTAAATATAATATAAAAAGGAAAATTTAGTACATACATTGTATATGAGTGGCACTTCGAAGTCTTCTGATGAAAACCATGTTGTCAGTTAAATAACAGAACTAAATGAATCACAAGTTTTGTGTCTTTATTCTTATGAATTAACTGTAAATGACCAGAGATTTTGTAGTTACATTTCCCCCAATTTTACCCACTGCGACATATAATTCCCAATTGGAAGGGTTATGATCCCTGTCCCAAAAAAGGATCTATTAACCTGTAAGTACAGAATTTCACTTTAGAGACCACTGCACACCCACCGGTAAGTGGTCTTCATTTGCGAGCTTCCAGGAGTATATGTATATATCAGATCTTCACCGTATCACCTTTAACAACTTTTCCAGGTAAAAATGCTATTAAAATTATAAGATTGCCAAACTATGTTGACTAAATACACAGATACATATATCACCTGTCTATAAAGGCCAGATTTGAAAAGTCCCTTGACTGTATACTTCAACTAAATTGAACCTGTGTATAAGGGTCACCTGTACATAAAGGTCAATATTCTCTGGTCCCTTGGGTGGCCCCTATATACAGGTTTTACTGTACATGTATAATCATAGTTCTCTTGGATAATCAGACACTCCGGAATTACACGTAGTTTGAATATAAAAACAGATTCTCACATTTTCTTTTGTAACAATTCAGTTTAAATTTATTTCTGGAATTATCTAATATCATCACTTTCAGAATAAAAGAAGGAAAAACACAAGAACCTGTAACAGAACTTATTTATTATATCAGTATTCTGGACGTGGGCAAAATTCTTGAATACCAGTGGATTCAATTGTGAATTACTCGTATCATCCATGGAGGAAAAATCACTGCAACTTGAGAGCTTATCTGTCAATTCATTATTACCAACTAACAGGTCTAACAGGTAGTTGGGCAAAATCTGTGGGTAGATTTAAATTGGGGATTATCAACCAAATGTTTGAAAAAGAGCATATGATTTGCCATTGGGACTGAGAACCTTAAGGTAAGCAGACCGAAATCAGCCTGAAAAATAAAAATCTGCATCATCATAACAATACTCCCTAATACACAAATAGAACATGCTGGAAAAAACAAAAAAATTCAAATGTCCTGGGGAAATATATTTTTTGTACTGGTATTCTATTTTTGTATTGCCTAAAACACTTCTGAGTGACTGAGTGTTTCTCTTTCATCAATTTTTGACATACTATACATGTACATGTGAATCGTTGACCGATTCCTCTGCTCTAGAACGAAAATAGATTCTTTCGACATCAAACTGAATGCAGAACAATTGAATTTTATAAAGATTAGATGATATATCAGTACAGAGGCAAATTTCTAAATGTACATGTAGTGGTTACTTCCGTTGATATTTAATACTTACAGTTATAATGTTGTTTATCAAACTTAAAGCTTTGTCGACACATGGTTGGGGATAATGTCTTGTCCCCTTGCTTTTTTTTTATTTTGATTGGTGTTTTTCACCATACTCAACAATTTTTCATTTACTGGTATATGTTGGCCGCCAGTTTTTTATTGGTGGAGAAGAAAACCAGGTTACAATACACCCAGGAAAACACTATCAACCATCTGCAAGTAAACTAGAAAATTTTCTCACAAAAATCAGCTCACAAAAAGTAGGTCCAGCATGGCTCAAACCTGCACTGACCAGAAGTGAGAGATTCATGGTTCAAAACTTTTCATTGATGTTGGGGGAAGCCATTTTAATGGTGGGGGATACAACTTGGCTACATCGTACCCAGGAAGAGTCCATTGGCTGTTTGCAAGTAAACTGGCAAACTTTTTCACAAATCAGCTTAGCTTTTTCACTAATCAGCTTAGATTCAAGTACGGATCAAAACCATCCAGGCTACATGTAGATATGAGATACTTAACAATTTATAGCACAATGCTGTAACCACTCGGCTACCTAGACACCCCTTCCCCATGTCAAATGAAAACCTCTTTTCAGAGACCCCTGTCTTGATAGACCACATTTCAGAGGCAGAAATAATAATCTCTAAAGACAGATTCAACTGTACCAGTTGTCATGATGCAATAAACTGACAATATTATATGAGTGCATGTATTTGATGGCAGCAAGGTTTTACCAAATTAGTAGTAACAATTGTACCAAGAAAGGACAATACAGTTTCCATTATATAAACTGGCAAACTTCTGAGCTATATGTTAACCTACCAATCCTTGAAAAACAATTAACTCTTCTGTAAATCAATGACTTAGACCAGTCCAAATGTGCCTTTAGGGATGAATGAGTTAATCAGCTTAGGATAAAGTGAAACTTGAACCAATATGTTGACTTACCCCAAATGGCCCCTGAGTATCAAGATGGTATGTCCTTATTATTGTTTAGACCAATCTATTATGGTTTGTAGGGTTGAAAGGGTTATAAAATGAGACATTAGCTTTTTAAGATCTTACAAGCTACTTGTCATCACAAAAGTATTAGAGATTCAGAAAAGCATGGATTGTATGCAAGGTAATATGTTTTACAATGTATCTGTACAACCTATTTTTGGAAAGTAGACAGCATTGTTTGGGTTTTTGACTGAACCAGGATATGCCGCTTTACCTTGGTGAGACCTGTATGTGTAATTTATATACGGTACAATTAAAAAAAACTACCTTGACAAAAATCTGAGCACTGTATATTTTTAAGGCATGGCATCAGTCATGTGTTTCATTAGTTTTGTGTGGAGAATTACAACAGGTATACAACACAATCAGTCTGTGTATAATTCTCCACACAAACATTTTGCAAATTTGATTGATATTGGACAAACAAAATAAATAAGAAAATATCATCATCTAATACTAATTTTATAAATAATTTCACAATACATATACCATATATACATGTACAAACCTTGGCAGGTTTTGTTCTCGTCGGTAACAAGGAGTGTTAAAGTGATATAAAATCTATCCCTATTTCTTGTGATATCATATTGCGTAATTTACCAAATTAAACTAACAACAATGAGGAAGAGCTTCCCAAGGTACATGTACCTGAACAAATATTCTGAAACTAAATTAACTTTAGTGACTTTAGATTGCTTGCTTCTCATAAAATGTAAATAATCAAGTCTTGATTAGCAAGTGGCTCCATTCCTGGTTTAATGAGATGTTTGTAAATATAATTACAGGTAAATGGTACTCTTAGGTATAAAGTAAGTATCCCAATATATCCATGTACAAAATGTATACCTGTGAACTACAGGTGTGAATTGCTGTCAGAAATAGGATTCTTGGTAGACAATCTGACATATTGCATTTAGAATTCATTATGAACATGTATATTTGTGGAAAATGAACAGTATCACACAGTTAATGAAATGTATATGTATCAAACAGGAAATGATGTATATCAAGCAAAATGTGTCAAGAAGATGAAATGAATCAAATGGAGGAGAAATGTACTGAGTTGAAAATGAAATGCAACAAAATGTATCAAACAGAAATATTAAGATAAAAATGTTTCAAGTTAGAAACAATGTATCAAGTTGAAAATGAAATGTATCAAGTTAAAAACAAAATGTATCAAGTTGAAAATGAAATGTATCAAGTAAAAAATTAAATGTATCAAGTTAAAAACAAAATGATTTAAATTGAAAACAAATTGTATCAAAAAAGTATCAAGATAAAACGTATCAAGTTAAAAAATAAAAAGTATCAAGTTGAAAATGAAATGTATCAAGTTAAGAATGAGATGTATCAAGTTAAAAATAAAATGTGAACATTACTGGGAGATATCTGCATAATCTCGTCCACATGTATTAATATATATCTTCATAGAACTAAATAAGAAAGTGAAAAGAAAACAACTTACCAGTATTTCAGTCTTATTCATCTTGATATAAAAATGACTAAACTTCCTACCAACTGACTGAGTGTATATATAAAATGTAAGTGTTCTACAATGTATCAAAACTTATTTATAAGCACAGCTGGCTCTATGACAGTTAAATACATGTATAATGTTGAACTGAACACTGATCTGGTATCTAACACCAAATTTCCGGGTAATAGAACACAAAATTAAACTGGGTTTTTCCTGGAACTTTTCTTTTTTTTATTTATTTATCAATATAATGATGTAATGAGATTTAAAAATAAGCATTTTCAATAGTGTGTTAACCTAAATTTTACCTGTACGATATATGGTAACATAATAAAAACGTGTGTCATACTTTTTACATATACATGTATACATGTATATAAAATTAATTAAAACATGCAAAAGAGACATCTGTTATAAATCACATTGCTGCTTGTTCTTCAGTATAAAACCTTAAAATAAACAATAAATTGTTCCAATACCTGTGAAACTTCAAACTAAAGGTGCAAATATTAAAAAATTGTGTAAATCCTTGAGCCAAAAATATTCAACTTTCAGACTTGATATCAAGTACTTTTATGAAGAAGGTTTAAAGAAAGAAAACATCAAGTTGAAAACTAAATAAATAGTTACACAGGACTGTCTCGTACCACTTGTTTCGATCATCCCACGAAATAATTTAAATACCTTTTCATCGGTACATACATGTGCATTACCAAAAGTGGGGCAATCTCGATAACGCCCTTTAAATTCAGAAATTCCCAGATGACACCTCAAAAGTATATATCAAATGCAGGTGTTATGTTTTCTTTTTACAAAATACAGATAATTATATCATTTTTTAATATACCCATGTATTACTGGTATATTCCAATTCACATAATTTGGCAGGGCAGAGTAACTTTTTGATTATCATACGAGTGATTCTACTAACTTTTCAGTTATGACAAGCTGCACAGAAAGAAGGAAAGAACGCTTAATTCCTCACTGGATACTCTCTTATGTATGGTGACATGTAGGAATGATAAACTCTAGATAGTCGGTGTAATTTTAATGTTATGCTTCATTACCTAAAATTTAAATTCATCCAGGTCAAGATTGGTTTCCAAATAATCAGCAGATTATATGGATTTTACTTTATTTGTAAATGTATATCAGGTCTCTCAGTCTTATTATTTTTAAATGTCAGTTTACTGCAGGAATTTTTTTTTTGGGGGGGGGGGGTTACATGTGATGAACTCAAAGATTCATTCTTTTTCATTATGCATGTATTTTACTGTTCTTGGTCATTATACTACTATAAATAATGAAGACTATGAAACACAAATAGAAACTTAATTAATAAGGAACTACGCATTCTAATTTTATGAATGGTGGATGAACACAAAGAACAATGACTGTTGTCACCGTACTAAGTCAGTAAGTGCAATTATTTAATCACAACAAAGTCAGCGACTCAAGACACATACATGAACAAGTACATGCACAGTCTAAATTGTCGATAGAGGCCACTAAAGGGAACAGGCAAAAGTGGCCATTATAGACAGGTGGTCTTTATAAAGAGGTTTTTTTCTAAAAATGTTAACAAAGGTTATGTTTGAAGGTATTTATAGGCAAGTGCCCGTTATACCGATTGATTGTAACTATTGCAATAGTATTGCCATTGGGGAAATCACTATAAATGACTATTCCAATACTCTTACTATTGACAAATACTATTGCAATGCTATTGTGATAGTTATTGAGTTGTTAACAACTATATATATATATATATATATGTATATATATATATACACATACACATGTATATATATAAAAGATAAAACCCAATGAAAAAATTCCATGAATATTGACTTGTACAGTTTTTCAATGATTTAAATTGTTTTTCATGAATGTATATTCATGTGAAAGGGACTTAATACCCTATTTGTATTCTTCAATGATAAAATCATATATATATATATATATATATATATATATATATATATATATATATATATATATATATATATATATATATATACACACACACACACATGTATAAATATATATATGTATATATGTATATACATGCAAATGCTTTAAATCTCTTATTAATTTAGCAATTACATTAACTTTGATGTAGCAAATTAAAGCTATTGTAATTGAAATTATTCATAGTTTAACTCACATTGCGATTGTCTATTGCACTGCCAATTTACTATTGCAATTGTATTATTGGAAGGTGCACTATTGCCATGTATCAATAGTTCAATGTATTGTTATAGCGCTGCTTTATTCCGAGGTGGCCTTTAATGTAAGTTTGACATACATGTATAACATCGAAGTTAAAGTTTTCCAGTGCTAAAATTAAAAGTGTTGTTTTTGAAAAATGAATTTATCCTGAAACCCATGGAAAGTACACTAATGGAATTGTATTCTTTTGTTTGAACTAGGCCCCGTAGACTTGTCAAATGGACCAATATGCGCTGATATCAGAAAAATCAATTCATGCCTAGAAAAGTCACAAAGTACCATAGTTATGTATTACCGTAGTGTTGTTACCATGGTTACAGTTTTGAGGTTAGAGTGATGCCGAGCCTGATACAGATTTTACTGATCACATATATGCATGTCATATATATTATACTACCATATCCTACCTGACAAACCATGGGCAGTCAAACCTACTTGAAATGATTCTGTTTCCCCGGCCAAATGTCTTTATTAGTATATTACCATTATAACCTTGTAATTTTGAAACCCCTCTTTATTTGAAAAAAAAACACAATTTCCCCTTTGCTTTTGCTATCGTATACATGTATCTGAGTTTGACTGTAATACATTTATCCAAATAAAGATTTGATTTATTTTACTGGAAGTTCAGATAATCAAGGTATTAAGAACAAAAACAGCTATATCACAAATAGCAAAATAACAAAATATTTATTACATTTTATATATCGTATGTTATATCTTCAGTGTACACTCAAGCAGAGTGTCCGGATGGAGATCAGGATACAGATAAATATTTGACAGTGAAGTCACTACTAGTCACATAATGAAAAATATGTCACCCATTTTAGCAATTTTTATTCGATAACTGATCTGAGGTGGTGGGATAAATATACATAAACAAATGTGTGTGTGCGTGTGTGTGTATGTATATATATATATATATATATATATATATATATAGATATATATATATATATATATATATATATATATATATATATATATATATATATATATATATATATATATATATATATATATATAGTGGAACCTCTCTAATAAGACCACCTAACAGACTGATTCAAAGTGGTCTGATTAGTGAAGTGGTCTCTTCTGTAAAATGGACTGATGACCCTGTTTTTTAATTAGTGTCATTAGACCATACAGAGTTGTAATTATTGGATGTGTGCTAGGGGTAATTGCACAATGCCCAGTAGTGGTCAGGTACATGTATTTATTGATTACCAGTATATTTAAACTTCCACACCTATAATTAATCATTATCAAAATGTTCTGTCCTATATGCAAATATAAAAGTTTGACAACATTGATATCATCTTCTTTTCATGTAGTTTGTATATCATTCCTCACTGACTTTACTTAAAAATCTTAACTGAGAAAATTAATGTCAAAGTGAGATTGTGATGTCTTCTATGATGTCCGCATTCCACATTATAAACTATACAGTGTATTGGATGTGATGATTTCTACACTAAAAGGATGTTTTATTTTAATTACATAAATTTTAGACAAAGACAACATGTCTTGTTTTAATTTATTTATACATTAATTTAATAAATTGACAGGCTGTTATTAGAAATATCACATTTATATAAAGTCAATAATATTTTCTTTTTGCTTAGAATCTGGCTCTGAAAATTTGAAACTAGCGACAGATTTTGACAATTGGCGTTTTTTCTTTTTCTTTTTGGCAACATAAATTCTTTAACAAGAGCAACTCTTGGTTGAGCCAATGAGGCCACACCATAATGAAAAATAAACTGACGTAAAGGAAATTGCATTTAAAAAAGATCCCATTACATTCAGATTTTCATACATACATTGTAGTAACAATTATTCCCAATTTGACACAAATTCATGTTAAAATGCTGCAATATGCCATATCAATAGACTAAGAGACTGCAATATGCCATGTATATAGATGCTGCAATATGCCATGTACATAGACACTCCTATACCCCATGTACATACATGTAGATGCTGCAATATGCCATGTACATGTACATAAGGGGATACAATATGTCATGTACATAGACACTCCTATACCCCATGTACATACATGTAGATGCTGCAATATGCCATGTGCATGTACATAAGTGGATACAATATGTCATGTACATGGAGGCTGCAATACACAATGTACATGTCCTAACAGTCCTATTTGCCATATACATACATTTAGATATTGCAATATGCCATGTACATAGAGGTTGTAATATGCCATGTACATAGATGCTGTAATATGCCATGTACATAGATGCTGTAATATGCCATGTACATAGATGCTGTAATATGCCATGTACATAGATGCTGTAATATGCCATGTACATAGAGGCTGTAATATGCCACGTACATAGATGCTGTAATATGCCACGTACATAGATGCTGTAATATGCCATGTACATATATGCTGTAATATGCCATGTACATAGAGGCTGTAATATGCCATGTACATGTACAAAGAGGCTGCAATATGCCATGTACATAGACACTCTTATATTCTATGTACATGCATGTATAGATGCTACAATATGCCATATACATATATTCAAAGGCTGTAATATGCCATGTACACGATAGCGGCTGCAATATGTCATGTACAAAGAGGCTGCAATATGCCATGTACATAGACACTCCTATATTCCATGTACATGTATATACATGTAGATGGCTGATGCTGCAATATGCCATATACATGGACACTCCTATATGTACATATATACTGCAGTTTACAATTGTACCTAGAACACCCATGTAGTTGATACAAACAACAGGAAGTGGGCAGAAACACAGCTGTTTTATAACTACAGTACCGCTGGCACCAAATGTTTCACTATCACCTGATTTCATATGATTATCATCATCCAGATTTTTTATTTTCTATCTAAGTACTGTATCCTCAGACCAAGCACTTGTATGATCTCTGTAACAATGTATGTAAGCTCATGTACATGTATCTACAAGTATAAGGTACAGGTAACTAGCAAAAACCAGAACTACAGTATTTGGAATTACATTTATGATGTAGTAGCAACAGAACTGAACAATCAGAAGTGTCTGACTGTCCGGCACCAATCCAATTTGTAGTCAGGCAAATGAACGTTACTCAGCACTTGTACACAGAAACATGTTGAAATTCCTGGACAAAATACCGGGTACGTGTAAATGATAAACTGAAATGAATCAAAGTACTGAAAGTACTGATAAGAGTTGATGGCAATTGTAAGTTTTAATGAGGTATAATACACTAAGTATACTGAATACTTTTTAATTCGGTAAAATTAGGTTTTACAAAAAATGTAACTAAAAATCAGGTCAGACATTTGGCCTAACATGAGTACTGATGGCTTATTTATTATGCAACTGGAATTCATAATTTTGCTGCATTCTGGCTCAAAAATGAAAATTTTTCTCTTATTTTTCCACCTTTTTTTGGTTTCATTTATATTGCTATCTTTTTTTTTATCTTTTTCATTGTCAAACTGCCATATTTCAACTTTCAAGAAAAACAGTGATTGAAAATATCAGCATAAAGATGAGAAATAGTGAAAAGATGTTATGTTATGTTCGGGACTTTTTGACAAAAATTTGGGGAAAAAAATCTAATTTATGATTGGGAATATAGCCCAATATCAGCTATAAATTTGGAAGAAAAAAATCCCTGCTTCACACTGTAGTGCATAAGTGAAATTTCCTGGCAAAATGTAAAACAATAAATAGAATACTGAAAAAGAACTTTCAGAATGCCTAAACCTGTGCTACCAAAAGGTGAGAGAATTCATGGTTTATATATAGTAAGGTCTTCTGACCACTGACTCAAACACAGAGATTCCCTGAAATTAATAAAAGCTTACATTTAAGCAAAAATAATTTTGACCTAGTAACCAACAATCTGTCAAAGGTCACCTTCAGGGGACACAGC
This sequence comes from Atrina japonica, assembly GCA_030159075.1. Classification (NCBI taxonomy): domain Eukaryota; kingdom Metazoa; phylum Mollusca; class Bivalvia; order Pterioida; family Pinnidae; genus Atrina; species Atrina japonica. Next base: position 110,215 of record BROG01000247.1, on the reverse strand, counting down.
TATATGTACATCACTACATGTAAATTCTGTGCCTACCAGGTAATAATCAAGTGTTAAACATGCACTCTAAAGTACAAAATACTGAATCCACCTCACTTTAAAGTTATAAAATCTATTAAAAGTGAAAGTTTGCAGTATGAAGGAGAAACAAAACATAACTCAAACTCTTTCACATAATTGCAAATAAATGAAATTTACATGCATATTTGTACATGTACAAAACATAACAATTTGTTGCCTCAACTACTCTGTAATATCAATTATAGAATTCCCAGATGAAAATCAATATCAACCATTTTATCTGTGTTGTGCTGACTTGATCAATTCCACAAAAGATGTGAGATATGGTTAGATCTGCTGGTAATATAAGTGCAACAGATATTGACTGAGATTAGACCACCAATATTTACAATTTGTATTTCATTTTCTGTAAAGAAATTTATGCACCCTTTAAAATATGTGATAAGGTTTGATCTGCTAGTAATATACATGTAGGTTAATCAAGCTAGAACAGATCCATAATTAGACCATGGATATTGACAATTAACATTTCATTTTCTGTTAAAAAAATTAAAAATTGTGTACTTCTCAAAATATGTGGTCTTTCAAAAGCTGTTTTATTTGAATGATTACTAAACCAAACGTTTTTCAAATTATGATTTGAAAAGTTTCATGGGAGGTCTTTCCAGACAGGGTTCACTGTACATCATGTATTGACAATTGTAATTTTATTTTGTGTAAAGCTTTAAAAAGTGAAATAAGATTAGATCTGTTTGTAAATAGGTACAGAGGAACCTGCCTCTCAAGACAATTTTACTATACAACAAATATAGCTCATATATATAGCTCCCCCCTATATACTGCCACTTTTTGTTTTCCTTACTTATGGCCATATAAGAGATTTGGCAATATGTCGAGGCTTACTATTTTCCAGATGTGGTCATTTTCATGTCTATAATCTCAGCTGTATATCATAGTATCCTGTCTATAACTCACTACCATAAATTCGGATGTTTTGTTTTTGCTTAAGTTTGGACAAGATGTCCACCCTATTAAAATGGCCAAAATCAAACCATCCAAAATATGTATATGTTCAATGGCCAAAAAATCTAGATCTGTTTTTAACATTAACCTGGATACATTTCTAATGTTAACCTTTGTCTTTGTTTGAAATAAATCTTTGATAGGCCGTATTACAAAGGCCTTAGGTTAGATATCCCATCTACTCATGATTATTTTTTGATGTGTGATAATTGCTTTGAAAACACATGACTTGACAATATTTCCCTTTGTGACACTCATAAGCTGGTCCCCACTTTGTTCAAACAATCAAATACCAGTTTATGACACTTACTGTTTGAGTTATCTCCCTTTCTGGTCTTTATATGAAGTAAACAAGTGACTATCAAACAGTTTTACTCATATCTTTTTACTCACCTGGTCTGGGCCAGGCACCATAAAACTTGAGAATTAACTCAAGTCTGAGAATATTCTAAACTTGGCCTGCTCCGCCAATCAGGACCCGAGACCATAAACAAGGAAAATTCTAAGACAATCTATTTTCTCAAAAGTTATGAATTTACTCAAAAAGTTTTTTCCCTTTTTTTCCTACCGAAAATGATATACATGTACTATAACAAATAAAGATACACATGTATATACAGAGGCATACCAGAGTATAAGTCCACCTTCTTGTTAGAACAGTGTAATGGACCACGTCTTGTTAGAATTGTGTAATGGGCCACCTGTCTTGTTAGAAATCTGTAATGGGCAACTTGTCTTGTTAGACCAGTGTAATAGAACATCTATCTTGGTAAATGAGTGTTATATACCACCTGTCTTGGTAGACAAGTATAAAAGAACACCTGTCTTGTGAGTGCAGTGTAATAAACCACCAGTCTTGTGAGAGCTGTATAATAAACCACCTGTCTTGTGAGAGCAGTGTAATAAACCACCTGTCTTGTGAGAGCAGTGCAATAAACCACCTGTCTTGTAAGAGCAGTGTAATAGACCACCTGTCTTAGACCAGTATAATAAACCACTTTTCTTGTGAGAGCAATGTAATAAACCACCTGTCTTGTGAGAGGAGTGTAATAAACCACCTGTCTTGTGAGAGGAATGTAATAAACCACCTGTCTTCTTAGACCAGTATAATAAACCACCTTTTTGTTAGACTAGCGTAACAGACCACCTCTCTTGTATGACCAGTGTAATAGACCACCTGTCTTGTTAGACCAGTGTAATAGACCACCTGTCTTGTTAGACCAGTGTAATAGACCACCTGTGTTATGAGACCAGTGTGATAGACCATCTGTCTTGTTATACCAGTGTAAAAGACAATCTGTCTTGTCAGACCAGTGTAATAGACCACCTGTCTTGTGAGACCAGTGTAATAGACCACCTCTCTTGTTAGACCAGTGTAATAGACCACCTGTTTTGTTATGAGACCACCTGTGTTGTGTGAATAGACCACCTGTCTTCTTAGACCAGTGTAATAAACCACTTTTCTTGTTAGACCAGTGTAAAAGACCACCTGTCTTGTTAGACCAGTGTAATAAACCACATGTCTTGTGAGCACAGTGTAATAGACCACCTGTCTTGTTGGACCAGTGTAATAAACCACATGTCTTGTGAGTGCAGTGTTATAGACCATCTATCTTGTGAGCGCAGTGTAATAGACCACCTGTCTTGTGAGAGCAGTGTAATAAACCACCAGTCTTGTGAGAGCAGTGTAATAGACCACCTCTCTTGTTAGACCAGTGTAATAGAACACCTGTTTTGTTACACCAGTATAATAAACCACCTGTGTTGTTAGACCTGTGTAATAAACCACCTGTTTTGTTAGACAAGTGTAATAGAACACCTGTTTTGTTAGACCAGTGTAATAAACCACCTGTCTTGTTAGATCAGAGTAATAAACCACCTGTCTTGTTAGACCAATGTAATAAACCACCTGTCTTGTTAGGCCAGTGTGATAGACCACCTGTTTTGTTAAACCAGTGTAATAAACCACTTTTCTTGTTAGACCAGTGTAATAGACCACCTGTCATGACAATTAAGATTTTGAAAATTGCTTGGTTTTATATATTCTTTTACATAAAACTTGAGAGACCATCTGTTTAAATAAATACTTTTACATGTATCTGTCCCCATACAGTGTGTGTGCATGTGTGTGGGTGCATATATGCATGAATGTGGGCGCGTGCATGCATGTTTGTGTATGTGCATGCTTGAGCTTAATATACATGTACTCTGGTATATACATGTACATGTTGAAAGCCATTACATGTATTACAAAATTGTTTCATGTGTCTGGGTTTTAGAAGTGATTGGTTTATTTGTAAGCATAATCATTTTGTTAATTTTTGTTGTTTCAATAGGTAAATAAATTAAAATTTTATATATTTTTCAGATGAAAAATAAATGGCAAAGTTGATTGCTTCACAAAGTTTTTGAGTCGGGGCTTTACAAGTGGTCACATCAAACAAATCCTCTATCTTTTCTTGCCTTTTTTTTTTTTTGGCCTGATCATTTTTGTTCCAAGAAATTACAAGGATATAATGCTTAAAAGTTCAAATGATGAGATCTATTTTCACTTTCTCTTTAAATTACATGTACAATGTATGTAAGTGTATAAAGATCAGTTTTTATGCACTAGGAAGTGTCACAAAATCTTCTGCCCATATAGATTATAGATATTCGTGTACATGTAAAGTGTACATCTGTTCATGTAGCTATGTGATTCTTGAAAATGAAATAAGGAAAGACAGATTAAGTTTGAAAATAGAGTTTTATATCTCATGTTTTACTCATATAAACTCATGTTTTACTCTAACTGAAAGTACATACATGTATGTGCATTTATATCTGTTTGTGTAAAATGTATAAACACACTGAACAGGCATAACTGTACAAACATAAAATGGCGAATCCAGGTTGTCAAAAACCAAAACAATACTGTTAAAAAAATAAAAACCCAAGAAATAGGGGTACATGTATATACATGATATAGGTAAAACATAATTTTGCCATGAATTTCTGTATCCCTATTGGTATACTTTATTCGATCCAATAAGCGCCCAGGGTGCTGCAAAAATAGGAAATAAGAAATGGTGTGCGCTAATATTGGGATCAATTAATAGTCAAATTGACGTAAAGTAGTTAATTTTTTATGAGGTACGAAGGTAAAGTTGTTATAGTTAATACAGTGGACACCTACTGACATCTTGTGTGGCTAGAGATAAACTGCTATTTACGTTTGTCTGTTCCACATCGCTTTGTCAACCAGCTAAAAAAGATACTTGATTGTACATGTATGTGAAAAAGGGGAGGGCTGCTTATAGGGACATGGGTGCTTATTGGTTTGAATACAGTATATTTTTATACTTAATGTTACCCTTCTTATGAACTGACACTTGTCTGCAAATTTACATTTTTGTCTACAATAACTTACATTGTACTACAATGTACAAGTACAGTGGCATCCCCATTATCTAAAAATTTGGGAACTCACCAAATCATCACAGTTACTTACTGCAAGGTATCTGGAATTACAGACAACCAAAATTGTAATGAAGATGTTTTTTTTTTCTACATGTATCTATTTAAATATGGACCAACCATTGACTTTGTCATACATGTACATGTATACATGTAACTGGAATTTCTACTCTTTCAATTTCGACATACCATAACAAGATTTCATTATATCTTGGTTAAGCTCTAGGATTAGCATGAATGGCTCTCCATAACGATTTAAAAAGCCCATCAATATTCTGGTGAATCAAGTGTCACTACATATATATGCATTATTAATATTCCTAGAAATATTAACATTCACTTTATGAATTATCCATATATATATAAATATATATATATATATACATATGTACAATACACATACATATACATGTACACTATACAATACATACATGTAAATGTACACACATATATATATACACACATACATGTATATACATGCACAAAATATATCAATATATGTTAAAGTAGTACAGGATATACGTTCTACAACATGCACGTACATTTCATTTAGTTATGCACATACATTTGTACTGTACAATGCACATACATTTGCCCTGGCTCATTTGGTAGCATACTCGACACTTGATCGTGAGGTCAGGAGTTCGAGTCCAGCCGACCACAGGTCGGTTTTCTTGTCCTTTGGATAAGACAGTAAAAAAATGTCACAGTAGGTGTCGGCACGTTAAAGAACACTCACTGCTCAATGGCCGTAAGTGCCGAGCATAGGCCAACATTTGAAACCCTTCGCCTTCATTAATATTTGGTGACGTCTCCATATGAGTGAAAGATTCTTGAGCGTAATGTAATTGAGTGTGACGTAAAGTAAGCAACAATAAACAAACAAAAACCAAACATACATTTGCACTTGATGTGCAATACATGTACATGTACACTGTACAATACACATACATATACATTGTACAATACACATACATATACATGTACACTGTACAATACATGTACATGTACACTGTATAATACACATACATGTACATGTGCACTGTAAATACACATACATATACATGTACAATACATATACATGTACAATACACATACATGTACACTGTACAACACACATACATGTACATGTACACTGTACAATACACATACATATACATGTACAATACACATACATGTACACTGTACAATACACATACATGTACACTGTACAATACACATACATGTACACTGTACAATACACATACATGTACATGTGCACTGTATAATACACATACATATACATGTACAATACACATACATGTACAATACACATACATGTACACTGTACAATACACATACATGTACACTGTACAATACATACATGTACACTATACAATACACATACATGTACACTGTACAATACACATACATGTACACTGTACAATACACATACATGTACACTGTACAATACACATACATGTACACTGTACAATACACATACATATACATGTGCACTGTACAATACACATACATGTACATTTGAACATGAATTGATACTATCTTACTTATTAAGAAAGAATGTAATATACGTGTACATATATACAATGTAATCTCGCTATCTCGAAATTACAGGGCTTGCCATGGCGAGTGAAAATTTAACCGGGCTAGTTGATTTCACCAGAAACTAGTCTGACTGGGCAAGTTGTAATTATGGAGAACACATTGATCATTTCATCTTTTGTACTAAACTTATCCTTTATATGGACCAACGAAAGTCTATAATCTTTAATTCCATGGTTACAAAGATACATAGACTGAAGTGATTAAACACAAAGTCTTCTCAAATTCAGAAGTCTAATTCACCTGCATCTGTTCCAAATATTTATCGAAGATTTACACAAAAAGGATGTACCATTTCCCTCTCACAATTCTGTTGTCAAAGATTTAATTTGTCTTTATCACAGATGAAAAGCGACATGTATCAAACTCAATTGATTTACCGACAGTTATGTTACTTTCAACCTGGCAAAGCTTTCCATGCAATTTCAATATGGGACAAGCCCAATGGTTTCTGATTCTTTAACGTGGAAGGTCACGACCTGGGTGACATAATAGCACATGCTGGACATGATACCCTATGAACTATTCATAGGTAGATTGTTTGGATGTAAACAATAGTACGTGGTAACACACTAGGGGCTGGTATTTTGGTCAGAAGTATATGTCAGTCGATAAACACAATCTAGAACGCATACAAGTCGACCGACATATACTTCCGACCAAAATACGAAAATACTAGCCCCAGCGGTGCTAAGGGCATGTTCTAGGCTTGGTGTTGATACACACATAGAAATTAATTCATATATAGATAAACAGGGGTATTTAAATACGGTATAACTTGTATCAATCATATTGGTTACTCTGTTGACCAAGAATGATATATAATTATTATCATCATAAAACGACATGTTTGATAACAAGGGACTTGTAACACTTATTACTTATAGTTTTAAAAATTTTTAATTAAGTTTTTCTAAACAAATTACATTTAAATATAAATCAAATGCCGATACATGTATATTCTTGATAACCCCTGAAAAATAATGGACTCTTCTGTAAATCAATGACATTTTTTATCATTTTAATATATAGATTTGAACAAAATTCTTTATTATTTGAAAACAAATAGGTAACAAAACATAATTTAAAGTTTACAAAAAAAAACCCAACCCACCCAAAAAAAACAACAACAAATAAACATGAACATGTAAAACCAGAAATATAATATATAGGCTCATAATAGATACATCTAGATGAATAATCTAAAATTTGAAGGGCGAGTGGAAGTCAGATAAGTGCAAGTCAGCCTTGAAATTTACTAGTTTGGCAGGGCGAGTTGATCTTGGAAAATTTTTACACCCCTATCCTGCGAAGTATGAGATAACCAAAAATTTTCAATTAACATATTCTGTATTCTTAGTGGACAACAAACAGTAATTCTTATGAAGATTATCGAGTGTCCAATAACAACGTGCTATTTGAAATTATTATATATTCTATTCTTACTATCCTTTGCGTTTTTCCCGTACATCATCATTTCATACCTAAATCAGGCAAAGTAGATCTTTTCTGTCATTTCAAAACACTCGTTTCTGAAATTGTCCAAGTGCCGGGTATATCGAATGACCTCAAACCATTTTTAACTTGTCCCATTGCATACTCGGCTTTATTCATTCCTGACAAATATTAACTGCCTAACTACACTGGACATGGCGGCACGATTGTAAAACATGAGATACGATTAATTTGGCAATGTCAGTATTCATTTGAGGGTAACATTAAAGACTGGACAAATTTCTTTTAGTGACCTGATATTTTTATTCATATATTGATCCGATCTGTTTTAGGTATTCAAAATAGCATTGAAAAGCAGATATTTTACATAATATGTGTACTTCATAACAAAAATCACTTCCTGTATTTTAAAAGTAAATATAAAACACATAAAAATCTGCCAACTGTGTTAAGAGCCGAGGTTGCTGATAAATTGAGCATGTAAAGGACCAAGATCCCCCTGACCAAATTCCGAAGTACATTTGATAAGGTGAAAGAGTTTATCTGAAAGGTCATCATTGCATACGGAAATACAGCCAGAGTTTTTGAGGTACGGGAAAACTTAAATTCTAATATAACAAATAACTCAGAAAAGATCTTTTACAACATTTCACATGTGTGATAATGTATTTGAACACACATTTTATCATATTCTCGTCTATATGTCATGGGACAAAAATCATCATTATGACAGCTTATATCGCTTTAAAAGCTCTGTGTGTCATTTTACAACTTCTGGACAGTTTATAGCCTTATCTAAAATATCACACTGGTAGCTTAATTTTTATCCAAAATGAAAGATTCAATAGACGTAAGTCGTTCAAGAAACAATTGAAGAGGATTCGGCAATATGTTTCCCGATAATACTTCAATGTTTTTCTTTTACTACATTCAACCAAATTTAAATGGGTATGATACCCCGGTACCATACATTGATTCAGCAATCTATCGTTTTATTCTGTGAAATGTTTTAATAGAGCAGTATGTACATGTAATTGTATTCAAAACTTCAGGTGTAAATGGCAGTATTTCTCTGTTAAACCAGCAAGCTTTACATATCTCTGATTTAACAGCATTCAAGTCAAAATTATCTTAATACTAAATTATCATGAATAGAATATTATCCTGAAAACAATTCATTACATGTATACATCTTCAAGATATAAAATACAAACAATTTCTGCTGAATATAGCAAACCAATTGACAGAAAATGCAAAATGCATGTGATTTTTAAATTACTGAGTAACTGAGTACTGATTTTAGTATTGGATAATCGGACCATCTGACAAGTACTTGGTTAACCGGTTACTGGTTGACAACCCTAACACACACACACATACAATGTATATATATATATATACACACACACACACGCACATACATTGCACCTGTATATACAGTACACTGTACATGTACAGTGAAACTTGTATATAATGGCCTCCTTTGGGATACAAGATGACCACTCTTTCAGGGAGGTGGTCTTTTTATAGCTCTAGGTTGATTTGTACACAAATGGTACATGTACTATTGGGGACAGCAAAAAATGGTCTTTGAGACCAGGTGGTCTTAATACACAGGTGGTCACTAAAGCAGGTTTTACTGTAAATCACATTATTAATATATGGACATGTGATGTAACATGATTTAATTATAAACACAATCAGAGTTAATTGGTAGACCTACAATTTTACTATGAGCATGAAATAAGTGGTAGAAACTAAGAAATTATGAATCCTTTGAACAATCTTATACAGACATGACTTACATGTAACTGCAAAGTCCTAACCTTTTATGTGTGTGTGATTTTAGAACATACATGTACATGTACCCCTTCTCTCAATATGGAATGTTCCATTGCACCAATATTACCTGTTACATTTAAAATGTAAACTAGAATTTATTACCACTTCCATTTCCAATACTTATCATCCAGCAATACAAAGCTTAGATTTAATATTCCAAAATATTGATTTTTTTGCATGCTGCTCAGATATTTGCAAATACAACAGACCTGTCTCTATGAAGATACATGTATATATGCATTACATTTTGACACAATCATAGGTCTACATGTATGTAAATTGTGCAATAAACATGTACATGTAGAACACAAATACACTTAAATGTTTAGGAATGCAAATACAATATGCAGACAAATCTATGATTCAGACACCAAAATTGTTTGTTGCATTGATGTTTAATGCAACACTCAACATAATTTGTTTCATATATGGTGGCTACAAATCATTTTAATGGTGGCTGCCAGTTTTTAATGGTGGAGGAGAGAACCCAGTTATAAGTTAAATGTACCTGGGGAGAATCCACTGTATGACCTTCCACAAGTAAACATTCACAACAAATCAGCATACAGTCAAGGTCCCTGCGGGGCTCAAACTTGCTCTGACAAGAGGTGAGAGACTTCATGGTTTAAAGCATCCAAATGTGTGTGAAAAACACTATGCCTAAGTCATTTCTGAAGATTTTCAAGTCCTGAATACTGCTAAGGCCACACCAATTTTATTACTAGTTCGTTGGAAATCCCAGTCCTAATTTTCAGAAAATAAAATAATAATATTATTTTTTTACCACACCTGTTTTGAAAGTGCGCATGCAATTTTTTTTTTCAAGATTCAAGTTCAGTATTGCCGTTTTCTTTTATGATTTTAATCTTCAGCCCTGTGTTTCCGTCCTTGTCCTCCATTTTTTACGATGACTGTTTACATAGTTTCCATGCAGGGAAGCATCAAAATAATCAAACCACCATGTGCCGTAAGCATACAAAACTTAACAGAAATGATATTTATAGAATCAAAAAGATTATCTCTTGATCAAGATCATGGAACTGCATAGATTCATTTCAGTGTTCAGTTGTTTATCAGTGCATGTCATCCATTTTGTAAGGAAGAATTTCTGTACCAAATTTAAACATTTTTTTAATTTTATCAAAGGAAAAAACGCTTAAAATCGAGGAAGAAATTCCAACTACATGTACAGTTTTGCCAACTGCTTGATTTTAGATATGAAGTATGAATACATAATTATAAACAAGAGGCCCAAGGGCCCTCAAGTCGCTCACCTGGCAAAATTGGTCAACATTGCAGAAAACATAAAAAATGTGTAAAAGATAAAATTGCTAATAAACATGAAAAACACTAGGCTCATTGGACCTTAAAAATCACCTGAGTGAAATGTATTTTACTAACAGTATACTGAAAAGCAACAAAAATCGTGGTTGTGATCATTGAACAATAGGGAAAAAAGCACAAAATATGAAAATATCCACTTAAAAGGGGAAATAACTCCCATAAGGATCAACCTGACAATTTAATTCCTGTTGACTTTTTTGTACATCTTTGCGTACTGAACATTTTTCCTTCTTTCTCTCTCTCTATCTATTATTCTTTTCAAGATAATAGGACAAAACTGTAAAAAAACATGAGAAATCCACTAAAAGGGAAAATAACTCACAAAAGGGAAAACCTGACAATTTTGGCCCTCTTGACTTTGCATGCTGAGCATTTTTGCTTATTTCACTTTCTTTCTATCTGTTATACTTTTCAATATATTAAGACTTTTTGTAGATCTTTGCATGCTGAACATTTTCTCTTCTTTCACTTTTACTCTACCTATTACATTTTTCAAGATGTCAAAAAAAATCCAAAAACATGAAAAATCTATTTAAAAGGGGAAATAACTCCTATAAGGGGCAACCTGACAATTTCTGCCCACATGACTTCAAGAAGATCTTTGCATGCCGAACATGTTTGCTTCTTTCACTTTTACTCTACCTATTATATTTTTCAAGATACTGTTCAAAAACATGAAAAATCCACTTAAAAGGAAAAAAGGTCCCTTAAGGGGCTACCTGACAATTTTGCTTCTTTTACTTTTACTCTGCCTATTATATTTTTCAAGATAATGTTCAAAAACATCCAAAAACATGAAAAATCCACTTAAAAGGAAAAAACTCCCATAAGGGGCTACCTGACAATTTTGGCCCTGTTAAAATTTTTGTAGATCTCTGCATGCTGAAATTTTTTCTTCTTTCATTTTTACTCTTACTACATCATGTATTATACTTTTCAAGATAATGTCAAAAAACATTCAAAATCATGAAAAATCCACTTAAAAGGGGTAATAACTTTCCCGGAAGGGACAACCTGACAATTTGGGCCCTCTTGCCTTTTTTGTAGATCTTTGTGTGCTGAACATTTTTGCTTCTTTCTCTTTTACTCTAGCTACATGTGTAAATGTATTATACTTTTCAAGATAATAGGACAAAACTGTCAAAAACATGAAAAAGCCACTTAAAAGGGAAAAACTCCAATAAGGGGCAACCTGACAATTTAGACCGATGACGGACGCCGGATGATTGGCTTATACCAATAGCTTACTTGGCCCTTCGGGCATATAAAATTATCCAATTTTACAAAAAAAAGTCGATCAGTTTTGAGTTATTGAACAAGTTTACCCCAAAGAAAGATTTCACAATTTTACCACGCATTTCCACAGAAATTATTAATATCTAGCATACATCTCGAAGGCATAAGTCTGTCTATCATAAACAAATAAAGACATTTTTAAAAAAAAAATCACAAGTTTCCACAATATATCAATCCTAATGTGTATTTATGTTTCTCTATTACTGACATACTGTCTTTTTGTTTCATGTACATGACTATCTTTAACTGTACTATTAGTGAAATGCAATACAGAAATTGTGCATCATTGAAGAATATTCTTTGTGGCAATTTCACTCATATCAGATGAGGTTTTTCCAGTGGTTTCGAGTTTGGATGGATTAAGTGCCAACATAAATTTTTACAAAATATTCTCTAAATTTTGTACTCCGCATAACTTTTTTGTAGTCAATCAATGACAAAATGTGTCAATGTCACAGAGTCAGTCTTGACCATATTCCATTTCACAATCCATAAATATCAATTTATTTGTGTTTTACAACTTCAGAAAATGTCCATGATTTCTCTTTTAGTATCTTTTACTTTTGAATTACAATTCTGAAATAAGTCCCTATTTTGTGGTTTTAACAGGAATAATTTTTTTTGTAAGATAAAAGCTATTTATTGCCCAAAATATTCCCTGATGTCAGCCCATTTACATAAAGACATATTACTATAATTAAAGTACCGGTATACATTTCAAATAAAAATATAAAATGTTTTATTATTCTAATATTTCTGTTGGTCTTGGCATTAATGAGGTACATTTTATTTATTACCTTATAAAAATTGTGCAATGAAATTTGTGTGCAGAAGTTAAACATATATATACTTTTTGAATTGATACAAATATAATTTTACTTTATTTATTTTGTTGAAGACCATAGGCAGAATACACGTGGAAACAATTTCTCTGTACACTTACCCTATTGCAAATCTAACAGGAGGACTATTACCCTTTCACTTTTTTTCAAAACGGTTTTCGTGATTTACAAACCAGAAACATGATAGTCAATTTAGTATTTACATGTGTAGATCACAATAATGTATTGGATAAACCAAAATAAAATGTTAATAGATTTCATAATTAAATAATCTACATGAAATTTTGCATTAGTAAAATCAAAATTACGAAAATGATAGAAAATAATTTTGTTCGGTCCCCATTTTTATTCCTTCAGTCTAATTTCAATGAAATTTGAAATAATATTAAAAAAAAAATTTGGATCGTTCGGTCAAAAATCTGAAAATGAAATCCCAAAGAACTACAAATCAAATTGGTATGGCCTAAATTGTGACCATAATCAAACTCATCCATGATTCCATGGATATAAAGCAATAAATCAAATTGAGTTAAAATTTCAGAAGAGAAACTGAAATTATTTGACAGATGGATATTTCATATGGTATGAATGGATGAACCAAAAACAATAAGCTCCATGATATTTTATTCTAAGGGCATCAATATAATAATGATATATGTACATGTATGTATAATACAGTGGAACCTGTCTTGATAGACCATGCACCATCAAAAAAGGTCACCTGTCTTGGGAGACCACATTCTCAAAACCACTTGGTTCAATAATACATGTACTTAAAATGACACCTCTTCTGAGAGACCACCTGTCTTGAAAGACCACATATCAGTGGCAGAAGTGGTGGTCTTTCAAGACACTTTCATTGTACTGATAAAAAAAAGAACAAACAAGTGCCATAACTCTGGTAAATATTGCTTAGTTGTCCATAATCAAACATGTTTGAAATTTCATTGATATAAAACAAAATGACCAAATTTCATGAAATATTTTGAGAAAGCCACACAAATTCCAATATATTTGATATATTATATATATATATATATTTGATATATTATATATATAAATATATACATTTGATATATATATATATATATATTTGATATATTATATATATATACATTTGATATATTATATATATATACATTTGATATATTATATATATATATATACATTTGATATATATATATATATTTGATATATTATATATATATATACATTTGATATATTATATATATATACATTTGATATATTATATATATATACATTTGATATATTATATATATATATATATATTTGATATATTATATATATATACATTTGATATATTATATATATATATATTTGATATATTATATATATATATATACATATACATTTGATGGAAATCTTGCATCAAATAAAGAGACTACAAACAATATTTCTTTGATATACGAATTCACCCATTTCGGTAACATAAAAACATCATCTCTATTAAATTATTCCAGCAATAAATAAAACAAAAGCAAACAAAATTATTATGATGACAAGTATGTCTGCCAATATTTACTTGTACATGTAGTATAGCAGAAAATCAATAGGCATTTTTTTTTTCAACAGCATTCACATAATTTTACAGAGATGTACAAATTAAAAGTGACACTAATTACATCACTTGACCTAATTTTTTAAGTAGATTTACTTAGGGTCATTGACTTACATATTTCTGATCTCATCCTTACTGTACTGTACGAACCCACATCACACACACTTGATCATTGTACTACATGTATATACAGACACAAGCATTTACAGGGATAAATATCACATGTAAAAGGACCTATTCACAATGTAAAAACAACTATATTTTCCCCAATCTGAGCAAAATATTCTCAGTTACGTTTACCATGTACCAAATGATAAATGAATCACAAGTTTTGTATCTTTATTTCTAATTTTGTTGGTTTAATAACCATACTTAGTATGATCTCTTTTTACCAAATTTAGTCTATTGCAGTGTAAAATTCCCAATCGAAAGGGTACAGGTCCCTTTCCCAAAAAGGGTCTATTACTCCCTGATTTACCACTGGTCCAACACTAATATACCGCCAAGTAACCAGGGACTACTCTACAAATAGAGGTACATGTAGTAGTGTGAATTGCCATTAACCTTGGACATAGGGGAAAATTGACATATTATCAGGTCTTATCTGTCAGATATGTATTGAGATGGAGGGGGGGGGGTCATATTTAGGCTCCGATTATGATACCATAAACATGTATATTAATACTTATGTTTAATGAGGAAAAACACTGGTTCATGTATAGTGTACAGTGTATGTATCTTGTATGCAGATAAAAGTTACACCAAATGGAGAAGAACAATTACATGTACATGAACCTAAGGCAAACAAAACTTCAACTCTCAAGCAAGGGAAATAAATGTATAACACTTATTTTGGTTTAAGATATTTTATGATGTACTTATAATTAAAGGAAAATACATGTACACAAAGTCCTTTTTGAGGCACATCATACAATGTACATGTCATATGAACTAAAACATTATGGAAAGAAAAATATTTTTTCTTTTATGAAAGGGATAATTTAGTGTTTACATGTACCAGATGATAAGGCAAGTCAACATTAAGGAATACCCACTTTATGGCATGACAAACAAAAACCACATCACAACAACAAAGGGACATAACTCTTATACTAGGGGTCTGATTTGAATTGGGTATAAAAATACTTTCCCTTGAGGCATAATATACATCCATCATATTTATACTATTGTGGTGAGCTTAGATTAACGAATGGCTGCTTTGGGGCTTACTGAAGGAAAATCTAAAAAGGTGCATAACTCTGCCTAAAACATCTACATTTACCTACAATTTAAACTACATGTACATGTGCTTTTAGATTATATACATGTACATTGTACATCGTTACTTGTAATGTGCATGCACATATATTTGTACATGCATGTGCACTATTGTATATCTCTACTGTAGATATGTATAGCTATGGTACTCTATTTTGAAATACAAGTACATGTACAGGTAGATGTTAAATTTTGAATGGTCAATTTAAATTCAAATTTTGAATTTTAAATGGTGTTTTACACCACACTCAACAATTTTTCAGTTGTATGGTGAAGGCCAGATTTTAATGGTGAAGGAGAGAACTTGGTTACAGTGTACACGGGAAGAGACCATCCTCCTTTCGCAAGTAAACTGCCAAACTTTCTCACAAAAATCAGCTTAGGTTCCATCTGGACTGGATCCTGCACTGACAAGAAATGAGAGACTTCACAGTTCAAAACATGCATTTCTAACCCCTCAGCAACACTGAGCCACTTAAAGTGTCAAATATCATACTCAAGCTTAAGGCATTGTAAAATTCACTGACTTACAAAATATGGATATATATGACAGAGGTGCATAAGGCATTGTAAAACTCATTGACTTACAAAATATGGATATATATGACAGAGGTGATTAAGGCATTGTAAAATTCATTGACTTACAAAATATGGATATATATGACAGAGGTGCTTTTTTGACAATAAGACATGGCAGAATAATGCCAGACATCAAACAAGCTCTCATCTAACAAAAATATAAGATGGAGTATTCAACAAGCACTTGACATGCATTAAACAACACTTGAACACTGACGACCATCACTTTTCCTATAACTTAAAGGGAAGGTGCACAAAATTTCTTGGCAGCCTCACACTGGGTCACAATCATTTGACCTTTTTTCAGAAAGTAATAATAATACAAGTATTTAATAACTGAAAGAAATACATCCATCACCACTTCACTGAGTTGTACAGTTCATTGTCAACAATAAAGCTATGGTTAGCGTAATTCAAATTAAAATCTATTAGGGCTTGTACATACATTTATATGATACTGCATTTGGGTTGATATAATACTATACTTGAGCCTGTATTAAACTTTATCTGGATTTGTATAATATTTTATTTGTACTTTATTTAGTGTTGATTTGGCTTGTCTAATATTTGATTTGGGCATGTCCAATACTTTATTTGGGGTTGTCTAATACTCTATTTGGGCTTGTATATGTATACATGTGTAACAAAGACAAATACTGCCTCTGCTTGGATTCGAACCTAGGACCTCTGGTTTACAAGTCTGGTGCTCTACCTAAAAGGAGCTAAAGGGGAAACCCCACTAGCTCAAGCTAGTAGGAACACCATATAACTAACCCTGCCACATCATCCCCTCCATTGAAAGAGTCATTCCAACTCTCTTTAGAGGTAGCTATCACCTGAGGGGCGATTTAAGGATAATCACTTTCATATTACCAGGTAGAACCTAGTCCAAACATGGGTGCCATTGTAACAGAGATGGCTCTGGTGAAGATCAGAGTTCCGCGAGTTGGCAGACTGTGGAAACAGAGAGGGACGCCTCCGGTCACCATTCTACCAATAGCGTAGAGGAACTGAATGTTTTCGCACCATATGTCGTTAGTTTTGTGGAAAATTCTTCACAAGAAACGCGAAATAGAGCTGGTGAACATGATAATGACCAATCCAATGTAGAGAACATTCAGGATGAGACAAACAACTACGATAACCAGTATGGTGATATTGATGAAGATGAACCTCCGCATAGTGATATACTCCAGTCTGGAAAGAAACAACCAATCAAGAAATCGTACATCAAGACCTAGAAGGGAACCAACATGGATGAGAGGTAGACAGTTTTTGGTAAATATGATATGAACGGCCATTAAGAATTCAAACATGAACAAGAAATTATTGATTTAATTTTTATAACAGAATTTTTTTTGCTGTATATAAACTGTTTTTATTTTTACAAACATAATGGCCAAATCTTGGAAATCTGGAATATTTATTAAAACCAATATCGTATGTCTATTGGTAAATCTATTATCATGGTACAGATTTTTCTGTTAAGTGATCTATTGTATTGTATTGAAATATGGCGACGCTGCAATGATAATCATATTTCTACATGGAAATTTGTACATATTGCACATCATTGTTAAGGATTTATTTGACCACAAAATCTTCAAAGTGGAATGAAGAGGACGTCATTTCCTGTGGAGAGGGCATACATGTATGTGATAGTTTAATATTTTAATGTTTTATATATATGTATATACGAATAAAATCCATCTATCGAATGTAAACAAAACACGTGTTCATTATTATTTTTATCTCTACAAATGTAAGTCCAAATATAACAATTTTATCCATTGGTCACTTCTGGTTCAATAATCCATTTATTCACTGGCTGGAACTATTCCCGCCACTTATTCATTCCCTGGTCAGTTTGGTCAGATATATGAAAAGAGAGAAAGTGAGTGGACGGCGCACAGCCACACACCATCTTACCAACACATTCATATACATGTATACATCGACATCAGATACTGTAAGTTAACTTTCTTTAAACTCATCATTCTTATTAATATTTCTCCGATCTAACATTCTGATTTTATCATTATTAATTCTGCGATCGCGATACATCAATTCGTATTCTTGTGTTTATTTGAGCATGTATGTATGATGAGTGTATACTTACCTCATTTTATCTTTTATCCGTAGGATCTTAACATATATAGAGACTACAAATTGTGTTGGTAGTGGTTGTGCCAAATGAGCCTTGGTCCACAACCAGGTATAAATCTATATTTTTCTTATCATATCGAATAAAACTATGTCATAAATATCAGTACATTATATATTTATTATTCTTGTAAAAATCATGTGTTGGATAATGATATCTAACCATCTATAAAGGTTTCTATGATGTATATTTTTTATAATAAATACATTAAGATTAATAAGGGAAATAACTCTTATCAATATATGGCAATTTATTATTACTTGTATTTTAACGGCTTTGTCAATTTGACCATGTATTTATTAACATGTCAGCATGAGTGAAATGTATAAATATATTTGACATTTATGTATGACTGATTATTGTTATTATAAATTTTTCAGGGTTCATAATAATATTGAATATAATGAAATAAAGAATCGAACCCGAGATGCAGGAGTCTGTCTTTATTGTCGATGCAAAGATAACCCTGTTACACATGTAATACTGTATTTGTGCTTGAATAATACTGCAATTGAGCTTGCCCATTAACTGATTTGAGCTTGTCTAATACTTTATTTAAATTTGTTTATTTTGTGTTGTCTAAAACTTTATTTTAGCTTGTCTCATACTCATTTGGGCTTGTCTCATACTTATATGGGCTTGTATAATACTTTATTTGGGCTTGTCTAATACTTTCTTCTGGGTTGTTTTGGCTATCTAGACTATTATTTTATTTGGGCTTGTTTAATACTTTAATTGGGCTTGTCTAACACTTTTTTGGGGGTTGTCTAGTACTTTATTTTGGCTTGTCTAATAGTTTATTTGGGCATATCTAATGCTTTATTTGGGTTGTCTAATACTTTATTTAACATGTCTGATATTTATCTGAGCTTGTCTTATACTTATATGGGCTTGTATATTACTTTATTTGGACTTGTACATGTATAATACTTAATTTGGGCTTGTAAAATACTTTATTGGACTTGTCTAATAAAGTATTTAAGCTTGTTTAATACCTTTTGGGGCTTGTTTAATACTTTATTTGAGCTT
Source organism: Atrina japonica (assembly GCA_030159075.1). Lineage (NCBI taxonomy): Eukaryota > Metazoa > Mollusca > Bivalvia > Pterioida > Pinnidae > Atrina > Atrina japonica. The sequence continues at coordinate 90,705 of BROG01000247.1, read as the reverse complement.
GTCCGATGGTTTAATTGGGCTAGTCTAATATTTCATTTGAGCTTGTTTAATTTGGGTTTCTTTAATAATTTTATTTGAATCTAATATTTTATTGTAAATAAATTTAACTGAAATCCAACATTTCATTGAAAAATAAGTTATCTTTCACCAGAAGTTAATATACATGTATATATATATATATATATATATATATATATATATATATATATATATATATATATATATATATATATATATATATATATATATATATAATACATGTATAATGGATGCAGCTAAATGGAAGCCAGCATTGAACATGTAAACATGAGTTGATATTGGAAGACAAAATGGATGGAACTTGTAAACACCTCCCTGGAGCTTTATATAGCGGTACACTAAGTTCAAATACAAACCTAATACATGTAAAAGAAAATTTACTAAACCTTTCAAATTCCCGATGGGGCAGATTTAAAACCAGACTTCATTTGTTGTAATGCTGTCAAGGTCATAGCTAAATTCATTAAAAATCTTTTAAATTGCATATGATATTATCTATGTCTATAATACACATAAATTATGTACTGTATTTTACATACAATATCCTGCTATTTGAATGAAATAAAAATTAAATAGTAAGTTCTATTTCAACTTACATTGTAAAAGAGTTCTTAAACATGTTAGAGCTTTCATTGCAACTTTTAATCTATTTTTGACTTTGAAAAAAATAATAAGAGCAAGATGTGTTTATTAAATACAAATGCCCCAATCCCAACAAATTTTTGCAACGCCCTACATTTTGACCCCACTCACCCCCAGAGCCATGTGATGTCAGTGAAGTGTAAGCAACCCTTAGATGAACTTATAGTCTAAGTTTGGTTACTGTATAACAATCCAAATTTGAAATATTGACAGACGGATAGGCTGGGGGCATAAAAATATTTTGAAATGTCCCCAGCATTTTTTACTTCCAGTAATAGAGTTTGTATGCCCCTGGCCTGAAAGGTCCGCCAGAGGGCATATAGTGTTTGGATCGTCAGTCTGTCTGTCCATAATTCCATCCCACTTACATACATGTATAAAGTGCATCTCAAGTTTGGATTGTGACCCAGTAACCAAACTTGGACTGTAAGTTTATCTGAGGGTTGCTCACACTTCACTGACATCACATGCCACTGGGGGTGCACATTGCAGACATCACATGCCCCTGAGGGTGGGGTCATTTTATTTGCCAACATAGAAATCTGTTGGGACGGGGGCACTTTTGTTTCACAAAAACATCTTGTTTGTTCTATTTCTTGAAAAGTAACAAACTCCCACAACTGATATGTAGGGCAAATTTGCAAAATTAGTTGTCTTTGTCTAACATGAAGATGAAAAATAATGAAAACATATTTACCAGACTTTTCCGGATGTGTTAAAGTGTTGATATATGTTGAAATATTATTTTAATTCAAATGCTTAAAGATGGAAAGCTTTTATTTTATATAACAAAATTGAAAACTGACCTTTGTAATTTGCACATATTGACATAATACATTGTAATTAACACATTTTAAAATATCAATAATAATGCAAAATCTATTTTTCATGTATCTTCAGAGCTGTTTACCCCTCCTGGCTCCTGTCAGTATTCTCTATACCAGTTATCAGTATTTTGAGCATTCTGTCAGTATAAATCTGGGGTATAACTTAAAAGTTAATTCAAGGTCTATTAAGCCTTATTTATATAGTTAATTCTTATATATGATAAAGGAATGTACATATATCAGACATCTGTGCTGTTTTTGTTCTTTTACATATTCATATTCTCCAATAATACCTTTCTTTTGTGTGAATTTTACATGTATGAAAACTTTCGTTTATGAAGTTTTCTCCTTGTTGAAGGCTGTATGTTCGAGTTCGGGATTTCCAGGAATATCCATAAAGCTCTTCATAGATGAATTTGATTCCTTCAGTTTTGCGAGGTCTTGATGTTGTTTAGACTTAATATGTCTAAAACAATCATTTTTTCCTGCATGACCACAGCTAAAGTCAGTATTGCAAACGATGCAATATACCATGTGCCCTCCTTTCTTCGACTGCCGGAGACAAGGCCAGATTGCACCGTATGATTCCTTGTAGCATTGAACATATTTTTTCTTTTTCGGTTGAACCAATTCATCCGGTTCATCAAGTTTCCGTTTCACCGTTGTTTCATTATGATTTTCATCAAGGCACGTTCCTTTGTCAACGTCCTGCCTCATGTTTTTTTTTTCTCTAAAATTCAATATCAACTGTGCGCTTTAAAGCACATGTGTTGTCTAATGACAAAGCGTTTTTTTAACAAAGATCGACAGATTTCGGAAGCAACTACGATTTTTTTACGGGATTGTAGATAATCCGTAGATTTTTCATACGAATCCGTAGTGCGTATTTTTACATGAAAATTCGTTGAAAATACGGACAATCCGTACAAGTAAACAGCTCTGTATCTTTATTATTTCATTGAAGTCTTTGAAGTCAAATTAATGCAGAATGTTAAATTATGCTTTGAGTACAGTGTATCATTTTGATTATATGTCATCTGTTGTTTTGCTTTGGGAGAACAAGTGAGAAATGATTATAGTTCAAAAGAATTGTTTTTTTTTAGCGGAATTGCAAGCAACTTTCTATTGGAAACATTTAAGAAAATGACGCTCAGTGGAGGAAATAAATCAGGGATGTTTAAAAAGCAATTACTTTTTCAAAATGAAAAATGATTATTAAAAAAGTTTTAGGAAAAGAAAACAAAAAACTGCTCAGTTGAATTTTTGTAGATGTTTGTTCCGTGAACATTGTTGCTTTTTACATGCTCTCTATATGTACTTGTATAGTTATTGCTATTGTTCTTAAAATAGCCCAAAACATGAAAATTTCACTTAAAACGGAAAATAACCTAAGATGTAAATGGTCACTTTACTACAATTTCTACCCTCTTGATTGTTTTAAAGATCTCTGCATACTTAACATTTTTATTTCTTACACTTAAAAGGACAAACATGAAAAACCAACTGAAAGTTAAAAGGGAAATACAGGTGACTCACGATACCTCGAAGTCCACAGGACCACCAAAAAACTTCCCAGGTTTCAAGAGTTCGAGAGTTCCGGAAATGGACATTTTGACCTATATAGGTTCTTAATACTACACAACATAAGGGGTTTGTTTTCATAATTCTTATGAATTTTGTCATAAACAATCCCTGTACCTAATTTTCAAAAATAAAAAGAGTAAATGCATTAACTTTATTATGTATCCAATTTGGATAAAAATGGTCATCCACATATAAGGTATATAATTTATAATGTTGCAGTAGCATTCACTAATGCTTCAGTAATCTACAATACCACTTGATCTAAAAGTTAAACTACCACTTGACTGGCTGTGATACTTGTAGTTGACATCATAATCCATGACACATCTTTATACAGTTCTTCTGTTTTGATGATTAACAATCCTGTCAATCACTACCATTAGGTCAGGGATTAATCTAAGATCAGGTAAGCGAATCAACATATATCAGACATTGGTGATAAGAAATAGATAGTTAAAACGATCGATAAACTGCCGTGAAAATGTCACAGCATCTTGCTACAAAGAAAGTATATGGGAGGACTTCTGCCCCTGATTTTACTAAAAAAAATAAAAAATTACATAAAATCAGGACAGAAAACTGGCCTAACTTTTTCCACGACACAATCATGGAAAATTGAAATTGAACCACAAAACTGTTGTGTATAATGTATTTAAATTGGAGTGGCAATATAGAAGTAAGTTGTTATTACAAAAGCTGTAGCCCTTGTTATACAAGCTGAAACAATCTCACAGATGGTACCTATTTTTAGGTAAAATGTAACAAGTGGGCTAAATATAAACAAATGTTTCAAATCCAGCTTTATTTTGTTCACATCTACAAAGTGGTCTTGTCTTTTCCCTGACTGCATACATACAAAGGTGGGATACTTAATTACAATTTTGCTCTAGAAGAAACATCTCACTTTGTGCATATGATTAAAATTGTATATTATTATCACGATCAAATGAATGTGTAGTTTCTCTTTCACCTGCTTTGCAAATATCGGCATGCACTGGCAGCTTAATGTAATTTTAAATAATTTAAATGATACAGATACTTTCGGACATTCAACATGAACAATGCTAGACATAAACACATTCGTTTAACAGTATTTACCCGTTCTTCTTCAGGAGATAAATTCGATGTGGCCATCCTCATCAACGTACGGAAGTAAATGCGCAGGTACAAGCACATTTTACGATTGTCGTAAATACAATTATACTTTTACAACTAAAAACACTTTAATAGATAAGAAAGTATTCATTTTAATGAAATACTGTTTGAAAAAAACGTTACCTTTACTTTTTGACAATTTTGTTAAATACAACAATTACGACTATCCTCGATCTCATCTGTGACGTCACAGTATTGATTCGCCATATTGCGCTGTAACAAAACACAAAGAGGAAAACACTGAAGAAAACTTTTCTTTTCTTTGTTTTCAGTCATCAGATTTTCGGTTAAACCTGCGATACTTAGTCCACAAGGAATGGCACAAAGTCCCATCGGTGGGGCAGTAAAGGCTTTACAGCTTGAACTGAAGAAAATCCAAGAGGAACCCGTCGAAGGTTTCCGTGTGAATTTGATCAATGATGAAAGTTTGTTTGAATGGGAGGTGGCTATTTTTGGACCCCCGGGAACACTTTATGAGGGTGGATACTTCAAGGTGTGTTAGAAGTGTGATTAAGTATCAAATTTAGAATTGTTTAAATACATATCATTTTATGTTATGTTGGCTAACAACAAAAGGGGAGCGTTACTATAAATAACATCACTGTCATCAATCAGGACAATGTCATCTGATTTAATTTGTTTACTGACAAGTGTTGACACTTTTCTTCTAAAATGGTGTAAACAGAAACAATAATAAAACACCATTAGTATCTATAGTATTTGAAGTGTATGTGTGTCTCTGTTTTAATGATAAAGATGAAGTTTACATTCTTTTCCATTATGATGTCATAAAATTCATATTGACTGTTGAAAATTACTAATTTTTGTAGAAACGCTGGGTAAAACCAGAGGATATAAAATCCTCTGCTTTTACCCAGTTTTTCCACAGAAATTATTTTCATATGATCATGAAGAGGCCGTGTACAGAAGTGCTGGGAAGTATAAAATCCTCTAGTTCACCCAGTGTTTCCACAGAAATTAGAAAATGACTAATACCAATTGTAGCCTACATTATCATTTTATTACTACAGTGGCAGGGCTCAAAGTGGCGAGTTATTTAGTCACACATGTGACTAAAAATCATAAATGGCGACTAAAATTGAAACTAACTCACCATATTATAAGATTGAGGACTAAATGGGGTGCCATAAATGCAATGATATCGTACTTGTAATCTGTATTTTGTATTCTGGCCTGTCCCACACTGTTTTTAAACAATCTGAGTCATAAAACGCTTCTTTTCTGTTGATTGATGCATGTCAAGACAACATTATTCAGACAAATTTAAGTGCTTATTTAACCTAAAAGAAGGTTACACTAAAATCCGGTAAAACAATGATATACCCAATAGGCATGTTAATGATATTTCCTTGTTTGTTTCATCGCTACGTCTCTAAAACAATTATCGTACATGTAAACATTCAAGTATTTGCATTAAGTATAAGTAAGCTTTATAGTTTTAACAATTAATTTCACGATTTGAGCCATTTTAGTCACAATTCCATCCCAGTAATTATAGTTTTTTTCCCGGATTTTTGCATGGCCATATAAAATGACACCCAAGAGAAAGTGAGACTTGCCAACCGATTTCAGGTTTTTGGGCATAACAGCTAGTAACACAAGAAACGTAACAGGCAGTGACCCAATAAATTAAAAATCTTTAAACAGTATTTTTTAAAGTGGTTGAAAGAGTTGTTTTCATGACTCTTTACTGAATGTAAATAAATCCTTTCATAGGCCTACTTATACTCATAGATAGTCTGTGGGTGTCACTGCTGACTCAGACTGTAGTTCCTCGTTTAAGTTAAGTTGTGATTTTATGAAACTTCAGGAAAGGAAATACACATATGACCAATAATGTGTATGATTTTTTGGTTTCTTTTAGTACTACAACTTTATTATACTATTTTTCTATTAAATGCACATAAAACCCAGTCAGGTCAATTCAAGATAAAATCAGGTCTTTATTATCTCCCAACCAGAAGTAAACCATTCCAAAAGAAATTGTAACTAAAGCATTGTAAAGCTCATGGATCCCTCATGGAAAAAAACACCAAAAGATTGAGGTTTGTACTGTGTAAATAATTGCAAATGACTCTACAGCTAGAATAATCAGTATTCAAGCTGTACTAGTTGTTTGTTTGGTGAAAATACATAGATAAACGAGGAACTACAGTCTGAGTCAGCAGTGATTTCCCCCCCCCCCCCTTCAAAAATAAAACGCGTATCACTCCTTCAGGGGTTGCGCTAGGCATCGCCAATGTCGCAATTGGCGATTTTTTATTTCAACTGGCAACAAAAAATTGTTTCTGGTGATATTTCTGGCACCTCCATTTTATTGATATACAGTCAAACTTGTATATAAAGACCGCTATGGGGAAATTACAAAAACGGTCTTTATAGACAGGTAGTCTTTATATAAAGGGTAACATGAGATATGAAATCCAAGGTATTGAAGATGACTTTTTATTATTTCCAACTACATATTTCTTCCATGGTTAGATATTTCATTTAGTGATTAAATGTATATTGTATTTATTTACTAAAATGGATTTTCCTAACTCCAGGGTCTGGATAATTGGAAAATATTAATTTTTTTTTAAAAATTCCAAATTTGGAATTTTGCATCTTTTTGGGAAAATACAAGCCATTTTTGCATTGGGAAGGATCCTGTAACCATACCAAAAATGGTCATAGAAAATCCCTGTAGCTAATACATGCATAAAATATGAATAATAAAAAAAAATAACAATGAAATAATTCAATGTTTTAAATAATTTAAATTAATTTATGATGTAATTGAATTATACGTGAACATCGAGGATACGGCACATTATTAAAACTGAAACAAATATCTAAAATGTACTCAAAGTCGGTGGTCTGTGTTGTTAAGTCACACGAGTCAGAAGTGTAAGAATGTACAGAAAGATTTAGACAGTTAAATTTTATTTAATTATCATTTTATTAGACGTAATCCAATGCTACGAGCGCCAGCAATTTTACTCTTTGGATTGAGATGTTGACTTGCTAATCAAGCGATGTTCGATTACATGTAGTTTCAGCATTCCAGAATACGAGAAAACAAATCATCAATCATTCAGCAATGATATTTATATACTCCTGTATGTAAAAACACCTTGTCACAAAGTGTGTCCTTTCTGAATTTTTTTCTTTTAAGTCTTAGTCTTTCGTCGATTAAGTATTCATCACTAGAAACTTTGGTCATAAATTGATGATCGAAAACAAAAGATCAATCAGTCAGCGATGATTTTTAGTTCCTGGTTGTAAAAACACCCTGTCATAAAGCACGTCCGAGTGCCTAATTACTACCCGGGACGTTAATTGACACCTCCAGGTGTGTTGTGACTGTCAAAGCATTGTGTATTGTGCCATGTTGTTGATTACATGTAAGTCTCGAATTGTCCTGCGAGAATTATCTACGAGTTATCTCCCTTCCAAGAGTAGTAAGTGTATAAGCAGTCACTATACGCAAGTAGGACAACCACCGGCGGACAAAATACAGTGGTCGCCGGTCGCGTAAGGCAGGTGGACGCTATATAGGGGCAAATATATAGTAATTCTCAAGGGGCAGTCCAAATACGGTCGTTATGGACAGGAAGTCATTATATATGAGGGGGGTCACTTAGGCAAGTTTGACTGTTTTAAGACATCTAGGTTACATAAGTCAATTACATCAATTGGTAATCAGGAACAGGGAATAATGACCCTGTCTATTAATTAATGTCATTAGACTATACTGAGGTGTAATTATCAGACGAGTGCTGGGGTAATTATATACACAACGACCTGTAGTGGTCAGGTACATGATTGTACAGATAAAGTGATTACCTGTATATATTTGTATTTAAAGCGATATGAGCTGTCATGGGTAAAAACATTTACATGCCCATTTTATGTAATATTTTATCTCATATATATTCCAAATATACCATCTGGTGGTTAGAATAACAAATGCATATGTAAAATTGCAACAATCTTGCCAAACGTAACCCATAATATCAGTTATTGTTTGTCCACCATTACTTTGAGCATTGCAAATTAACTTTTGATATTTTTTTTACGAAGATTACCGAGTGTCCAATAAACATGTGCTATTTGCAGTTAATATACATTCTGTTCATATTACCCATTGCGTTTATTTTTGTACATCATCATTTCATACCTAAATCAGGCAATGTTGTTTTTTTTTGTCGTTTCAAAACATTGCATTCTCAGCTTTATCATTCTTGACACATGATCATGAACTGCCCAACTCCATCAGACATGGCGACATGATTGTAAAATATACGGTATACACATTTTCAGACTTATATTGTTTTGATTTTGTCAATATCAGCATTCAGGGTAACTTTAAAGATTGGAAAAAATATTTTTAAGTGACCTTATATATTTATTCATATATCCATCCGATTTTCTTCAGGTATTTAAGATATTGTTGAAAACCATATATTTTACATAATGCATGCACTTTCCAATAAAAAACACATCCTGTATTTAGAAAAAAGTAAATATAAAACATTTAAGAGACAGCCGACTTTAACATAGTCCGAGCACTTACAGGACTGAGCTCGCCTGATTGAATAATGAAGTACATTTGAAATAGCGAAATAGTTTATCTGAAAGGTCATTGCATACGTAAATACAGCTTGATTTTTTTAAGGTACAGGAAAACTTAAAATCTAATAAAACAAATAATTTCAAAAAGAAGATCTCTGACAATGTTTCACGTGTTTGATTATGTAATTGAACACACGTTATATATCATATTTGCAAAAGCAAATACTGGTAGACCTTTTTGTAGTGCAATTTTGTGGAATATTTTTTATTTGGATTGCATGACGTCAACAGAAATGTGACCTACTTTCTTGTTCTGTACAGTTGGAATCAATTTTAATATTGAGAAAAACAAGTTATATGTTTGCAGTCAATGTGTGAAATAAACATGTGAAACCTGTGATACACATAGTTAAGATAGAGGTTTTTAAACATGTATCACCAATATACAAACATGTATTTTATTTTCAAAATAGTTACTGTTTTCATTAGTAAATCACTGAAGTCAGAGGTTCAGGGACATGTTAATTATTGCATGTAACCTATATAAGGATATATGACTTTGAAGTTTCATGCACTTGTCCCGGGGGGAGTAAATGCAAAACATCTGGTTACCCAAATTAGATTTTTACTTGTCTAATATTTACTGACCGAAAATCATTAAACAGTTATGTTTCATATTTAATTCCCACGTGCACACACACACACACACACACACACACACACACACACACAGATAATAATATATGTATATGTATATCAACTCATTGATCAATGGTTAAATGTTACTTACAAACAGCTGATAAAATATAATAAACATTTTCCCAACAAACTGAAATGTCTTGTATACAGATCATACATGTACTGTTTGTATTTTATTTTAAAATAGTTGCTCAATTTCTCATTTTTAAAATTGCCTTGAATCAATTTTCTTTTGCCCCCTTGCGAATAACGAAGCCAGCCATCTATAATCCTACATATACAACACATGTGGTTTTTGACAGCTCAATTTTGGCATTTTCTAAATGAACTATAGATAAGAAAGGTACCAAAGGTATTCCGAAAGCATTGCTCTCTATAGGGATACTTCATATTGCTAGTCTTATCATCTAGGAGATTGATTTATTTTTTGTTATGTCGTTTTCCCGTTATACAAAGAGTTGTTGCAATGCCCTTGATACCAGTATGAAGATATAAATAAACTCAAAACGTTTTTGTTCTTGTTTCAGACACTTCTGGAATGGCTATTTCATATACAAAAATAATTGAATAGGACTTTGAACTCTAGATTTATGTCTTTTTTTTCTTTAAAATGCACTTGTCCACAGACAAACAATTTGAAAAAAATTCACTTGTCTTGACGGTAAATGTAACGAGTCGGACAAGTCAGACATAGGATTTCCCTACCCCTGTAATGTAATTCACTCAGTTGCATAATTCATAGTTTTGTTCTGTTTATTGATACAATGTACATATGTATTTATTTTATTTACAGGCTCACATGAAATTCCCCCAGGATTATCCGTACAACCCACCTAGTGTCAAATTTATTTCAAAGATGTGGCATCCAAATGTATATGAAGTAAGTGTTGAAAATTGGTGTAAACCTACAAAATGTAGGTAAGTGATTAAAATCTATGTACAATGAAGCAAATATTGATAAAATTATAATTCATGTAGACTTAGGCAAAAGATAAAAATCTATGTAAGTGTACATGTAGCTGCAGGCTAGGGCACTGTCACTTTTTATTAAACCTGTGCAGTTGACTGAATTGCATCTAACACATTTACTTTAAAATACTATGGTTTCATACTTGGGCGAGTGGAAAATGAGTTTGGGTAAGTTGAATTTATGTAATTAGTGGAAGTTGGAGCTAAGTGTTAATCATATATGATAATTGAAGTATAATAAATATATCTTCTGAAAATATAAAGTACCGTATTTTACGGCCTATAGGTCGATATTTTTTTTCTCCAAAGTTGTGACCTCGACCTATTCACCGCATCGACTTATCTTTAAAAAAATAGTGAAATATTTAACATGTATCTGCAATTCCTCATTTTAACATCGTAATTCAAAATTTTCCACAGGATAATCTAGGGGCCTACTCCAAACACCCATTTGTATTTACACTTAATAGGACTATTAAATGTGACCTCGTGTGTGCGTAATGCACTGTGTTCATAATCAAGTGACAAAATAATGATCTTTCAAGTTACAATATCATTGGGATTCAAGACTGTGTCAGAAACTGCGTAATAAAAATACATCGTTTACATTATATTTATACCGGACAGTTTATACTTTTGAATGATTTCCTTATCTCGGCACCCCACTGTGAAGTTGAAGTCTTCATTCAGACTTTCAGGACACTACAAGCTGTGTTCACTGGAACGTGACCTTCAACTGATAAGGATCGCATGGCAGTCTTTGAAGTTGGGAAAGTTTTGGAAAAAGTGTTACATAAATTAATTGACACTAAACCTTGAGTATTTAATTGTTTGACAATTGCAGCAGCATAATAATTTAGGTCAATGTAAGGATAAGACATGGATTGAGGATGCTTGGGTAAACAGCATAAAGAATTTAATGATGATTTGACAGGTAACATAATTGCGATGCTTGTATACATAATCAGTACACACGAGTAATATAAGTGATGTTAAATATATATATATGATGCAACTTCTATGCTTTTTAATCATTCCTATTTAATACTGTACCGTAAAATAGGCCGATCACTCTGATTATTTTAATAGGCTACCATCTTTTTAGCACCAGTTATTAAACATAAACGATGCATTTTTGTGTTCTCCCATTCATGTTTCCATCTCTGCCGACATCGACCTGTCCTCCATTTCGACCTATCTAATACTTAATCCTGGAGTTTTGCCAAAAATCGGCCATTCGACCTATCCCCCATATCGACCTATAGGCCATAAAATACGGTACCGGGTTGATTGACTTGAAGTGAAAATTTCATAAACGCCTCCAGTCTAGTAACTTGACGTTTCTGACCTTTAAGAAATTCGATCAAATATTCTGAATTTAAATGCAGTAAAATGTATGCATGTGCACATACATCACATGTAAGTTGCTATTATAAATATTGAAAATATTGAAATATTTCAAGACTAATTTGTTGTCCATAAACCTTTTTGTTCTTTGGTGATATAAGCTCAAATGATTGTCCTAGCTTGTACAGCATGCATACATATGCTAATGATGTCAAATGTCCAAGTCACTTTTGCTTTATGTAACTCATTCACCCCTAAAGACACATTTAGACTTGTCTAAGTCTTTGATTTATAGGAGAGTCCATTGTTTTTTTTTTTTCAAGGGTTGATGAGTTAAGGGTTACGGTAAATGTTTTGATATTGCTATTTGTAATTAGTGTTTTACAAATTGGAATTTGAAACTTTATTTTCAATAACATTAGATGTGACAACTTGAGAGGTCCAGTGTTGTTTTTTCATCTGACAGACATCATGTACATGTATATGGACATTGTGAAGTTTCTGGAGTTTCAAATAAAACTAAAGGATATGTATCAGTAATTAATTTGCATATGTTCCTAAATGTTGATTAAGGTATGATAATCTTAAGAAAGATCACGACATACAGTTTTGTTTAATTAGGAGAGATAAGTAACACACACAGGCCTACTGGTAGGTATGAAATAAATCATATCATTTAGTTGTAAATGTACATAGATTGGAAATGCATGTTTCAATTGGCAGGGAATTCTCGATACATACATGTATCTAAAGCCTTAACTGGTCATTAGTCGATTCCAATTTCATTTGCCAATGATTTTTGCTTAAAGTGAGTTTCATTAGCAATATAGTCTCTCCAAATGTGAATGTGACAAACAACAGCTTGGAGCATCAACATCCTATGTAACTTTTGAACAAGGCAGCGTGATGAATGCCAGATTTTCATGGAGATGCATGTACATGTATTATTGCTGAAAATAAAGGCTCTGACGATTTGATAATTAGAAATAGAAGTAGAAATTGTACTTGTGCAAGTTACAAAGTACATTGTATATACATGTATTTATGTATACCATACATGTGCTATATTAATATTTATTATACCTACTGTTAAAATCTCATAATCTGATTGGTTGAGAGAAATGTGAAAATGTTCAATGTCACCCGCTCAGTTAAGAAATATAAAGAAGCCAGGGTGGCATTCCAAAAAATATCACATGTGCCAACGTTATGCATGTACAGTTTGCCCCAGTGAGCAAAGGTGACATTCCAAAAAAATGTCATATGTGCTTCGGTCAACAATGCTTCCTCAGGGTGAAAATATGCAATATCACCGTCTCAGGAATGTAATATTTATATGATATTACATTTTATATCCATTTGCCATAAGAGCCTCCATGACAAAGTGGTAAGAGCATCATACTTTGAAGTCTCTCACTTCTGGATAGCGCTGATTTTGTGAGAACGTTTGCCAGGAAACAATTCCATTACATTTTTTTATCCAATTTTTTAAAAAAAAGTCAATGGATCAGGTTTTTCCCTGGGATTTTCAAATCAGGAGTCCATGGACTCCCACAACTACAAAATTAGGAGTCCATTTTGTAATTTAGGAGTCCATTTGCAGTCCACTTCAATTCGATCAGAATTAAACTGAATGTCAAATGTGCACTTTTGTTGATAATTATAGACATCCCTATAAACTTATAAACATGAAATTAAATAAAATATAGTTGTTTTAAACTATATTTGAAATCATATGGAAATTTTATATAAAAAATCTATAAATTGTAATACAGTTACATGATTTTAGAAATATAGATGCAAAACTGAAAAGTTACTAAATACATGTAGCTTACTAATTGATGCCTCAAATTTATTTATTTGAAAATTATATCTATTTTATCCATTTCAAGTATTAAAGTACTTTATCATATGTAAGATTTACATAAACATTTGTGTAAATAAATCATTTTATATAACCATCGTTAGTACTTTCAATATTATTTTTTAATTTCCATAATTCAAATGAAAGTCGGGTTTGGTATCCCTTCTTTAATTTATACTTCCGGTAGTACCCATAATGTGATGATCGATGTTGTCTTGTTGATTCTAGATCTATATTACAGGTAAATTTTCCTGTTTTATTGTAAATAAAGTGATGAATTAAGTTTCTTGGTTTTCTTGTGGAATTGCACTAGAAGATAAGAATTAAAAATGGACATAAAAAAGAAGCAAACTGGTAGAAATAGGTCGCATGCTTGGTTTATTTACCCAAACGATCTTGAAAGACATCAAGTATTTAACGCGTCCACTAGGACGCAATAGATCTTATTTTAGGCGTCATTTAGGATTTTTACGCGTAAATACACAGAATTATTGCGTCAGGGAAAACCCTGATGGATAAGTTGGCTAATGGCAAGGTGATCCCAGCTTCCTATATTGATATATATATTTTAAATAGTAAAGAAACATAGCATTATTCCTGTTATTCTTTTCTATTTCAGAATGGAGATGTGTGTATATCAATTCTTCATCCACCTGTAGATGATCCACATAGTGGAGAATTGCCTTCAGAAAGGTGGAATCCTACACAGAACGTCAGGTAATCAGGTTATTACTATGTAGTTGTTTGATTTCACCGAGAGAAAATTTCACATTTTACTGAAAGGAACTTATTCTAGGGTATTAATTTTGTGCAAAGGCCATTTCCAAAACAGAAATGTAAATGGAATTATCTGTCTTGTTTTCCATTCATTTAATGACCATTGCTCAATTGTGTTATGACTATTCCAGGAGTTTGTTGTATACATAAAGATTTGAAGTAACATTTAAAACCATTTTATGATTAGTGTGTACATATACAATGTCAAGTTATATATGAATAAATTTTCATTGGTAATATAATTTTGATTGCTGATGTATTTCAATTTTTGGTACTTTATAAGTATTGGGTACTAATTTCAAGATATTTTCCTTGACTGTGAATATTGCGAAATTAAATCCAACACAAACAAAAGCAACTAAAAATACAGTATTAGGTTTGAGGGGGATCTTTTATAGATTTTATTTTCTTATAATCTTGTGTATGTGGTTATTACTTTATAAACTGGGCCTGAAGTCACCAAATTTACTCAGTACCCAAGCTCAACTTTTATTTCATCATTTTGACTATATAATCGTTTGTAAAACTTCCAAATTTGACTGAATAAAAATATATTATTATTTTACATCATTTACATATGCATTTTTGTGTCACACTTTTTTTGTAAAAAACTAAAAAAAAACTGAGTACGGTACACAAAATTTGAGTACGTACTCAAACATTTTCTTAATATTTCTGAATTTTTCTTCAAATAAGCAATATCTTTCACCATTATTTACAATTGTATACCATCAATATACAAACATGGTCAGTTACAGAATAAATCTTGCGTGTATTTCCCTTAAAAGCATGAAAAGTTAATTGATCTTGAGTACTGAGTAGATTTGTTGACTTTGTTTCCTGACCTATCACCAAATGTCTGACATGTCTGGCTCTCAATGTACAATTTTTTATGTCATTCTATTGTAACTTCATAATCAAATATTTGACAGATCATTTAATTGTGATGTCATTGTGTTAACATCTGCCAAAAGGTACTGTGTCAGGGAGTGTTGAGAGTAAGTTTGCCAGTTTATCTGCAGAAGGCCAGTGGTCTTTTCCTGGACCCATTTAACCAGGTTCTCCACAAATAGCTGCCACTATATCATTGAAAAAATGTTGAGTGTGACATAAAATAAAAAAGGAACTACCAATCAGTGGTGGTTAGTCGTTATCTCATATAATGACATTCTAAGTGTTTGATGTAATTTCTTCCAAATTTTTGTATATATTTTTATCAATTTTAGCCATATTTGAGTAATTTGTAGATATAAATTCTTTGTTTTTACCTTCCAGAACAATTTTGATGAGTATTATATCACTCTTAAATGAACCCAACACCTTCTCCCCAGCAAACGTGGATGCCTCAGTTATGTTCAGGAAGTGGAAAGATTCCAAAGGAAAAGACAAAGAATATGAAAATATTATCCGGTAAGTAATAACAAGTCCTCAATGTCGACCACGTTGGGTTTCATCTGCTGACAGAGATGTATTGGTAGAGTGCTTGACTAGCAAACAGTAGGTCCATGTTTGAATGATGGAACTGGTTCATACCTAAGATTAAACTCATCAACCCCTGTGGCAAACAGTAGGTCCATGTTTGAATGATGGAACTGGTTCATACCTAAGATTAAACTCATCAACCCCTGTGGCAAACAGTAGGTCCATGTTTGAATGATGGAACTGGTTCATACCTAAGATTAAAACTCATCAACCCCTGTGGCAAACAGTAGGTCCATGTTTGAATGATGGAACTGGTTCATACCTAAGATTAAACTCATCAACCCCTGTGGCAAACAGTGGGTCCATGTTTGAATGATGGAACTGGTTCATACCTAAGATTAAACTCATCAACCCCTGTGGCAAACAGTAGGTCCATGTTTGAATGATGGAACTGGTTCATACCTAAGATTAAACTCATCAACCCCTGTGGCAAACAGTAGGTCCATGTTTGAATGATGGAACTGGTTCATACCTAAGATTAAACTCATCAACCCCTGTGGCAAACAGTGGGTCCATGTTTGAATGATGGAACTGGTTCATACCTAAGGTTAAACTCATAAACCTCTGTGGTCACATTCAGACTCCTCCAAATCAATGAATATAATGGTCTAATGTCATAATTCTGGAGTGAATAAGTCAATATTGCAGATCAAGTCATTTTAAAATTTGGATTTTAATTCTTACACTCCTGAATTCTGACTGTGGACTTTATCGCTCTTTTAAATGGAAGAATTGCAATTGTGACTTTTGGTGTCAGTGAGTTAAAATAGGGTGGTTACTGTTCCTCCATTGATCGCTTGGTATAAGAAGTGAAACTTGTGGGTTGTATGGATGAAACTTGAAACCAAGGTACTGTGCCCCAGTAGACATGGCTTTTACAGACTTTGGCTCAAGTCTGTAGCAAAATTAAGAAGTTGTGGAATTTCACTTGTAGTTGCTGACATACAGTGAAATTTGTATATATCTACCTCCATAGGGACACTAGAAAAACGGTCTTTATAGGGAGGTGGTCTTTATATATAAATGGTACTATTGCGGACGACAAAAAACGGTCTTTGTGACCAAGTCTGTATACACAGATGGTCCCTAAAGCAGGTTTTACTGTTTATAAAGAGCCGGCCTGGCTCAGTTGGTAGCGTGCTCGATTCTGGATCACGAGGTCGTGAGTTCGAGTCCCGCCGGTGACAGGTTGGTTTCCTGTCTTTCGGATGAGACAGTAAAAACTGGAGGTCCCATGTCGCAGTAGGTGTCGGCACATTAAAGAACCCTCACTGCTCGGTGGCCGTAAGTGCCGAGCATATGCCAAAATTGAAGCCCTTCACCAGCATTTGGTGACGTCTCCATATGAGTGAAATATTCTTGAGTGGTACGTTAAACAACAATAAACAAACAAACAAAAACTGTTTATAAAAGAAAGTCTTACAGGTTTGTTGAACTCATTCAGCCTTACAGACACTTTTGGACTGGTCTAAGTCATTGATTTACAGAAGAGTCCATTGTTTTTCAGGGGTTGGTGAGTTAAACAGTAATGATATGTTTAATAAATGAGCCAGACAAACCTTAGTCCTGAAAAAAAAACTGAGTGCATTAAAATGATACACAGTCAAACTTGTCTATAAAGGCCACTTACAGGGACAGGTAAAAGTAACCATAATAGACAGATGACCCTTATAAAGAGGTTTATTCACTGGTTACTGGTTACAAGGTATTGACCATTTCACGAAGACTCGGCACCAATGACTTACAACCAGGACCCTGTTGCACAACGCATTGTTAAATTTAACGTACAGTTAGCCCATTGGTTTAACATTGGTTAACTTCATGTTAAATTTAACAAGCTGTTGTGCAACTGGGTCCAGGTCTTTACGACTACAGAGAGGCTTAACATAAACCTAATTTATTTTTGTATGTGTCATAATTTCTCTTTGTAAATGTAGCAGGTAAAAATACTCATAAGCTATCAAAAACTTATTTGAACATTTGAAAATACCTTAAGACTTAAGAGTTAGGGTAGTGTTGATAAAACGATCCTAAGTTTTGTCTTAAGATCAAATAACTTCTTGATAAAACGGCCCCAGGTCTTTGAGACAAAACCATAACAGTGCTATTTCTCAGAATCTGTCACAGAATTTCATAAGAAAATCAGCTGAAAAGAATGATCATTGATTACATTGCAGGCCTTTTTCTGTCCATTTTTTGAAAATACCATTGGTGACACAATTCAGAATTTTAAGGTGAATTTGTATCTAAATAAGAAAAATAGCTTGCACACATGGAAGTCTTAATGTTTTGGAATCTTTTTTTTACATGCATTTTCCTCTTACATTAATTTATTTTGTCATCACAGTCATTGCTTCAGCACCAAATTCGGAATGGAATTTTTTTCAACTATTTGGGAAAAAACATGTATTTTGCATTGGGAATGGCCGTGGAAACTATAGAAAAAGGTCTGCATTGTTTTGAAAATTCCAGAGATCACACTGTTGATAGGCAATGTAGCCATTGGTTGTTATTATTATTTTTTTTGAATTGGCTACAAAAAATTAAGGTTCGCTACAAAATATTCTCTAAATTTAGACGAAGTAAAAAAATACTTCTGGTTCTCAGACGCCACCACACGCAAAAAGAAATCACCGCTGAAACCATTTTATTCACATTTCATGAAAAATCACCGCCGTGCTGCAAGTAAAAATGTCAGTCATTTCAAATGGCTTAAGTTTAAAAAATGATCCATTTTCTTCTATTTGTAGTTCAAAATGCATTTCTAAAAACCAATTAGAAACTGAAATAATTATTTTATTGACAATTCAACATGTAAATCTTTACCTCATGCCCGAAAATGTCACAGAACGCATCATGTTTTTTCTGCTGTTGCTTGCATTTTATGGAGGAAGTGGAAGTTGTGTTTTAAATGAAAGAACCGATACTGAACTGAACTGAATTTCAGGATGTGTTAAAATGATGATACTTGTAACACTACCGGTATATAGTGTATAAAAGTTTTAAAATCTGAATTAAATGTAGGTGAATGATAAAAGTAAAATTAGTTACTGTAAATAAAAGCTTTAATGAAATACATAAAAATGGATAGCTATTGTTTTCAAAAATGAAACTTTTGGAATTTGCATTGATTTTTAGACACATAGTAGTTACATTTTGTACAGCTTTGTAAAATAGTAATGATAATGTTTGATGATAATTATAATGATGCATTTACAATTCATTTTCTTGTAGTTTCAAAACATAAAAATGTTTTGATAAATATATGATCTTTTGGCTATTTTATATTTTTGTTGATATTTCAGTTTTAAAACCAAGTGAACAAGACAATCACACAACTTTTTTACAATTTATTGAAGGTCTCAATAAAAGACATTTTTTGTTACATAAAGTCTTTTTATTTTCTTGCCTTGAAGGTATATAAACAATAATTTGGAAATAAAAATAAAATACCTACCTACCTTGCCCATTTTAGAAGGCTAATTGTCTGAGAACCAGAATATTTTTTTTTACATGGCCTTATCTATTTTCTGACGGTCTCTGAATTTCTGTGATTTTACATACTAGTATATTAACTGTATTAATTTACAATTTTTGCATACAGAAAACAAGTTCAGGCTACAAAAGAAGATGCAGAGCGTGACGGAGTCAAAGTACCAACAACTTTACAAGAATACTGTGTTACATTCAAACCCCAGGAAAACACACATGTTGATGACATTGATTTCTATAATGATGAGGATTACGATATGGATGATGACAATGATGATGATGATGAAGAAGATAACTATTATGATGATGAGGATGATGATGATTCTGGAAATGGTGGCGAGTCTTGATATTATCTGGATGTGTTAAATGTATGTTTACCAGTGTTACTATCTTACAGAGGATTAAGAAAGAGGCACACTTTACGAGGTTGAAATATGTCTGTGTGTGTGTGAATGACAGCAGAACTTCCAGGTGCTGTAGAAGGATTTCAACTTATTTTTTTCTTCGCAGTTGATGTATTATTTTACGACAGCGATTGCTTACGTTATAGATGTCATTTTTCTCACACTAATGTCATACCTTGTGGCCTTCTATCAATCATGAAAGGAAATTATATCAAAATGTTTGTGACGTTTCTTACAATGTCAACAGATTGATAAGTAATGAGGTACTTGAATCAAGTCACAGGAAATCAAAGAGTAATGGATTTGTTTTAAGTGATTTGTCAGTTTCCAATATTTTACAGAAAAAAAAAATTCTTTGTTTGTAATGCCACATCTATATCATCATTTCAAAGTGAAAATCAATATTCTCTGTTTTCTGTTTTTTTTCTTTTTGTTTTTTTTTTTTGTATTTGTTTGTGTGTTTTGGGGTTTTTTGGGGGGTAGCTGTGGTTAGAGGTGATTGGGACAGTCTTTAGGGGGCAGAGCAAAAGTTTTTTTTTAAAAAGAATGAAATCAGTTTGTTGTACATTTATTTAAGTTTTCCTGTGCAAAATTGTTTCTTATTTTTTGTCTTATTATTGTTACATTTGTTTAATTAGGTGTGCATGTGAAACTGATGTGTTGTAGACACACTAGGAAAAGTGAAGTATGTGAGTGGGGAGAGAATTGTCTGAATATTTGTTATGATGTGAAAGTGTGAACATGTTCATTTAGACAGTGTGTGTGTGTGTGTGTGTGTGTGTGTGTGTGTGTGTGTGTGTGTGTGTGTGTGTGTGTGTGTGACTGATGTATGTAGTATTTAGAACTATTGAATATATTTATTTATTAAAACTAAATTTTGTGGGTTTAATTTTTCTGTACACATATATATTCAGCTTGGTTTCCCAACACATACATGTATAAAGAACAGTTGTTGTTATGAACGTAATGAGGTTTCTGATGCGTGCATCTATAAAGAGTAATTGTTAATATGAGTGTGTTAAAGTTTCTGACACAAGCTTGTATAAAGTACAATTGTTGATGCGTACACAGTGTTATAAAGGGAAGTCGTCATGGAAACTGAAAAAAATTAATGTCGTCTTCTGTGTCAGTAGCTATAGTGTAACTGTATAATTGTATTTAATTGCAAGATATACTTGTTCATTTTAGTGCATATAATGTAGCATATAAACACTGTTGGCTGATCATGGTTCATTTTGTTTGTGATTTTGATTGGCTGGTGCCATGGTGATTATCCTTGGTCACTAAAATGTTTGTAAATGTCACATATGAACACTGATGATAGAGCATGCTTTCTAAAGTGCTTGTATTGTTACACATATGCACTGGTAAAAGATCATGGTCTTTCAAATGTTTGTAAGTTCTGTTCACATTTATGCTCTAGTAATTGAACATATTCTGAAAGAAGAATGAGTATTGTCTTTAAAATGTTTGTAATGATTGCATTGTGACTTTAGCAATGGACAATTAAATAGAATTTCTTTGTCATATAATCCTGGTGAAGTTTTACATGAAGCAGCAGACAACTTTGCACATCTTAGTCACCTGAGTGATTGCACTCGCACAAATACACACACTTATGTTCATTCTCATAAATGCTTATGTATTTTAAATGTAAGTATTGATTTATTTCCATTCAAGCGAAATGTCCTCGCCATTTTCAAAATGACTCATCTAGCTTAAATGTCAAAGATATTGTGATTGTATCAAATACGGAGATATTAAGATAAATTTTGCTGTAGAATTTAAATATGAACTGTCATCATATGTAAATGATATAAGTCAGTCTGTTTATTGAAATCACACTGTTGTATTTACTTTTCATTATCAGAAATACAACTATCAGTTTACAGAAAGAGAGAATAAGTTGAAGTGAAGATATGATTTTAATAGTGTTGCCATCTAGTGGGTCGTATGTCTGTCTTAAAGAATCTGTATGTATGCCAATGATGTAGTTTCTTTTGCCAGGATGGCATATACAGTCCTTGTGTCACAAAATCGCAGAAAATTGATGGCAATGAAAAAGTCCCCCACCCCACCCTTCTCATTGTATACAAGGGTGGGGATAGAGAGAATGATTACATGTAAGTGTTATGATTTTTCTGATTAAAACCAATGGACATGAAACCAGTGGACATTTGTAACTACATGTATAACCAAGTTTCAACCCTTCAAAAATAAATAAGTTTAAATTTTGTAAATAAAAATAAATTAACTTTCTTGGTTGTTCTTATCATTTTAGACACACATTCAGTTTTTCTTACAGAGTTAAAATATTTGCCATTGTCTTTATTTCTAATGACAATTACATGTGTGAGTGCTTTGATAATTTTAAACATTTTCGATCTCAAGAACCAATATAACATTATATTTGTGCAATGAAATCTGTATATAAATGAGTCTTGAGCTAGCGCATCATATGACACATTAAAGTGTTGTACTAATGGCTTACTGGTATCAATTCAATACTGATTGACTTTGTATACAAAGATATGAGAAAGTTGATTGGAATGTGAAAAGGTTTCAAGTCATTGGTTAAAAGTCAAAGTAATAGGCACTTTAGTAAACAGAAAGAAGCTATTCTGTCAATTTTAGACATTTTCAACCTATTCTGAAGGACCCATGGGTCAATTATAGTTATACATGTAGGAAGTTTGCTTAGGACTAGGACCAAACTTCGCTAAATATAGAACAAATGAGTCGACAGATATTTCTGATTTAAAACGTGTCTCAAAAATTATTAAAGCTAGAAAAACAAAAAAAAAACAAAAAAAAGGGTTCCCATCTTAAAATGAGCAGCTCACAAAAATCTTCAAATTTTTTTTTGGTGGAAATTATCGAGTCAACTGTTATGCGAGTTATTTCCCCTTTTAATTGGATTTTTCATATTTTGGGCTGTTAGATAGATAAAGATAAAGTGATGAAGCAAATATGTTCAGCATGCAAAGATCTGGAAAAAAGTCAACATGGCTGATGTTATCAGGTCAGCCCCCATGGGAGTTTTTTTCCCTTTCAAGTGGATTTTTCATGTTTTGGGCAGTTTTGTACCTTGAAAAGTACAATGTATAATAGATCGTGAGAAAATGAAGGAAGCAAAAATGTTCAGAACGCAAAGATCTACAAAAAAGTAAACAGGGCTGATATTATCAGGTAGATCCTTTTAAGAGTTTTTTCCCCATTTAAGTGGAATTTTCATGTTTTCATCTGTTTTTTGACATTATCTTTGAGTATAATAGATAGATAAAAAGTGAAAGAAGTAAAAATGATCTGTATACAAAGATCTTCAAAAAAGTAACCAGGGCGGAAATTGTCAGGTCAACGCTTATGAATTCATCTCCCCTTTAAGTGTTTTTTTCATGTTTTTGCCCATTATTAGCTCACCTGGTCGAAGAACAGAAGAGGTATTACTGTCACTGCTTTGGCGTCATCCTTTTTCTGTGTTAAGGTTTTTGTTTATGTCCATTGTGGTCAAAGTACTCCAGCTACAGTCATGAAACTTCTCATGCACATTGTCTAGGGTCATTACACAACAATGCAGGGGGATGCTGGTTGCTGTGGTCTAATTTTGACCTGGACTTAGTCATTTACTATATGAATAGTCCTGCATTAAGCTTTTTGTTAGCTCACCTGAGCTGAAGATGCACAAAAAAAATGGTGAAAAAAATATTTTTGGTCAAGAATTTTTCTGAAATTAAATTTTTAGGTATTTTTACGAATTTCTTAAAACTTCAATATTTATGTTTCTTGGCCAGATCAGCTTACATGTACATATTCTGTCTTCTTTCCACATATGTAAATGGTTCTCAGGTGAGCAATTGAGGCCCTCTTGGGCCTCTTGTTATTGGTGGAGGAGAGAACCTGGTTACAATGTACCTGGGAAGAGATCACCAGCCTTCCACAAGTAAACTTACATACTTTCTCACAACAATGGGCCTTAACAGTCACCTGAGAAAAATTTCCTATCAAGTTTGGTTAAAAATAGTCCATTAAATCTTGAGAAGTAAAAAATGTCTTAAATTCGACAAAAAAATTATCTTTTTACTTAGGTGCCTGTGACCTTAACCTTTGAGCCCATAACCTTGAAATTTTGTCAAAATGATCCTTAAATAATTCCTAACAACTTTCTTCTAATATTTGTATACATAAGTTATTAAGTCATTCGTTTACAACTGTACCCTATGTTATTCAAGCACCCCATAGTGGATTGCCTATTGACAGATTCCATTTTAATTCACAAACTTTTTAGATATTGACTTAAGAATCATGCATACACAATCATTGGTTCATGAAAAGAAGATTTTTAAAGATGCATCAAGTTTTGATCCTTTCTGGCCCTATACGTCTGGCCCCTTTTTATTTGCAAACTTAATTAATGCACCTCACAACCCAAGTTTGGTTAAAATTGGCCCACTGGATAATAGGAAAAAACAGCCCAGAACACGAAAAAACTGCTTAAAAGGGGAAATAACTCCCATTGGGGTCAACCTGACAATTTCATTCCTATTGCGATCGTCTTTTGTCTGTTGTCATCCGTCCTTAACATTTACACATTTTCGACTTCTTCTCAAGAACCAGTGGACCGATTTTCACCAAACTTGGCATATATCATCCCCATGTGAAACTGCATAAAATTTACAAATGAAAAGGGGCTAGCTCCCATTAGGGCTCCAAAAGGGGCCAAAAAGGACCAAAACTTGGTACATCTATAAAAATGTTCTTCTAATGAACCAATGATCAGATCACTTTCAAATTTTGTATGCATGATTGATAAGTCCAAATCTACAAAGTTTGCAAATGAAAATGAAATCTGTCCATAAACAAGCCACTAGGGGGTGCTTCAGTAATGCAGGGTACAGTTGTACAACAAATTGTTTAATAACTTAAAACCGATCAAATTTTTGTATACAAAAATATATGAGAAAGTTGTTAGGAATCATCTAAGGATCATTTTGACAAAATTTCAAGGTCATGGGGTCAAAATTCAAGGTCACAGACAGCAAAGTAAACGGAAAATATGTTTGTTTTGTGTAAAATTTTTAACATTTTTGACTACTTCTCCAGAACCTTTGTTTCAATTTGAATCAAACTTGACAGAAAGTATAACCATGTAAAGCCACATTATGCATGTGGATGAAAAGGGGCTAGGACCAAACATGGCTTGCATGGCTAAAAATAGAATGAATGCATCAGCACTTTTTTTTTTATCTATTAATACACATTTCTCCAAAATTATTAAAGCTAGAGAAAAAAACGGTTACCCTAAAATGAGCGGTTTGAAAAAAAACTACCGTACAAATATTTCATTTTGGTGGAAATTGTCTGGTCGGCCCTTATGTAAGTTATTTCCCCTTCTTTGTGGATTTTCCATGTTTTTGGATGTGTTTTGACATTATCTTGAAAAGTATAATAGCTAGAGTAAAAGTGAAAGAAGCAAAAATGTTCAGCATGCAAAGATCTAGAAAAAAGTCAAATAGGCCAAAACTGTCAGGTCACCCCTTTTGGGAGTTATTTCCCCTTTTATGTGGATTTTTCATGTTTTTGGATGTTTTTAACATTATCTTGAAAAGTATAATAGCTAGAGTAAATGTGAAAGAAGCAAAAATGTTCAGCACGCAAAGATCTACAAAAAAGTCAAGAGGCTGAAACTGTCAGGTCACCCCTTTTGAAAGTTATTTAACCTTTTAAGTGGATTTATCATGTTTTTGGATGCTTTTTGACATTATCTTGAAAAGTATAATAGCTAGAGTAAAAGTGAAAGAAGCAAAATTGTTCAGCATGCAAAGATCCACAAAAAAGTCAGTAAGGCTGAAATTGTCAGGGCATCCCTTATGGGAGTTATTTCCCCTTTTAAGTGGATTTTTCATGTTTCTGGATGTTTTTTGACATTGAGAAGTATAATACCGGGTAGCTAAAGTAAAAGAAAAAGAAGCAAAAATATTCAGCATGCAGTTATCACGTCCTTGCTCATGGGGAGTTTATTATGTTCTGCTCAGGTGACCATCAAGGCCCATTGGGCCTCTTCATGTTTTTGGATGATTTTTTACATTATCTTGAAATGTATAATAGGTAGAGTAAAAGTGAAAGAAACAAAACTGTTCAGCATGCGAAGATCTACAAAAAAAGTCAGCAAGGCTTAAATTGTCAGGTTGTCCCTTAAAGTGGGTTTTACATGTTTTTGGATGTTTTTTGACATTATCTTGAAAAGTATTACATGTATAGGAGGAGTAAAAGTGAAAATACAAAAATGTTCAGCATGTGAAGATCTACAAAAAAGTCAGTTGGGCCAAAATTGTCAGGTCTCTGCTTATGGGAGTTATTTTTTCTTTTTTGTGAATTTTTCATGTTTTTTGATGTTTTTTGCCATTATCTTGAAAAGTGTAATAGGTAAAGTGAAAGTGAAATAAGCAAAAATGTTCAGCATTCAAAGATCTACAAAATAATCAAAGGGCTGAAATTGTCGGGTTGCCTCTTTTGGGAGTTATTTCCCCTTTTAAGTGGATTTTTCATGTTTTTGTATGTTTTTTGACATTATCTTGAAAAGTAGAATAAAAGAGAAAGAAGCAAAAATTTCAGCAAGCAAAGATTTTAAAAAAAAGTCAATAAAACTGAAATTGTCAGGTCACCCCTTTTGGGAATTATTTTCCCTTTTAGTGCATTTTTCGTGTTTTTGGCAAAAAGTATGTTTTTTGTCAATTTTGAGACATTTTCGACTTCTTCTCAAGAACCAGTGGACAAAGTTTAGCCTCTTGCTTCTAAATCTGTGCATGCTGAACATTTTTGCATCTTTCACATTTTCTTTGTGTATTATACTTTTTAAGATAATTGGATAAAATTGTCAAAAACATGAGAAATCCAATAAAAGGGGAAATAACTCCCAAATGAGGCAACCTGACAATTTCAGCTCTATTGACATTTTGACCTTACAAAAATTTTTAAAAATTCCTAGTTGAGGGGGCTTCACACTCCACTTGGGTTTCATTAAATGTTGGCAGCTCTGAGCAGGGCTCAAACCAGCACTGACCAGAAATGAGAGAGTGCAATGCTCTAAGCCACTTGGCCATGGAGGCCCCTCAAATACCAGTTTTAAAGCTTCCAAATTATTGAAATGGGATAGCCGATGTAGCATGATATTTTGATTCATGAAATATTGAACACGGTGTCATATATAATATGTATCCCCCATATAAAAAGTATCCCTCTATGATACTTGGTATAGGACAGACACAGATTATTGAAATGAAAATTTTTAGTTATTGCCACCATTAAATATAATCACTTTTAATAATTGGACATGTAGGGAGTGTGTGGGGTTGTGTAAAAGGAATGTTGGGAAGGGGCTAATGATGTGTTATATGGTGGGGCATTACTTCGCTATTATAACCTTGAGATATAACACCAGTTTCCTTTTTAATGTCACAAATTACTGTATAGTTGTTTTTATTCACAAGGGATTTAATTTCGCTATATTCATGGTCAAAATACTGTGAAATTAAAAACCTGTGAATACAATACCTTATACTTCTGAATTATTGAAGAGACAATACAATAATGATGAATATTGAAAACCATTGTTTCCTAGATATTTCCTATCAAAATGGATTCATATATAAACAAATCACAAGCTTTACTTCAACTCCCATTAAAATTCTGTTTTGGAAACGGTCTTGCGCCTAATACCTTTGAATAAGATCCTTTCAGAAAAACGCGAAATTTTTTCCCGTGAAATTAAACAACTATCGAGTATTTAAAATGCTGAAATTAAAGTGTTTATGGTACCAGTGTATTATAATTTATTGAATCTTGAATAATCAAAACTAGGTCTGACAGGATGTTTGGTTAGCTTTGCAGAAAGGTGTTAATTAGGAAAACAAATTGGTGACATCTATGCTTATACACACCATAATATACAGGTAAAGTGAAAAGCATTTCTTTCATTGTAGGCCTATAAATAACCTCCTCATGACCTGTATAGGTAAAAAATAAACATCTGTACAGGTAAATAATAATAAGCGAACTACATGTATGTTAAACTATAGTTAAAAAAATGAAAAAAAAATTATAAAAAATGTCTTGCAGCAAATTTCAGAACAAAAAGGTAAAATTTTACTAAGGCCATAGGATACATATAACATTTTGATATCTGGACATACTGGCTACTTATTACATGGTCAGGGGCCTCCGTGGCCCGAGTGGTTAGAGCATTGCACTTTAAATCACAAGGCCTCTCACCTCTGGTTCGATTCCCGCTAGGGTCATTTCGAATTAAGTGGGAAAGTTTGCCAGTTTTCTTGTGGAAGGTCGGTGGTCTTTACCCAGGTAACCGGGGTTTCTCCTCCACCAATAAAAACTGGACGCCATCATATGACTGAAAAATTGTTGAGTATGGCGTAAAACAAAAATCAAAATCAAATCAAATCAAATATTACATGGTCAGATAATATGTATCTATCCATTTACATGATATGATCTGTTGATGGGGGATATTAATGGTTGTGTAGATGCCTTATCTTATACATGGAGGGTGGGATACATATTACATTGTCATATAATATATATCCCCCATTTACATGATCTGCACTGTAGAGGGGATACATAATACATGACTGTTTAGAATGCTTTACCTGATACATAGAGGTGGATACATGTTACTTGGCTGTTTTAAGTATGCCTTATTGGATAGGAAGACAGGGATACATATTATATGGCTGTTTAGGATGCCTAATCTGATACATAGAAGGGATACATATTTGTATTACATTCCAATGAAATTGATACCTGGTTTATCTCATTACATACATGTATGTTTTCCATGAAAAGTAATGGATTGTTAGTTCATTCACTACTTTGTGTTGTATAAACTATAGTAGCTGTGAGATAAAGGGGAATATATATTAGTTTCATTCCCATTTTGTTTATGAAATGGACATTCCTATTTAGACTGATCTAAATTGATTTTACTTAACACATGTCTAACATGAAACATTATTATGTACATCATATCAACATCTGCAATCTGCTGGTGGCTGACAATGTCCATATTGCTGCATCAGGAGAGTTTGTAACAATGAATAAACTTTACTCCCCCTTTCTATATCCACCAGTACCTGTAAACTCAAGATAGGTGTTAAATCCCAAGACAACAGTGTCACAGGTAGGACTTCATTTCACTTCTTACCCAGGTAATGGTAAAATAGCAGACTTCTGTAGCAGTGTCAATTAATGCCATCGGATTTTGATGAGGATTTGACATTATCTTGTTTCACAAAGTCTCCTTTGTAATTCCTCATGTCTGTTGTGACAGTCGCAAAATAAATGGACCTACAATGTACACGTAAATGTGGAATTTACTTATTAATCAATCATGATATCTTCTTGAAATATACTTAAAATGTAAAAAAAAATTATAAATCAATATCCCCAAATTTCATAAAAAAATATTCCAGCATTACAAATATGACCACCATTCCCCAGCAGCCCACAAAAAACCCCTTAAAAACCAACTTTTTTGGTATCCAGATACTTATTATATGGCCAATTTTGGTATCTGGATACCTTTTTTGTAGGGGGTCAAAATTATATGGGACAACGGGTTCAAAATATCATTACGATAAATTGAACTTTAACTTTACATGCTCTTATCTATTTTACATTAAAAGTTTTGGTAAAAAGATTAAATAAGGGGATTCAATTAATCATATTAATTTAATAATATATTGAACCCCCTTGAAACAGAATAGTATTTCAAGTAATTATATCAAACCAATTATGTTTACACATCATTATTTTACATGCTTTTATTAATTTGACATAAAAATAGTCAGTAATTGAATTGAATTAAAGGTGGGGGTTCAATTTATAATGGGTATGATATTCTGACAGGGTGGTACCCAGAGTGACCCCCAGGGATTCACTCTAAGCACCAATTTACTTGTCTTGATTTAAGGAACATGAATATGTATGGTTTATGGGTGGGGATCTAAACAGTTTTGAAGATATTGGACCACAAGTGAAAGGGTGGTGCCCAGAATGACCCCCAGGGATTTACTCTAAACACCAATTGAATTGTCTTGATATAAGGAACAAGAACACATATGTTTTAATGGTGGGGATATCAACAGTTTTGAAATTATCGGATCACAAGTGAAAAGGCATTGCCCAGAATGATTAATTAACTTGTCTTGATATAAGGTACAAGAATTATATATTGTTTATGGGTGGGGATCTCAACAGTTTTCAAAATATTTGACCACTAGTGAAAGGGAGGTACCCAGAATGACCCCCAGGGATTCACACTAAGCACCAATATACTTGTCTTGATATAAGGAACAAGAATATATATGGTTTATGGATGGGGATCTCAACAGTTTTGAAGATATTTGACTACAACTGATAGGGAGGTACATATACCAAGCATGACCCCAGGGAATTTAACCTGGCACCAATTAACTGGTCTTTATATAAAGAACAAGAATATATATGGTTTATTGGTGCAGATCTCAAACGTCTGCAGGATATTTTGCCATATAGGCTATAATAGAACTATAATAAAATATTAAATGAATAATTTAAATTTCTAGGAGACACCCCTACCCTCAGTTATATGGTTATAATATCATTTATTGTTGTTAAGATGTTTGTTTTTCATAAATATAAACAAAATATCAGAAGAACATAGGGGGTTCAAAATATCATGTGTCAATATATCATAGCGATATTTTGAACCCAGGTTCAAAATATCATGGGGTTCAAAATATCATATGACACCAGCATTACCTTCATAATGGTTCCTTATAACAATCTTGCCTCACAATAATCCAATGTGCAGTGAGGTTTGCATTTTATAACACTTTTGAATAGTATATACCGGTACTTATGTTACCCCACAACTCCCATTTTTTTTAGATCCGCCACTGCAGAATATTACATTTCTGAGAACATGAGAAATGAAGAAAATGAATAATTTGTCTCTGGTCTGCTTGAAAATAAATATTCTGTCCTGCGATGATATGAAAATAAATAATCTGACTTGACAAAATTTGCCAGCTTCCCCCCTCAGAATCAAATGGTCGTCCCCTTAACAATCGTAATTTTTGTAACATGTTTTATTTATTTTTTAGAACCAGATGATGTATTAAAAACATCTGGAAACATATTGTTCATTCATGTGCAAAGAGAAAGTGTACGACATTGGAACTGTCAGAGAATAGTTACCAGTACACATTAAGAAATGTCAAAACAAACAATTAGCTAGATCTTGATTATAATTATTTATTCCAGTAATCATGTGTCTGTAAAATTAATGTCCATGAAAATCAATATATAAATCTGACAACCATTTCTGTTTTAACATTGTATATAGCCATTTTCAAAAATATTTATATTATAAATTTATGTCACAACAATGGCACATTGGAATTTCACTACAAAAACTGGTATAATAAACAAATTATTGAGCAATAACATCTTGATAAGATTATACAATTCTTATACAACACTAGTAATTTGATTACAAAATAATGTACACATATATAGTTGTACAAGTTCATGAACAATGGCAACTTGATTACAAAATAATGTATAATTTAATGAAGTTATGAACACCGTTAAGTTGATCACAAAATAACGGGCAATTCTATGAACACCAGTATCACAAAATACAGTGGAAACTCACTATTAAGACCACCTAATTGACTGACTGACTCAAAGTGGTCTTATTACTATTAGTAAGGTGTTACAGTTGAAGCTCAGTATTAAGACCACCTAACTGACTGACTCAAAGTGGTCAGAGTTTCCACTGTAATGTATAAATCATCCAAAAAAAGCATCTTGATCAGATAAAAATTCTTTAGTCACCGGTCTCATGTCCACAGTAGAACATGTATAATGTACAAATTACCAAACACTGGTGTAACATGATATTTAAATGGAGATTCAAATTATCATGCTACACTGGTAACTTGATAACGCAAAATGTCCACATCCTCAAACACCAGGGTTCACTTGCATGAAATTTAGGCAAAAGTGGAGCCTGACATAACAGACTATATCCCAGCTGCCATTAAAATGTGGTCAGGTGGTCTCTCAAAAAAGCCTTGCTTCATCATGCCAAAATTCAAAATTAGCACTTTCACTTGAAATGAAATTGCTATAAAGAAAATATATATATATATATATAAAATATATAATAATTTGAAAAAAACCCAAAACAAAACAAAAAAACATTAATATAGTAGCCCCTTATTCTAGGGAGAATTCTGTTTCTCCCAGTATCAGACTAAAAGCTCTTTATAATTTCTAACTCTCAAGTTATCTTGATTATCATTTATAAATGACATTTTGCATGTTGTATAGGGACCATTATATAAATAAAACTACTGTTTATTCCAGCATATGCAGAAAGTGGTATTCTGTAAATATTTCATAAAAAATTATCGTGTTAGGGCAATATCCATATAATCAACAAATAAAGTCTTTGTAATAACAAATAAAGAAGACTTATTCCCATTGTTTAATTTCCAGTCCACTGTTGGGTTTTCATATAGATACCATATTTGTCCTTGAAAGGGCGCCTGCTCTAATAAGGGCACCCCTGGATATTTTTTTCATGTAGATGTATTGACTGTTTGAAAAAATTTTACCTTTTTATTTTTAATTAGTTTAGATTACCGCCCGACACCATCATACATTTTTCTTTTTGGTACAATAAATATCAACTATACCCACAAAATTGCAAAAGAACATCTTTTAACTATGTTGTAAGCAATACTTTGGATTCTATCAGTGATTTCTTTGATGCAGGGAGGTCGCCATTGACGTTCATCAACAAACGAAATGAAACCAGTCATAGTTACATTTTTTTTTTCTGTTGTTAAATACCTGTCAATTAAATGTATTCACTATCGAAAAATAATACTTATCGCAAATTTTTCTACAAAGAAATATGAAACTTGTCCAATTATTTGTTTACTCTGAACTTTATAAAACTGAATTCGGGTTCGGGATTTCAAGCAAAGCGTTGTCAATCATACTTCCCATTTTGTCTATTGTTGTCATTTTAAACCGTCCACAATTACCAAAATCTCGCATAATACCAGTTTTACACTTTTAATGTCGGAGATCGTATTAAATCAAAGAAATTGTCCAAACTGTCAGTTTCAATGAACTTGAAGCATCAGTGTAAGGCATGTATCACTTGTACTTGTAATGCCTGTTTCCTGATCTCCCAGTTCAAACGGTAAATCTTAATTTGACAGTAACAAATTTTGCTACATTGTTTCTTTTCCACTATTAATACATCAGGGGGATTACAAAGTAATTAAGTCAGTAAAAACAGCTATATACACTGTAGATAACATTGCATAGTGTAGTATTTTACCATTTTTTGCAACGTAATCAAATGTGCTTCATGAAAGAAAAAAATGTCAAAATAAGGGCGCCTTTGGAACAAGATCTGGGAACTATATTTCTCAAATGAGGGGCCAGGGAATGACCCCGGGGAAATTAACACTGCTGCACATCGAGACATGGAGGTCTAACATCCCACCAAGTTTCATAAGTTACGACCAACCGTTTTTCGAGAAACGCTTTCGGACAAGATCTGTGACAAAGAAAGAAAAATAATAATAATAAAAATAATAAAAATACGAGGCCTAACTGAAACAGCAAACTGTTTCGAAAAAGTCTCCCAAACCTTGACTCCCCAAACTCCCATGTAACCAAGTTATACGTATGAATATCACCAAACTTAAATGCAATAGGAACTCTTTGTGTTGACAGTGGGTATTAAAAAATTATGGTTTTCGGGTGGGGATCTAATTGGTTTATGAGATAAATGAACATTTCTCAAATGAGGGTGCGTGGAATGACCCCGGGACCCCCAACAACCCTACCAGCATTACTTTGTCTTTTCATGGGTAAATACGAAAATATATGGTTTAGGGGTGGGGATATCTAAACGTTTATTGAGATAAATGAACATTTCTCAAATAAGGGGGGCAGGAATGACCCCCCGGGGACCCCCCAACTAACGACCATGAAATTGGTCCCTCAATCACAGGTAATATAGAAAATATATGGTTTAGATGGGTGGGGATCTCAACGGTATTTTTTTCAGATAAAGTGAACATTTTTCAAAGAGGGGTCAGAAAGCTGACCCCAGGGACCCCCAACTACGACCATGACATTGGTCTCATCACAATTAAAAGAAAATATCTGGTTTAGGGGTGGGGATCTCAACGTAATTTCAGATAAATGAACATTTCTCAAATTCGTGGGCAGGAAAGAACCGCGGGGACCCCCCAACTACGACCAGACATTGGTCCTCATCACAGGTAATAAGAAGATATATGGTTTAGGGGTGGGGATCTTAATGGTATTTCAGATAAATGAACATCTCTCAAATAAGGGGGCAGGGAATGACCCCGGGGAAATTGAAACACTTATTGCACATCTACACATGGAGATCTTACATCCCTCCAGGTTTCATAAAGTTACACCATCGTTTTTCGAGGAAACGCTTCAAACAAATCAGGGAACATTTTTCAAATGAGTGGGGCAGGGAATGCCCCCTGGGGGGGGGAAAAAAAAAAAATTGAAAACACGACTGCACATCTAGACATTGAGATCTAACATCCCTCCAAGTTTCATAAAGTTACGACCAACCGGATTTCGAGAAACGTCTTCGGACAAAGATCTGGCAAGAAAGAAAAATAATATAATAAATAATAATAATAATAACAGGCATAATTTGAAACATGCCCAGCTGTTTCGAAAAAGACTCCCAAAACACGAAACCCCAAATCTCTTTGTAACCAATGCTAACTAGAGAATACTGTTTTCCTTAGCCTATCATCATAACTGTCTTTGTCCTCAGCCACAGGTAATAAGAAAATATATGGTTTAGGGGGTGGGGATCTCAACGGTATTTCAGATAAAATGAACATTTCCTCAAATAAGGGGCAGGGAATGACCCCAGGGACCCCCCACTACGACCATGAAATTGGTTCCTCATCACAGGTAATAAGAAAACTATATGGTTTATAGGGGTGTGGACTCAACGATAGATCAATAAATGAAAACATTTTTTCAAATGAGGGGGCAGGAAATGGACCCCGGGTAGCACCCCCCAACTACGACCATGAAATTGGTCCTCATACAACAAGTAATAAGAAAATATATGGTTTTTAGGGGGGTGGGATCCTCATCGATATTTCAGATAGAATGAACATTTTTTCAAATGAGGGGGCAGGGAATGACCCGGGGACCCCCCAACTACGACCATGAAAAATTGGTGCTCATCACAAGTAATATGTAAAATATGGTTTAAGGGGGTGGGGATCTCAACGATATTGACAGATAAATGAACATTTTTCAGATGGGAGGGGGCAGGAATGACCCCGGGGACCCCCAACTATGACCATGAAATTGGTCTCAATCACAAGTAAATAAGAAAATCTATGGTTAGGGGTGGGGATCTCAACGGTATTTCAGATAAATGAACATTTCTCAAATGAGGGGGCAGGGAATGACCCGGGGAAATTGAAACACGATTGCACATTCTAGACCTGGAGATCTAACATCTCTCCCCAAGTTTCGTTA
Source organism: Atrina japonica (assembly GCA_030159075.1). Classification (NCBI taxonomy): domain Eukaryota; kingdom Metazoa; phylum Mollusca; class Bivalvia; order Pterioida; family Pinnidae; genus Atrina; species Atrina japonica. The sequence goes on along the minus strand of BROG01000247.1, from coordinate 55,210 downwards.
AGTTACGACCAACGGTTTTTCGAGAAATCGCTTCAGACAAGATTCTGGAAAATTTTTCAATGCGGGGGCAGGGAATGACCCCGGGGAAATTGAAATACCTGACTGCACATCTAGACATGGAGGTCAAGCATCCCGTCCAAGTTTCATCAAAGTTACGAACCAAACGGTTTTTCCGTGAAACGCTTCGACAAGATCTGGCAAGAAGAGAAACATAATAATAATAATAACGAGTATAATTGAAACAGCCAGCTGATTCCGAAACAAGTCTCCCAAACGAAACCCCCAAATCTCTTTGTAACCAAGTGCAACGAAGTGAATCCTGTTCCTTAGCCTATCATCATAAACTGTCCTTTGTCTCATCACAGGCAATAAGAAACTATAAGGTTTAGGGGTTGGGATCTCAACGGTATATTTCAGATAAATGAACATTTCTCAATTGAGGGGGGGCGAGGAATGACACCCGGGGACCCCCCAACTACGAAACCGCCATGAAATTGGTCTCAAACACAGGTAATAAGAAAATATATGGTTTAGGGTGGGGACTCAACATATTTCAGATCAAATGAACATTCTCAATAAGGGGGGCAGGGAATGACCCCGGGACCCCCCAACTACGACCATCGAAATTGGTCTCAGTATCACAAGTAATAAGAAAATATATGTTTTCACGGGGTGGGATCTCACGGTATTTCCCAGATAAATGAACATTCTGCAAATGAGGGGCAGGGAATGACCCCGGGGACCCCCCCAACTACGACCATGAAATTTGATCCTCATCACAGGTACTAAGAACAATATAATGGTTTAGGGGTGGGATCTCCAACGGTATTTCAGATAAACTGAACATATTCTCAATGAGGGGGCAGGAATGACCCCGGGGAAATAACACACTGACACATCAAGACATGAGATCTAACATCCCTCCTCCAAGTTTCATAAGTTAACGACCAACGTTTTTCGGAGAAACGCTCCCCAAAAAGAGCTGGGAACATTTTTTCAATGAGGGCAGTGGAAATGACCCCGGGGAAATTTGAAACACTGACTGCACATCAGACATGGAGATCTAACATCCCTACCAAAGTTTCATAAAGTTACGACCACGGATTTTCGAGAAACGCTTCGGACAAGAATCTGGCAAGAAAGAAAAATAATAATAATAATATAAAAAGAAACGGTGTAAAAACAACGAAGTCTATACCCAAACTTCGTTTGTGGAGACTTAATAATAAGAAACAGGTGTAAAAACATAAGTCTACACAAACCTGTTCGTTGGTAGACTTTAATAATAATAAACGAGGCCTAACTGAAACAGCAAAGCTGTTTTCGAAAAAGTCTCCCAAACGAAACCCCCAAATCTTTCTTTGTAACCAAGTGCTACTAGTGAAAACTGTTTCTTAGCTAATCATCATAAACTGTCTTTGTCTCATCACAGTAATAAGAAAATATATGGTTTAGGGGTGGGGATCTCGAACGGTAATTTCAGATAAATGAACACTTCTTAAATGAGGGGGGGCAGGGAATACCCCCGGGGACCCCCCAACTACAGAACCCATGAAATTGAGTCTCATCGCAGGTACTAAGAAAATATATGGTTTTAGGGGTGGCGATCCTCAACGGTATTTCAGATAAATGAACATTTCTCAAATAAGGGGGGCAAGGGAATGACCCGGGGACCCCCCAAACAATACGACCAATCGAAATTGGTCTGCATCACAAAGTAAGATGAAAATATATGGTTTACGGGTGGGGAATCTCAACGGTAATTTTCAGATAAATGAACATTTTTCAAATGAGGGGGGCAGGGAATGACCCCGGGGACCCCCCCATCTACGACCATGAAATAGGTCTCTCCATCACAAGTAATAAGAAAATATATGGTTTAGTGTGGGGATCTCAACGGTATTATACAGATAAATGAACATTTCTCAAATGAGGGGGCAGGGGAATGACCCCGGGGACCCCCCCAACTACGGACCATGAAATTGGTCACTATCACAGGTATAAAATATATATGGATTAGGGGTGGGGATCTCAACGGTATTCTCAGATAAAAAAAACATTTCCTTACTCAAATGAAGGGGCAGGGACTGACCCCGGGGAAATTTAAACACGATTACAAATCTACACAGGAGATCTTACATCCCTCCAAGTTTCATAATGATTATGACCAACGGTTTTTCGAGAAACGCTTCGGAACAAATCTGGGAACATTTTTTCGAAATGAGGTGGCCGGAATGACCCCGGGGAAATTGACACACTGAACTGCACATCGTAGACAAGGAGATCTAACAACCCTCCAAGTTTCGTAAAGGTACGACTTAACGGTTTTCGAGAACCGCTGCGGGGACAAGTTTCAACAGGTCGGAAAGAAAGAAGAATAATAATAATAAAAATAATAAGAAGAATAAAATAACGAAGGCCTAACTGAAACGCAAAGCTGTTTCGAAAAAGTCTCCCAAAAACCTTGACTCCCCTACTCCCCATGTACCAAGTCTACTAGTGAATACCAAACTTTAAATGCAATAGAACTCTTTGTGTAGACATGGGTATTAAGAAAATATATGGGGGGTTTTTTATTTTAAAAGGGTTGGGGAATCTAATTGGATTTATGAGATAAATGAACATTTCTCAATGAGGGTGCTTGGAATGACCCCGGGGACCCCAACCTACCATCATAACTTTGTCTTTTTCATGGGAAATAACGAAATTATATGTGTTAGGGGTGGGGGATCTAAACGGTTTATGAGATAAATGAAAATTTCTCAAATGAGGGGGCAGGGAATGACCCTGGGGACCCCCAACTACGACCAGAAATTGTCCTCAATCACAGTAATAGTAAATATATGGTTAAGGGGATGGGGATCTCATCGTTTTTTCAGATAAATGACATTTCTCAAATGAGGGGCAGGGATTGGACCCCGGGGACCCCCAACTAACGACCATGAAATTGGTTTCATCACAAGTAATAAGACAAAATATGGTTAGGGGTGGGGATCCTCAACGGTCTTTCAGATAAATGAACATTTCTCAAATGAGGGGGCAGGGAAAAGACCCCGGGGAAATTGAAACACAGATTGCCACATCTAGACATGGGAGATCTAACATCCCTCACAATTTCATAAAGTTATGACCAAACGGTTTTTTCGAGAAACTTTTGGACAAGATCTGGGAACATTCTCAAAGGAGGGTCCAGGGAAATGACCCCGGGGAAATTGAAACACTGACTGCAACATCCTATACATGGAGGTTCTAAACATCCCTCCAAGTTTCGTAAAGTTACGACTTACGTTTTCGAGAACCTGGCTGACTCAAGTTCACGGTCGGAAGAAAAAGAAAATAATAATAATAATAAAATAATAATAATAATAAGAAACACAGCAAAATCAATAATGTCCTCCAAACTCGTTTGGGAGACTTAATTAATAATAAAAATAATCATACCGAGTCCTAACGAAACAGCAAGCTGTTTCGAAAAAGTCTCCCTCAAACCTTGACGTCCCCCTACTCCCAGTAACCAAGTGCTACAAGTGAATACCAAACTTTAATCCAATAGAACTCTTGCGTTGACCTGGTATTAAGATAATAATGGTTTAGGGGTGGGGAACTCAATGGTATTTCAGATAAATGAACATTTCTCAAAATAGGGGGGGCAGGGAATACCCGGGACCTCCCTATCTACGACCATAGAAATTGGTCTCAAAAAATCATCACAGGTAATAAAGAAAATATATGGTGTAGGGGTGGGATCTCAACGGTATTTCATATAAATGAACCTTTCCTCCAAATAAGGGGGTCAAGAATGACCCCGGGGACCCCCCTTCTAAACGACCATGAAATTGCTCATCACAAGTAAATAAGAAAATAATGGTTAGGGTGGGGATCTCGCAACATATTTCAGATAAATGAACATTTCTTAAATGAGGGGGCAGGGAATGACCCCGGGTACCCCCAACTACGACCAATGACATTGGTCTCATCACAGGTGATAAGAAAATAATGGTTTTAGTAAGGGGGGGGATCCCAACGGTATTTCAGATAAATGAAACATTTTCTCAAAATGAAAGGGGCAGGAAATGAACCCCCGGGGAAATTAAACACTGATTGCACATCTACTCCATGGAGATCTTACATCCCTCTAGTTTCATAACAGTTACGACCACCGATTTTCGAGAAACGCTTCGAACAAGATCTAGGGAACACATTTTTCAAATGAGGGGGCAGGGAATGACCCCGTGGGAAATTGTAACACTGACTGCACAACCTAGACATTGGAGATTCTAACATCCCTCCAATTCGAGAAGTACGAACCAACGGTATTTCGAGAAACGCCGCTGACAAGTTCACGGTCGGAAGAAAGAAGAATAAATAATAATAATAACGAGGCATAATTGAAACAGCCACTGTTTCGAAAAAGTCTCCCAAACAAAATCCCCCAATCTCTTTGTACCCAAGTGCTACTATTGAATAACTGTTTAATCCCGGGGAAATTGAAACACTGACTGCACATCTAACATGGAGAACTAACATTTCAGATAAATGAACATTACTCAAATGAAGGGGCAGAGGGAATGACCCTGGGGACCCCTCAACGTACGACCATGAAATTGGTCTCCTCACAAATAATAATAAATTATATGGTTAAGGGGTGGATCTCAACGGTTTTTCAGATAATGAACATTTCCTCAAAATGAGGGGCAGGAATGACCCCCGGGACCCCCCCAACTACGACCATGATATTGGTCTCATCACAAGTAATTAAGAAAAAATTTGGTTTAGGGGTGGGATCTCAAACGGTATTTTTCAGATAAATGAACATTTCTCAAATGAGGGGCAGGGAATGACCCCGGGGACCCCCCAACTACAACCATAGAAATTGTCCTCATCATAAATAATAAGAAAATATTTGGTTTAAGGGTGGGGATCACAACGTCTTTTCAGATAAATGAACATTTCTCAAATGAAGGGGGGCAGGGAATGACCCCGGGGACCTTCCCAACTACGACCATTGACATTGGTCTCACAACAGGTAAATACCAAATATATGGTTTAGGGGGTGGGGGATTTCAACGGAATTTGAGGATAAATGAACATTTCTCAAATGAGGGGCAGGGAATGACCCAGGGGAAATTGAAACACTGATTGCACATCTAGACATCGAGGATCTAACATCCCTCCAAGTTTCATAAAGATATGACCAACGGTTTTCGAGAAACGCATCGAACACGATCCGGAACATTTTTCTAATGAGGGGCAGGAATCGACCCCGGGGAAATTGAAACACTTGACTGCAACATCTAGACATGGAGATCAAACATCCCCTCCCAGTTTCGTAAAGTTACGACTTACGGTTTTCGAGAAACGCTGCGGACAAGTTCACGGTCGGAAGAAAGAAGAATAATAATAATAATAACAAGATCTGGCAAGAAAGAAAAATAATAATAATAATAATAAATAATAATAATAAGAATGAAACAGCAAGCTGTTTCGAAAAAGTCTCCCAAACCTTGACTCCCCTACTCCCATGTAACCAAGTTCTACTAGTGAATACGCAAACTTTAATGCATTAGAACTCTTTGCGTTGGACATGGTTATTAAGAAAATAAATGGTTAGTGGGTGGGGATCCCATGGTATTTCAGATAAATGAACATTTTCTCAAATGAGGGGGGGCAGGGAAAGACCCCCGGGGACCCTCGTACCCCTATCTACGACCCTGAAATTGGTCTCATCACAGGTAATAAGAAAATATAAGGTATAGGGTGGGGGATATCACGGTATTTCAGAATAAATGAACATTTCTCAAATAAGGGGGCAGGGAATGACCCCGGTCCCCCCCAACTACGAACCAAAAGGGAAAATTGGTCTCATTTCACAAGTAATAAGAAAATATATGTTAGGGTGGGATTCCTCAACAGTATTTCAGATAAATGACATTTCTTAAATGAGGGGCAGGGAATGACCCGGGGACCCCAACTACGACCCATGAAAAATTGTCTCATCACAGGTACTAAAAAAATATATGTTTAGAAGGGGTGGGATCCCAACGGTATTTCAGATAAATGAACATTCTCAAATAGGGGGCAGGGAATGACCCCGGGGAAATTGAAACACAGAATTGCACATCTACACATGGAGATCTTACATCCCTCCAGTTTTCATAAATTACGACCAAGCGGATTTTCCGAGAAACGCTTCGAACAAGATCTGGGAACATTTTCAAATAGGGGCAGGGAATGAACCCGGGAGAAATTGAAAAACAACTGACTGCACATCTAGACATGGAGATCTAACATCCCTTCAAGTTTTGTAAAGTTACACCAACCGGTTTTCGGAGAAACGCTGCGGACAAGTTCACCCGGTCGGAAGAAAGAAGAATAATAATAATAATAATAATAATAATAACGAGGCTAATTGAAACAGCCAGCTGTTTTCGAAAAGTCTCCCAAACCAAAACCCCCAAACCTTTGTAACCAAGATGCTACTAGTGAATACTGTTTAATTCCCGGGAAAATTGAAACCCTGACCTGCACATCTAGACATGGAGATCTAACATGTTCAGATAAATGAACATTTCTCAAATGAGTGGGCAGAGGGATGACCCTGGGGAACCCCTAACTACGACCATAAATTGTCTCATCACAAGTAATAAGTTAAATTATATGGTTAAGGGGTGGGGACTCAACGTTTTTCAGATAAATGAACATTTCTCAAATGAGGGGCAGGGAATGACCCCGGGACCCCCAACCTACTACATGAATTGACTCAATCACAAGTAATAAGAAACAAATATAGGTTTAGGGGTGGGGATCTCACGGTATTTCAGATAAATGAACATTTCTCAAATGAGGGGGCATGAATTGACCCCGGGGACCCCCCACTACAACCATGAAATTAGTCTCATCATAAAATAATAAGAAAATATATGGTTTAAGGGTGGGGATCTCAACGGTATTTCAGATAAATGAACATTTCTCAATGAGGGGCAAGGGGAATACCCCGGGGACTCCCAACAAAACGACCATGAAATTGGTCTCCGATCACAGGTAATAAGAATAAGAAAATATATGGTTTAGGGTGGGATTTCAACGGAAATTTGAGATAAATGAACATTTTCCTCAAATGAGGGCGCAGGGAATGACCCCGGGGAATTGAAACACTGATTGCACATCTAGACATCGAGATCTAACATCCCTCCACGTTTCATAAGTTATGACCAACGGGTTATCGAGAAACGCATCGAACAAGATCCGGAACATTTTTCAAATGAGGGGCAGGGAATGACCCCGGGGAAATTAGAAACACTGACTGCACATCTAGACCATGGAGATCTAACATCCCTCCAAAGTTTCGTAAAGTTACGACTTACGGTTTCGAGAAACGCTGCGGACAAGTTCAACGGTCCGGAAGAAAGAAAGAATAATACTAATAATAACAAGATCTGGCAAGCAAGAAAAATAATATAATAAGAATAAATAATAATAATAGAATGAAACAGCAAGCTGTTTCGAAAAAGTCTCCCAAACCTTGACTCCCCTACTCCCAAGTAACCACAAGTATCTACTAGTGGAATACTCAAACTTTAAGCAATAGAACTCTTTGCGTTGACATGGTTATTAAGAAAATATATGTTTTAGGGGTGGGGATCTCATTGGTATTTCAGATAAATGAACATTTCTCTAAGAGGGGGGTGGGCAGGGAATGACCCGGGACCTCCTACTAGACCATGAAATTGGTCTCATCACAGGTACTCGAAAAATATATGGTTTAGGGGGGGGGGGTGGGGAAATCAGACGGTATTCAGATAAATGAACATTTCTCAAATAAAGGGGCAGGGAATGCCCCCGGGGACCCCCAACTACGACCAATAAATTGGGGTGCTCACACAAGTAAATAAAAAATATATGTTTTAGGGTGGGGAACTCAACAGTAATTTTCAGATAAATGGAACATATTCTTAAATGAGGGGGCTGAGGGAATTGAACCCCCGGACCCCCAACTACGGACCATGAAATGGTCCTCATCACAGGTAAAAGAAAATGATGGTTTAGGGGTGAGGATCCCAACGTAATTTTTCAATAAATGAACATTTCTCCAAATGAGGGGGCAGGGAATGAGACCCCGGGGAAATTGAAACACTGAATGCACATCTACACATGGAGATCTTACATCCCTCCAAGTTTCATAAAGTTTAACGACCAACAGGTTTTCGAGAAACGCTTCGAACAAGAACTGGGAACATTTTTCAATGATGGGGCAGGAATGACCCCGGGAAATTGAAAACACAACAACAGACTCACATCTAGACATGGAGATCTAACATCCCTCCAAGTTTGTAAGTTACGAACAACGGTTTTCGGAGAAACGCTGCGGACAAGTTCACGGTCGGAAAGAAAGAAAATAATAATAATAATAATAATAATACTAATAATAATAATAAGAAGAATAATAATAGAGAAAAACACAGCAAAATCAATAAGTCCACCAAACTTCCGTTTGGGGGAGACTTAAATAATAATAATAAATAAGAAGAATAATAATAAGAAACACCAGCAAAATCAACTAAGTCTCCAACCTTCGTTTGGGAGACTTAATAAATAACGAGGCTAACTGGAAACAGCACGCTAGTTTCGAAAAAGTCTCCCAAACGAAACCCCCAAATTCTCTTTGTAACCAAGTGCTACTATGAATACTGTTTCCCTTAGCTAATCATCATAAACTGTCTTTGTCCCTCATCACAAGGTAATAAGAAAATATATGGTTTAGGGGTGGGGGATCCAACGTATTATCAGATAAATGAACATTTCTTAAAATGAGGGGGGCAGGGAATGACCCCGGGGACCCCCAAACTATACGACCATGAAATTGGTCTCATCGCAGGTAAAAAGAAAATATATGGTTTAAGGGGTGGCGATCCAAACGTTATTTCAGATAAATGGAACATTTCTCAAATAGGGGGGCAGGGAATGACCCCTGGGACGCCCCCAACTAACGACCATGAAATTGGTCCTCATCACAAGTAAATAAGAAAATGATATGGTTTAGGGGTGGGGATCTCAACGGTATTTCAGATAAATAACATTTTTCAAATGAGGGGGCAGGGAATGAACCCCCGGGGACCCCCCAACTAACGACCAATGAAAATTGGGTCTCATCACAAGTAATAAGAAAAATATATGGATTTAGGTGGTGTGGGATCTCAACGTAATTTCAGATAAATGAACATTTCTCGAAATGAGGGGGCAGGGAAAGACCCCGGGGACCCCCCCAACTAAACGACCATGAAATTGTCTCAATACAGGTAATAAGAAAATATATGGTTTAGGGGTGGGGATCTCAACGGTATTTTCAGATAAATAAACATTTCTCAAATGAAGGGGCAGGGAATGGACCCCGGGGAAATTTAAACACTGATTAACAAATCTACACAGGGAGTCTTACATCCCTACCAAGTTTCAATAATGTTATGACCACAAACGGTTTTCGATAAACCTTTCGACCAAGAACTGGGAAAGCGATATTTTCAAATGAGGGTGCAGGTAATGACCCCGAGGGAAATTGAAACACTGACTGCACATCTAGACATGGAGATCTAACATCCCTCCAAGTTTCGTACAGGTACCGACTTAACGGTTTTCGAGAAACGCTGCGGACAGTTCACGTCGAAAGAAAGAAGAATAATAACGAGTATAATTGAAAAGCCCGCTAGTTATCGAAAAAGTCTCCCAACAGAAACCCCCAAATCTCTTTGTAACCAACACGCAAAAAGTGAATACTGTTTCTCCTAGCCTATCATCATAACTGTCTTTGTCTCATCACAGGTAATAAGAAAATAAGATGGTTTTTATAGGGGATGGGGATCTCAACGGTATTTCAGATAATGAATCATTTCTTCAAATGAGGGGGGGCAGGGAATGACCCCGACCCCCTATCTACGACCATCGAAATTGGTCCTAATCCATCACAGGTAATAAGAAAATATAACGGGGGGGATGGGTTTAGGGGTGGGATCATCAACGGTATTTCAGATAAATGAACATTTCCTCAAATACGTGGGCAGGGAATGGGAACCCCGGACTCCCCCAACACGACCATGAAAATTGGTCTCATCCACAAGTAAAAAGAAAATTATATGGTTTTTAGGGGTGGGGATCTCAACGGTATTTCAGATAAATGAACATTTCCCAATGAGGGGGCAGGAATGACCCCGGGAATTTGAAACACCTGATTGCACATCCTACACTGGAGATCTATACATCCCTCCAAGTTTCATAAAGTTAGGACCCAACGGTTTATCGAGAAACGCTTCGAACAAGATATGGGAAATTTTTTTTCAATGAGGGGGCAGGGAATTGACCCCGGGGAAATTGAAACACTGACTGCACATCTAGACATGAGATCTAACATCCCTTTTAAGTTTCATAAAGTTTACACCAACGGTTTTTCGAGAAACGCCTGCTGACAAAGTTCACGTCGAAAGAAAGAAGAATAATCATAATAATAATAATAAGAATAATAATAATAAGAAACACAGCAAAATCAATAAGTCTCCAAACTTTGTTTGGGAGACTTAATAATAATAATAACGAGGCATAATTGAAACAGCCAGCTGTTTCGAAAAAGTCTCCCAAACGACACCCCCAAATCTCTTTGTAACCAAGTGCTACTAGTGAATACTGTGTCCTTAGCCTATCATCATAAACTGTCTTTGACTCAATCACAAGTAATAAGAAAATATATGGTTTAGGGGTGGGGATCTCAACGGTATTTCAGATAAATGAACATTTCTCAAATAAGGGGGCAGGGAATGACCCCAGGGACCCCCCCAACTACGACCATGAAATTGGTCTCATCATCACAGGTAACTAAAGAAAATATATGTTTAAGGGGTGGGGATCCAACGATCTTTCAGATAAATGAACATTTTTCAAATGAGGGGGGCAGGGAATGACCCCGGGGGACCCTCCCAACTACGACCATGAAATTGGTCTCACACAAGTAATAAGAAAATATATTTGGTTTAGGGTGGGAATCTAATTATTCCGATAAATGAACATTGCTCAAATGGGGGCAGGGACTGACCCCGGGGACCCCCCAACGTACACCCATGAACTTGGTCTCAATCACAAGTAATAAGTAAATATATGGTTTAGGGGTGGGGAACTACCCTCAACGATATTTCAGATAATGAACATTTTTACAGATGAGGCAGGGAATGCAGACCCCGGGGACCCCCCAATATGACCATGAAATTGTCTCATCACAAGTAATAAGAAAATATATGGTTAGGGGTGGGGATCTCAACGGTTTTTCAGATAAATGAACATTTCTCAAATGAGGGGGCAGGGAATGACCCCGGGGAAATTGAAACACTGATCTGCACATCTAGACAGGAGATCTAACATCTCTTCCAAGTTCCGTTAAGTTACGACCAACGGTTTTCCGAGAACACGCTTCAAGACAAGATCTGGAAACATTTTTCAATGAGGGGGCAGGAATTACCCCGGGGAAATTGAAAATACTGACTGCACATCTAGACATGGAGGTCAAACATCCCTCCAAGTTTTCATAAAGTTACGACCACAAAACGGTTTTTTTTTCCGTGAAACGCTCGGACAAGATCGGGCAAGAAAAGAAAAATATTAATAATAACAATAATAATAAGAAACGGTGTAAAAAGCTAATAAGTCACACAAACTTTCGTTTGGTAGACTAATAAGAATAATAATAATAATAACGAGGCATAATTGAAACAGCCACTGTTTCGAAAAAGTCACAACCAAACAAAACCCCCATATCTCTTTGTAACCAAGTCTACTCAGTGAATACTAGTTAATCGTCCCGGGAAATTTAAAACACTGACTGCACATATAGACATGGAGATCTAAACATTCATATAAATGAACATTTTCATTCAAAATGAGGGGGCAGGGCATGACCCCCGGGAAAAAAAAAACCCCCCAACTACGCACCCATGAAATTGTCTCATCACAAGTAAATAAAAAATAGCTGGTTTAGGGGTGGGGGATCTCAACGTATTGTCAGATAAATGAACAATTTCTCAATAGGGGCAGGGAAGACCCCGGGGACCCCCCAACTCTACGACATGAAATAAGGTCTCATCACAGTAATAAGAAAATATAATGGTTTAATTGGGTGGGTATTCTCAACGGTATTTCAGAATAAATGAAACATTTCCCTCAAATGAGGGGGCAGGGAATGACCCCGGGGACCCCCCAACTACAACCAAGAAATTGGTCTCATCACAAGTACTAAGAAAATATAAGTTTAGGGGTGGGGATCTCAACGTATTTCAGATAAATGAACATATCTCAAATGAGGGGGCAGGGAAGACCCCGGGCAATTGAAACACTGATTGCACATTCTAGACATGGAGATCTAACATCCCTCCCGTTCATAAAGTTACGACCAACGGTTTTTCGAGGAACGTTTGGACAAGATCCTGGGAACATTTCTCAAAATGAGGGCCAGAATGACCCCGTGGAAATTGAAACACTGACTGCACATCTAGACATGAGGTCTAACATCCCTCAAGTTTCATAAGTTACGAACACCGGGTTTTCGAGAAACGCTTCGGACAAGATCTGGCAAGAAAGAAAAATAATAATAATAAAATAATAATAAGAAACGGTGTAAAAACACGAGTCTACCAAACTCGTTTGGGAGACTTAATAAGAAACACAGCAAAAACAATAAGTCTCCAAACTTGTTTTGGAACTTAATAATAGAACAACAAGCACAAAACAATAAGTCTCCAAACTTTGTTTGGGAGACTTAATAATAATAATAGAAACAGGTGTAAAAACAAGAAGTCTACCAAACTTCGTTTGGGAGACTTAATAATAATAATAAGAATAATAATAATAATAAGAAACACAGCAAAATCAATAAGTCTCCAAACTTTGTTTGGGAGACTTAATTATCGTATTAGGGCAATATCCATATAATCAACAAATAAAGTCTTTGTAATAACAAATAAAGAAGACTTATTCCCATACAGTGTTTTAATTTCCAGTCCACTGATTGGTTTTCAGATAGATACCATATGTTGTCCTAAAAGGGCGCCTGCTCTAATAAGGGCACCCTTGGATATTTTTTCATGTAAGATGTAGATTGACATGTTTGAAAAATTTTACCTTTTTAATTTTTAATTAGTTTTAGATACCGCCCGACACCATCAATACATTTTCTTTTTGGTACAATAAATATCAACTATACCCCACAAAATTGCAAAAAGAACATCTTTAACTATTTGTAAAGCAATACTTGGATTCTATCAGTGATTTCTTTGATGCAGGGAGGTCGCCATTGACATATCAATCAACAAAACGAAATGACCACCATCATATTACATTTTTTTGTTATCTGTTGTTAAATACCTGTCAATTAAATGTAATCACTATCGAAAAATCCTACTTATCGCAAATTTTTCTACAAGCAATATGAAACTGTTGGGTTCCAATTATTTGTTTACTCTGAACTTTATAAAAACTGAATTCGGTTCGGGGATTCAAGCAAAGCGTTGTCAATCATAACTTCCCATTTTGGTCTATTGTTGTCATATTAAACCGTCCACAATTACCAAAATCTCGCAAATACCAGTTTGTTTACCACTTTAATGTCGGAGATCGTAATAAATCAAAGAAATTGTCCAACAACTGTCAGTTTCCAAATGAACTTGAAGCATCAGTGTAGGCATGTAGTCACTATGTATCTTGTATGCCTGTTTCCCGCATCTCGCAGTTCAAATCGGTAAATCTTAATTTGACAGTAACAAAAGTTGCTGACATTGTTTCTTTTTCCACTATTAAGACATCAGCAGGGGATTACAAAGTAATTAAGTCAGTAAAAACAGCTACCGTATAACACTGTAGATAACATTGCATAGTGTAGTATTTTACCATTTTTTGCAACGTAATCAAATGTGCTTCATGAAAGAAAAAAATGTCAAAATAAGGGCGCCCTGTACTCCAATTGCCTGGCGCCCTTTTTAGATCAAATACGGTATATATGAATAAAGATTCTACATTTTCATAACTTTGACTTTAAGAATGAGGGTAATGTTTCTGCAGTCAAAGGTTCAAAGGTTTTCTTTTCTCGAGAAATATGGTAAAGTGGCTCTGATATCAAACTTGGATCAAAGGACTCCCTTTTAAACTCCACTTTTTTCTGTTTCAAGGTGGATGTTAATGGCATCTCCTTGATAAATCTGAGTATTAAGGGTCTGGCATAGACTGGGAGGCTCTCCTCACAGTACTGATATATTTTCTTTAGCATGTCAGAGGTGAGTGCTGTGTCTTTGTCTAACAATATGGCTGCCATACCAGCTCTTCCATCACTACCTATTCCGCAAGAAGAAAAGAAAAACCTCAATTTTATAATAAACTAGAATTCTGTGAGCAGTAATGAATCAATATGTCCTCAACCTTTGAACCCATAATTTAGTGACTTCTGAGCTACAAACTAACATATCTTTTCTGATATGTTTCATAGAGGATCTTCTAAAAACCCCTATAGGCTGAGTGACCTAGTAGGTGTGTCATGCAACTTACACAATCTTGAAAGTTTATCAGATGATAAAGGGATGTAAACATAACAACAATGAACACAAAATTCAGAGGTTAAGAATTCCATTCCTAACCTCCAATAGTACTGTATCTGACCTAAGTATATGCTCCAAATGAATTCTGCAGACTGACAATTTCTTTATTATTAAATATCAGTTGCATCTCTTTGCCATATGATAAACATTCAAGATTCAGGGTAAGTCACATTTTCATTTTTTCAACATGACATACCTATAAGAAGTCACTCACAAGTGACCCCGTAGCGGTTTTCATTAGATCCTCTAGATGACATTTGAGAAAATGGGAGTGATAAGATATAAAATTTAGTGAGCTATTACAGAATTTAATTAAAACTTTAAGTGGACATACTGATAGTTGAACTGTCATGCAGATAAAACCTATACTGAATACAGGGTTATTTTCGCCTCATGTTATTTTTGCCCTACTAAACACTTGCAAACCTTTTTGCCTAGACTCTTTAAAATTCTAATTTACAATATGAATTTACTTAATTTTAGATTTATTTAACAATTAATACTTGTGCATGTTGATTTTCTGCATGATTACATTAAAGTTTTTTTAAAAAACAATTATGTGTGTTTGAAATGAAACATATAATAGATGCTCTCTACAATGATTGAAATAAATGAATTTACCTTTTTGAATTCGCTCACTAATGATGAGGTCAAATGAAGCAAAAAAAGAATGGGGGTGAAAATTTCCCCATATACAGTAGTATCTGTCACGGCATCCTGGTGGAGGACATACGGTATTTGACCCATGAAGCACCCAAAAATCAGTAAAAAAGATGGGCACTTAATGGGACCAATTAATAATTAAATTGATGTAAAACAGTTAATTTTTTATAAGGCACAGTGGTAAAGTTGTTATAGCTATTAGGACACCTATCAACATAATAACATAATCTGTTACTGGGATGCTACAGATAAACTGTTACTTACAATTTGTCAGTTCCACATCTCGTCAACCACCTAGAAAAGATTCTTGATCATATGTAAAATTAAGGGGGAGGGGTGCTTTTAGGGACATTAGCACTTAATGGGTCGATTACGGTATATACAATTGTAACTTTAGTCACCATTTACCAAACAGTTGCGATTGTTACACAGATACCTCTAAAACATTCTACAGGGGTGAAATTTAAAAAAAATAGAATATAAAAATTTATTGGCAATGTTGAAATGTACATGTTTTGCTTTGAAATTTATCAAATTTATAGAACACTGGAGCAATTTCAACATCAAAACAAAGTGTATTTCTGATATACAGTATATTCTCACTATTAAGACCACTTAACTGGCTGACTCAAAGTGGTTTGATTAGTAATGTGGTCTCTTAAGTGAGGTTCTATATTCATAATCAATATTTATCAAAAGACTGAATACTGTGGTCTGAAATGTGAGGTGGTCTTCAAAGTGAGGTGTTCTTTAGGCAAGGTTCTACTGTATTATAACCAAAAAAGAGATTGCCATTTGGGATGACTCTGAAATCTTAAATTTCTGGTACCCTTTCAGCTAATAGAAATGTTTTATGATTATAAAACATGATATTTGGAATCAAGCTGAACCTCAAATTCTTTTATTCAGAATTTCAGGCCAGCAAGAGTACACAATTTCACAACATAGCTTTTGTTAATTTTTGTAAACGTAGCATTTATTGACAAAACTGTTTATCCATGTTATAGTTCCTATCATTCCAGATATATGTGAATGTATTGTACAGTGTAATCAAGACCCAATTATTTGTATGCATATGCATAATGCATAACTAAATAATGGAGTCATACCTAAGGGTAGACAACAATTATCACAGTAAAAAATGAGGTCCCATGACACAGTAAGTGTCGGCACATTAAAGAATCCTCACTGCTCAATGACCATAAGTGCCGAGCATAGACCAAAATTTGAAGGCCTTCGTCCGTAATTGGTGACGTCTCCATATGAGTGAAAGCTTCTTGAGTGAGATGTTTAACAACAATACCACAACGAATTATTACCTCAGTATAAGTAACCCACCAATCATGTGATAACGTTGTCATCTTGTGATGATATACAAATGACTTTAATCAGAGTACAGTTGTGGGAGTTCTCAAAAATGCATTTCACTATATATTCTTAGTAATTCTGAAGTTGTTTGTTTTGTCCTCTGAATTTAGTAGACATCCAAAATAAATGAAAAATGGCACATTTAACTCTGGGTCTAATTTTGATATTTTCATTAGTTTACACGCACAAATTACTTAGGTGTCAATGGTTTTATTTTGGTGTTTATGAATTACATCATAAATCCATTCATTATCTTTGTAAAAAACATTGAAATTACATCCCTAGAATTTTACTCTCATGAAGAATGATGTATTTCTCCTGAAATAATAAATAGATTGCAATGAAATTTCTAGCATATGAGAATTAGAACCTCAACTTCCTGTAAATCAAGTTTTGTTAAAATCTGATAAACAATGAATTCTAGAGGAGTTACTGAAAAAACATAAATTTACTAATAACATATAGTGAAAAAAACTTTGGGAACTCACTTATGTCCCATCACTGTACAATGTAATTAGGATTTCTCCTCCACAATTAAAAAACCGTCATCACATTTTTTGTGAAAATTTGAAATACAGTTGAACCTTTCCTATATCAGATCACCTGTCTACAGAGACCACATTCTGAATACCACTTGTTTAAATAATTACTAAAATACATTCTGTATTAAGAGATCACTTGTCTTGTAGGACCACATTTCCTAGTTTGGTGGGGACAGGAGTGGTCTCTCAAGACATGTTGCACTGTAATTTTGAAACAAAACAAAACAAATACCTGGAATTTGCACACCGTAAACATTTGCATCTTGTATAAAATCCAGTCCTGTCAGTATATTGGCTACTTCAGTAGTGGAAACATTTTCACCTTTCCATCTGAAATAGGAAACCACAGTAAAGTTATTTAACTGTATTACCTGTTCTTGACATTTTGTTTCAAGTGTAATTTAACCTGATATCTTCACATACAAGTTAATGAAAGAATCCAAGTCTAATGTTACACATTTTGTTTGTTTGTTTGTTTTATTTTTTGATATCTTGCCAGTTTTTTTTCTCCACATAAATAGAAATGTTACCAGCTTCAGATGAAGTTCCACAAATTTTGACTTGTGCTATAGAATTATGCAAATGCAGTGAGGGATTCCTGTCACATCTACCGTGAACTATGACCTCTTACCTTTAAGTCTTATGCAAAAGACCTGTGACATTATGCCACGTGCAAAGAAACGGGCACCACATTTTTTTTAGTCATACGGTGGTGACTGATTTTTAAAAGTGGAGGAGAAAAGCCAGGAAGGGACTACTGACCTTCCACAAGTAAACTTTCTAAGAAAATGAGCTTAGGTTCCAGAAGGACATGAACCCGAACTGACTAAAGGTGAGAAACTTTATGGTCTAAAGTGTGATGTTTTAACCATGGCACAAGCATCCTCTTTACCAGTGAGACTATGGAGGGGAAGTGAGGTTTTGTTTGCATCAGTCCACCCACATGATCCAGTTGAAGTTTTTCTTTAACTTTTAAAATTGTTTACCATTCACTTAATAATGGTTTCATATAGGTAAGGAGCATGTATTGATTCAGCAAAACAATGTACTCTCAGAATGCTTGTTATTAAAAGAAAACCAAGGAATTGAACAAACACCTCTTGCTTGCCAGACATAGGCTCTAACCCACTGAAGCAGAGCAAATTGTTTTGAGTTACACTTATCAAATACATTCCTTACGCTGACTCTATGTGGCTCATGAAGGTGCTTCACCCTCAACCCCCACTCAGAGGATAAAATATGAATTACAGTGAAACTTGTATATAAAGACCCTCTTACAGACACAATAAAGCCAGTCTTTATAGGAAGGTGGTCTTTATATAGAGGATTATTTGTACACAAATGGTACTATTTGGGACAGCAAAAAACAGTCTTTATGACAAGGTGGTCTTTATGACCAGGTGGTCTTTATACACTGGTGGTGGCTAAAGCAGATTTGACTGTATACCTAAAAGTATCACCAACTCTGTCTACGAAGTACATGAAGTAGTCAGTGTCATGATAAAGCAGATCGCCATAATTGAAGTACTTGTCACCCTCCTTGAACACATTGCTGAGGACTTTTTTGTCGTTGTGTTCTTTGTTTCCTTTGTAAAATGCGCTGATATTGGCGTTTGTAATTTCAGCAATCAAGAGACCGACTTCACCTGAAATTTAATAGTTCAACATCACTAAACCATGCTTCCCATAATTTATATGGATGCTCGACCAACTGACCTATATTGCAAAACATCCAACACATGGCTCTCAATAAGCATACACAATGTCATTCGACTGTCATTGGAAAAGTTTGTCAAAAGGTGCTGTGTTTGGTCTTTCACAAAATGTCAATTGAGCTACCTGGTTCATTACCCGTAAAATATTTTAACTGCTTAATTTCTTTTCCAGATTTAATTTATATTGTACAACAGTATTTAAAAATTTCCAGATATAAGGGTTCTGGGTCAGCTATCCCTTAACCTTCAGGGGCCCCTTTTATCAAGAAGATGTAAGTCCTTAGTCTTGAGTTTTTAGTTATTTGATCTTAAGACAAAACTTAGGACCATTTTATCAACACTAACCTAGCTCAAGTCTTAAAGTATTTTTGCATATTTTCAAATAAGATTTTGAAATTACTAATAGCTGACTTACCAGCCTTGCACCTGATACATCTACCTTCCTTTGTTCTTACGGGCTCCTCCATGATAGGATCATACTTGATTATGTATTTCTTTAAAGGATCACCCAATCTCTGTAAGATAAAAATTTTAAACTTCAAACTAACTTACATCTACATTTGTAGTAATACCTTACACATCATGCTCTTGTAGAGCAAATAAGTTTCTAGACAAGTCAAATTATAGCTTTAGAATATTAGAGATCAATCTTATTGTGAAAGCAGTTGAAAACAAGAACAGTGAATGCACATGAAAGCCTGGCATTGCTGATAAATTGACAGAAATAAATCTAAGAACAAATGAATTGGACCGATTTTAGTCATCTCACATGGGGATGGCTCTAGGTACCAATATCTCACCTCTGTATTTCCCATTGTTTTGTGTTGTACAATATTCACAATGTTCTAGTTCAGACCTGTAGGGGACTGATAAAAAGATTCAGAAACTACATTCTAATAAAAAAAAAATTAAAATGTGTAACTTATAATAAATTGAAGTCAATTTTTGATTCACTCATAAACTTTGATAAATTTTATACCAGTAAGGGAGATAACCTTCCACAAGCACCAATTCTTCCAGCCACATTAATTGTACCAACTGGACCTTCAGTTGCACCATAAATCTCCATTATTCTGGGAACCTTGAACCTTTTCTGAAACTTGTCCCAAATATCCATACGCAAACCATTTCCAAAGGCAACTTTGAGTTTGTGAACACCATCATTGGGACTCTGTAAACACAATTTTAATTTGTACTAAATAAGGTTTTATTATCAGGTATATCATACTGTGAAAACATTAGTTTTAATGCATTTGAAAACATATTTTACAGTGTGTGTCAGTGCTCCATAAATATGTTTCTTTCCAACGTACTGCCTTCATACATATGTATACACAAAATTATATTCAAATCTTATATTTACATTTTCAGGATTATCCATAAGTCGACATTTAAAAAAGAAGAGGAAGCTACATGTAGTCGCTGCAACATAGAATCGGAAGAGCTACTGGAAGGCCTCCCAGTCAAAATGCCGTCCATCGATCGTTATTTCAGGTGGGCTGTTATTTGTGGTCAAATATGTATAAAGCCAACCCAACGAAACGCCACTATTTCTTGAAGAACAAATTTCCTTCCATATGATTAAAACACAAAAACCTGCATTAACTGCATGATTCGCCACTATAGATGGTCATTTATGCATGTTAAATCCCTCTACTGTATCACCAAACCAGGTGAGTAAACAGGTGTGAGAAAAACTGTTAGCCGAAGATCACTTGCTTACTTTATATTACAACCGCAAAGGGAGATAACTCGAACATTGAATGTCACAATTTTCAAATCTTGCTTCCGTGAGAGTTGGACAAGTTTTCATGTTGTTTGTTTACACAGCAATTATCACACCTCAAGAAATAATTATAAGTAGATTGGGGATATAAATCTTAAACCTTTGTATTACTGGCCTGCTAAAAATTAATTTTAAGCAGAAATGATGAAAGTTAGCATTAGAAATGTTTCTGGGTTGATTTTTGAAACGGGTCCAGGTTTTCTGGCTGTTGAAGTTAATCATGTACATATTTTGGACAGTTTAATTTTCGTCATTTTAATAGGGTGACCAAATTGTCCAAACTTGTAAACAATGGCCAAAATATCCCATCATACGGTAGTGAATTGTAAACAAACACAACATAAAAACAGTAAACCTCGATATAATGCCAAACTTGTTATACTGCCAAAATTAAGGAAAACAATAGGTGGTGATATATTGAGGGGGAACTATATGTTGACTTAAAATGCTTACTCTAATATATATATATATATATATATATATCCAAAGTCTCTTCTCTTTATAATTATAAACAAAATCTCTTTATACACTTCATACATAATATATAGGCCGTACAACCAGATGAAGTCAGGTCATATGGCCGAAATATTTCGTATGAAGTGTTTATATAGAATTGGTTTATAGATACATACATGTTTGTTTATATCATGTTTATAATAATAAAATCCAATAATGGAAACATTTTGACAGTTGAAGAAAATATTTCTTTTTAAAAATGTGTAATTATGACCACTGGCCACTGACATTACGTATTAAAATAATAGGTCACTCACATGTGTCCACGTCATAACTATTTCTATAATAAAATATGTATACAGTAAATAGCTATGACAGGGACACATATGCGTGACATATTATTTTAAGATGTAATGTCATCAGCCTGTGATAATGACAAAGATCTGAGAAAAGCAAAAGATTTATTTTATCAAACTACATGACCCTTGAACTTAACAAAAAAATCACTCTATAAATATAATTCTGTCAATCATATTGCTACTATCCGACATCACCATGACAACAATAAACAAATTGTAACTATACTAATTAACAACAGCCTAAAGACTCCCAATAGTGAGAATGCTAACGCAGATTTAAACATCATAATTTTTCTAACATTAATATATTTATATATATTTGTGTGATATATGAAAAAATAATTTTGAAGTTTTCAAAACTGTTTTTCAAATTTCTGAGATAAACACCAACTGACGACCAAAGCATTAGACTTATAGAAACTTTCATCATTATGAGTGTAGGATAGTGAAATTAAATTAAAAAAAATATTGCATTCTTGGTAGTGAAAGATATAGAAATTATCATACGACCATTTTGATATCATAGTTCTTTTCAGCCCCAAGTTCCAGATAGCAGGCTAAGAAGGAGTAGGATATCAAAACGGTCATATTATAAACTTTTTAACATGTGTCTTAATTATAAATTATTATACATAACAAGATACAACAATAACAAGATACTTTCTAATTCCAAAATTCTGGCCGACAAAGAACTACATGTAAAACTCCTTTCACAGTGTTCAGGTTCATGATTTTGGATGACACTGAACAAGCAGATGATGAAATGTACAGGAAACAAATGACACTCGAAATTCTTTTTTCTTTTCCTTGATTGCAATATAGATATAGAAGATTCGAACAGGGGGTGCATTACGAGAATATGTAATGCATGGGGGCATGTCAGCATCACATATACAAATGTAGTCATATCTCGTACAGACATATGATAAAAGGATTTACTGCATAAATATATAATCATATAGTTATAATAAAACAGATTTCAATATGCACGTACAATACGTAACGTCATCAAGAGTGATCAAAGATTGATAACTCTGATATTCCGTCTTTGCGCTAATCAGAGTTATCTCCCATATCAGCAGGTGTCAAATGTGACTTCATGTCTTTACGTGAGAAAAAACGTCATTTTAGCACAAACATATGACATCACAATTGATAACTTTTCTCATTTTACACACAAACAAATGACATTACATACAATTGATACCTGCTACGAGGGGTAGTAACTTTGGATACTGAAAGTACCTAATGCAATGGTAACAAGAGGCATACATAACACTGTGCACTTAAGTTGGATACAGAGATTATGCTGCAGTTATTTTTCAAAATGGGATTCAAAGTGAAATTAATTTCAATTTGAGTAATCATATAAATAAATAAGAGGCATGTAATAAATACAAAACCACACCAATGTTCAGAATGTATCATCAGACTGCACTTGATCTTTGTAGAAGATGGATTCAACGAGAGCGCAGCTCAAGGTTCTTAATCGCAAACTAAAGAAATTGCAAGAAATGCACGAACAAACAGGACAAAAGAATTTGATAAAACATCCATCATACAAAACCTATTAAAATCACAATAATGATATAGTTGATTAAATGTACAATTACCTCGGGTTGAAGTACCAAATATCTACATAGTTCTCCTATGTACTGTGTAAATGTCACATTATAACGTCTGATGTCGTCCCAGTATTGTTTAGCAGAAAATTTGGTCTTCAGCACCATAGTTGCTCCTGTAAGAGAAATATACATGCATGTACTAGATTAACACTTAAAAAATCACAACTTAATTAACACAAAGAGGCCCAAGAGGTCTTAGAAGGCACTCACCAGGCATATGATCAATTATATGCAACTGCTGTTTTCTGTTTACTTATGTGCCTATATGATAAGAGGTGATTCAATGTGCAGTACCCTGTAGCTCTGGAGTGGTTCATTGTGTTTTTAACATGCAACCATGATGGAGTTTGTTACATGTGATACATTGACCTTTTAACCCATGACCTTGACACTTTGTCACAATGATCCTTAGATAAAAAAGTAAACAAGTTTAGAGTTAAGTAATTTATATAAACCCTTTTGGAGTCCCTTTGGAGTTCCGGACATGAAGATTCTTCCTAAACTGCAAGCTTCATGCCTTTTGGTCAGGTGAGCTAAAAAGCCTAAATTCATGCAAATCATCTTTACATAAAACAGCAGGCAGAGTAGCTCAGTTGGTAGAATGCCAGGGGCCCGTATTACAGAAGGTCGTAAATCCTACAAGTGATACC
Source organism: Atrina japonica (assembly GCA_030159075.1). Classification (NCBI taxonomy): domain Eukaryota; kingdom Metazoa; phylum Mollusca; class Bivalvia; order Pterioida; family Pinnidae; genus Atrina; species Atrina japonica. The sequence continues at coordinate 31,428 of BROG01000247.1, read as the reverse complement.
TTTAATTGTGATTTTCAGTTTTGATACCTTTAATTGTGATTTTCAGTTTTGATACCTTTTAATTGTGATTTTCAGTTTTATATACAAACTTAAGTAAACCTCTAGCTGTAGAGCATTCAACTAGCAAGGAGAATGCGCCACGCTTGATTCCTCACACAAGGGTCATACCAAAGACTTTAAAAGTGGTAGTGACTGTTCCTTCACCAAGCGCTCAGAGTATAGACTGTCAGAATGAATTAGTCACATCTTTTGGATGAGACTAAAAACTGTGGACTCCTGTCACTCAATGCTTATTTTACACCCTCACTGCAATGGCATCAATTTACGCCACAACAGTCAGGAGTAAATTCAGATAAAACCATGTGATAAAAATATAATCATTCATTTTAAACTTGTGTAGGATAGTGAAATTCCACCTCTGGGCCAACATATACAGTCTAATCACAGGCCAGAATTTATGACACCTACTTCACCTAAATCTAGTGACACCTACTTCACCTTAATCTGGTGACAACTACTTCACCTAAATCTGGTGACACCTACTTCACCTAAATCTGGTGACACCTACTTCACCTTAATCTGGTGACACCTACTTCACCTTAATCTGGTGTCACCTACTTCACCTAAATCTGGTGACACCTACGTCACCTAAATCTGGTGACACCTACTTCACCTAAATCTGGTGACACCTACTTCACCTAAATCTGGTGACACCTTCATGTAAGTTAAAAATTCTTGGCAGGATGTAAAACTGCATGAACAATCAAACAAAATTAAACACAATTAAATGACATGTAAACAGACACACATAAGTATTGGAGATGGAGCTTATGTTTCAGATAAAATGTAAAAGAAAAGAAAACCACTTACATGTATAAATCAGTAAACCTAAATTCATCCCCACCCTTGCCCAGAAAAAATGTGCCACCTTAGAACTATTTCATCTTTGAAACCAGTATATAATCTTTGAATTACACTATATGGGGAGGTAACTGTGGAAGTTCATACCAACATCTATTGTACTGAATAAAGCCATGTTGGCAGCCATGTGGTACAATGGTGTAGTGGTATACACAACATCTGAAGGTCCACCTTTTGCAAATACCAAAAACTTGCTGAAACCAATTGCTTTGCCCTGAGTGATGATGGCCGGTTTTGGAAGTCCTGAGAAAGAAATTAATATATTAGCAAAAGACTTTAAAGTCAGTAGTGGATCAAGTACAATTATCGAATTCACACGACCTACAAAATGACACACAGACTCCGTCAATTATGTTGCCGGTTAAATCTGTGTTATAGGTATACAACCTTTTTAAAGGGAATTTTTCATTTGTATCAAAAGTTTGAAATATTTTATGTATTATACAAATAAAATGTTCTTTAAAAAAGCACACAGTACGGTATATGATGTACAAGACTGTATAGGTATGCCATTGGTCACTTGAGTGACTCAGGACATCCAATGAACCAAGATCTACGAAAAATCAAAACACAGATTAAATTGGTCCAGAAAACATACCTGTGGTTCCAGATGTAAAAATATAACAACATGTTGATGTAAGACCGAGACCTTCACGAAAGTTCTTGCAGATATCAGCTGATGAAGAGTATATCATGAGATCGTCCCATGAATGAAATCGTGGTGGAATGTCTGTGGTTCGAAATCCACTTAGGTATACTGGGATGTCTAAATTGTCTATAATCGTCTCAAAACAATGGAGATGGTCATCATCTATACATGTAAGGTAACATAAACTTAAAAACAATCTTAAAGATGTTGTTTGACAGATGTAATGAGTAGGGTTAATTTGACCTACCATATTCCACCCAATAGGCACACAAGGCACTAAAAAATTGGGGAAAAGGTTGGTTGCTTATTAGGAACAATTAAGGGTCAAAATGACATAAAGCAGTGAATGTTTTATAAGGCATGGTGGTAAAGTTGTTGTTTTTATTGCCAAGGATACCTATCAACATTCTTCTGTTGATGGGGAGGGGGAGGGGCTGCTAGAGATAAACAGTTACATGTTTCTGGTCAGTATCTTGCGTTCATCTGGCTAGGAAAGATTTTTAACTGTGTGTAAAAAGGGAGACTAAATCCAAACTATAGGAGAGGGGTGCTTATAAGGACATGGGTTCTTACTGGATAGAATACAGTAAATCCATGTTTTGGGTAAATACCGCCTACAGGATCCATGCCCAGTGTAAAAGTCTGGTTTGTATATTTTTCCACAAAATATGCAAAAATTCCCAAATTGGAATATCAAAACAAAGAATAAAGTAATTTAAAACAAATGTCTCAAAATATTTTCCCAATTTTCAGATCCTGGACCCAGAATTTCAAAGGTAGGAAAATCCCCAAGTTAGATATAATTACATTGACAAAATTAGGGTAGGGATGAGACAATCAGAAAATAAAATAGGGAATTAGATAGTCAGAAAATAGAGTAGAAATATTCAGAAACTAGAGTAGACCATAAGACAGACAGGAGCAGGAGTAGGGAATGAGAAAGTCAGAAACAGAGTAGAGGGTAATAATAGTAATCAGAATTTAGAGTAGAGGATAATATAGTCAGAAACTAGAGTAAAGAGTTAGACAGACAGGAACTAGAGAAGGGAATGAGACGAGAACCAGAGTAAAGGGTAGTATTAGTAATCAGTAACTAGAGTAGAGGGTATTATAGCCAGAAAACTAGAGTAAAGAGTTAGACAAACAGGAACTAGAGAATGGAATGAGATACATGTAGTCAGAAACTAGAGTCGAGGGTATCATAGTCAGAAACTAGAGTAGAGAGTATTATAGTCAGAAATTAGAGTAAAGGGTATTATAGTCAGAAACTAGAGTAGAGGGTATTATAGTCAGAAACTAGAATAGAGGGTATTATAGTCAGAAACTAGAGTAGAGGGTATTATAGTCAAAAACTAGAGTAGAGAATATAGTCAGAAACTAGAGTAGACGGTATAATAGTCAGTAACTAGAGTAGAGGGTATTATAGTCAGAAACTAGAGTAGAGGGTATTATAGTCAGAAACTAGAATAGAGGGTATTATAGTCAGAAACTAGAGTAGAGGATAGTATAGTCAGAAACTAGAGTAGAGGGTATTATAGTCAGAAACAAGAGTAGACGGTATAATAGTCAGTAACTAGAGTAGAGGGTATTATAGTCAGAAACTAGAGTAGAGGATATTATAGTCAGAAATTTGAATAGAGATTGAGACTGACAGTGAGAATAGTAGGGAATGAGACTAGAGTACATAATGAAACAATAATTAGAAGAGAGGATAATATAGTCAGAAACCAGAGTAGAGAATAAGACAGACAGAAACTAGAGTAGCAGATAATATAGTCAGAAACTAGCAAAGAGAGTGAGACAGACATGAACTAGTGTAGGGAATGATATAGTCAGAGACTAGAGTAGAGGATAATATAGTCAGAAACTAAAGAAGAAAATAAGATAGTCAGAAACTAGAGTAGAGAGTAAGATGGTCAGAAACTTTGGAGTAGAGATTGAGATAGTCAGAAACTACAGCAGAGCTAGGATTACTGGTAATACAATCTAACACAGGGAGGAATAAAGAAATCTCAATCTGGTACACAAAATTTTCTTTGTTTATGATAAGGCTTGTTGTGTTTAGAACATATTCTGTTCTTGTTTGATACATGCAACAGAAAGGGATATTATATGTTGTGTAGGTCTTTTTCCTATTACTATAATAAATGAAACTGTGAAACAAAATATTTAAAGCCAGTTTGAGTGGGATGAAATTTAAACAAAAGGAACAAAAATTCGGTCTAGAAATAATGTGATCAAGAGCATACCTTGTCCAACTATTACAATTTTTGCTTCACTAACATTAAGACAGTGGAGTAGAGCTTGACCTCTGAGATTGTTGTTTATAAGAGCCACACTTATTCCAAGTTTTTGTAATCCTGCAAACAAATTTCATTTACACTAGATCAAGTCATTTCATATAAATACTTACCGGTAAAACAAATATCTCATATATAAACAATTTTATAAATCTATCACAAGTCAGATAGAAACAATATTCATGTCAAATGCAGGTAACACGAACAGAATTATTTACCTTGAAATCAATCGTTATCAGGATCGAGATATCAACCTGAGAAAATTAATTATTGACTGAGCCATAATACAATTTAATAGGATTTAATTGTCTTATCTTATTTGTAGGGTTTAGGAACACACACTTATATAGAAAACATTTAATCATAATTTTGTTATTTATGGGAAAATTGATCTATAAATACAAACAATTATGTACAATAATACACACAAGGACTATTTCAATTTACACAAAAGTTTATCTCTCATGGAATAAAAGCTGTTTTCAGTATAGTCAGTAATGTTGCCATATAAATAATAAGTTCCTGGCTGGATGAAATACATAAAAAAAAATAATAAAAACAGAACAGAGTTATGTCCCCTTATTTACCTGAGCATGAATTTGCAAACTGTGAAAATAAATATCATTTATGCCATATCTTTTAATGGTTATCATGAAAAATTTTAAACGGTTTCAATTTGTCACCTGAATAACATCTCTTATCTCATTCATAACTTGATAATTTCAATACACTAAGAAATCTCGGTACTCAAAGGCAACATCTAAAATCTTATTATACTTTTTAACTTTTGTGACAAAAAAAACCCAAAACCAAAAACATTCACTGACAACATATCATGACTAACCTAGGAAGGTCCATATAAAGGAAGGATCATTGTGGAAAAATATGGCAACTGTATCACCCAGCTTCAAACCCAATTTCAACACAATATTGGCAACTCTGTTTGCCTGCTTGTTCATGAAATTATATGTATAGATTCTGTCCTCATGAATGAGCAATGGTTTAGAGCCATATTTTTCTATCTTCTCCTCAAACATATCAATCAGAAAGCGCAAATGTTCCATGTCATATGCTGTTGCTTTTGCCAATTCTTTCCCCATACTGATCAACTGGAGATCGTATTGAATCCATGGAAAATATGTCCTCCATGCTGCTAGTGAGATGCCTGCTGTTCCCCCTAATCCTATCAGCAATTTCTTTTTGATGCCAGGCATGTCTACAGCATATTAGTCCTTGTTCTTTAATGTGAAAAAGGGAAAAAACATTAGACCACCGTATTTGACCAAATAAGCGCACAGGGTGCTAAAGAGAATGAGAAAAGGAGTGAGCATTTATTGGGAACAATTCAGAGTCAAATTGACATTTTTCATAAGCTGCACTTATTATACAGTTATAGATACTTCACTGGCAAGGCTATAGATAAAAGTGCCATATTTAGACTTGTGCTATAAACTTATGCCAATATAGCAAAGGTTTCTTTTTTATCTCAAAAACCCCTATGACCACATTTAGACTCACCCAAATCAATAAATGGTATGATCTATTGTCATAATTCAGGAGTGAACAAGTTGATATTGCATTTGAAATTTTGTAGAATTTTTTTTAAATCAAACACTCCTGAATTCTAATGATGGACTTATAAACTATTTTTGAATTGGACAAGTCCAAATGTGGGTACAGGGATTAAACATGCAATTCCTACAGGACCTCAATTTAAAAGGTGCTCTTTCATGGAACTTCATAAAAACTTATGTATTATTTTTCTGTAAGAAATGTTTTTATTAACAAAATAATATCAATCATTGCATTACCTTATTTTAAAAACTGAATACCTAAGTAAGATGCAAGAGGGTAGGATGGGGTTGGGGGTAAAAGGAGCTTCAGTGTTTTTAAGATGCTTTATGAATTCCTTATTAAGTCAAACTTGTCTATTAAGGGAACAGGCAAATGTAGCGGTTACTATAGACAGGTGGCCTATATAAAGAGATTTATTTATTATGAAAAAAGTTAACAAATGTTATGTTTGAATTGCCTAAACAGACAGGTGCCCTTTATACAGAGGTGGGTTTGATACAGGCTTGATTGTATAAAGTATTAAAAACCCATAGAGAATAGTTGAATTTCTTACCCTGCCTATATAGGCAGGTACCCTTTCTACAGAGGTGGATTTAATGCAGGTTTGATTGTATTAAGTATTTAAAACCATAAAGAGAAGTTGAAGTTCTAACTCTGCATATCACAACCTATATAGGCAGGTACCCTTTCTACAGAGGCGACTTTAATGCAGGTGTGACAGTATAAAGTATTTAAAACCCATAGAGAAAAGATGAAGTTCTGACTCTGCATATCACAACCTATATAGGCAGGTACCCTTTCTACAGAGGCGACTTTAATGCAGGTGTGACAGTATAAAGTATTTAAAACCCATAGAGAAAAGATGAAGTTCTGACTCTGCATATCACAACCTATATAGGCAGGTGCCCTTTATACAGAGGTGACTTTAATGCAGGTGTGACAGTATAAAGTATTTAAAACCCATACAGAGAAGATGAAGTTCTGACTCTGCATATCACAATATGTAAAAAGATGGCCTATAGCCCCATTCACGCAATCAAAGTTTTCTTAGTCAAAGTCTGTCAAAGAAAACTTGGTCAGTTTTCTTTGATAAAGTCACCTGTTCACACTATCAAAATTATTTTAGGGCCTTGTATAAGAAAATGCAGGAGCCATGTGCTTATAACATGTAAACATTGATTACTTCATATTGAATATCTGCTTTGATTGACTGAAATCCATCAATGTCCTTCAAAGTTTGAAGAAAAATTGATGAGTTTATATTCCATCAAAGTCCGTCAAAATTCTTTCATGGACTTTGATCAAAGTTTTCTTTGACTGTTCACAAGATCAATGTTTGCGTCAAAAACTTTGACCAAGAAATTTGTACAAGAAAATTTTGATTGTGTGATAGGGGCTTTAAAATTACTCTGTGCAATTTACTGATTACCGGTACTTGTGAAAAAATAAATAGAATTCAATGTACAAGCTTAATCGGTGCTTGACCTTATAAGGCTGCGATATCAAAATGTAAATAAGACAGAGGGTAATACCCTCAACTCATCATCCCCTGAAAAACAATGGACTCTTCTGTGAATCAATCACCTCTAGATAAAGGGCACCTGCTTTTTAAAGGCCATTCAAACATAGCCTTTATTAACTTTTTTATAATGAATAACCTGTTTACAAAGACCACCTGTCCATATCATTTACTTTTGTCTGTTCCTTTGAGTGGCCTTTACAGACAAGTTTTAATGTACTTGGTTTATGAAAAAAAGACATGAAAACCAAGTAGGCCTTCATTCAAACCTGTCTATTTCTGCACTTATTTTAAGTTACTGTTTTTGGTCAAATCAGGTCTCACAACAACAACAACAACAACAACAAAACTTAAAGTTTGGGCCGACTTTTCAACTACATTTGTACATGAAATTTTATTTATAATTATAAAAACACAAGTTTAACACCTTGTTGCTGAATTCAAATGACTTCATTATATACATAAGTGAAATACTTTGTATATATAAAACTAGTGCTATTTCTTGTAATATCATTTATAACTTCTGCTTAAACCAGAAAGACTTAATTATGTAGGCCTAAGTACATCATGTATACATAATTATATACACATTGGAGAACTATAGCAGAATAAATGACCTTTTGTATGTTATGATGGATCTTGAATACAAAATATTAATTTTCTTATCCCCAAACTATACTGCCTCCTAGACGAATGTTTCAAGGCAATAACAGTATTAGATGAATGAAATAAAATAAGAATTGAAATGTCTATATATATATATATATATATATATATATTTACATATATGACTTTAAAGGCAGGTAATAGGCCTATCCCTGTAAAATACTTAAAATACACTTTATATAATAAATTATTAAAATTCATTCATAGCCTTATGGGTAAAATGTTTATAACACAACAGTAAAACATGGAACTAACCAGCAATTAATATCATCAACAAGTGGGTCCTGTAAAAGGACCAATTCCCAATGCAACATCACCTACCTTATATTTTTCCCAATCTGAGCCAAAATTTCCCAATTATGTTCATCATGTCTAGTTAACTTTTGTCATTAAAACAAACAAACAAAATGCTGAATTACATATCTTCATGTCTTCAGATGAAATCCATTTTGTCAATTTAATAAAGAGATAAATTAATCACAAATTTTGTTATCTTTATTTATTATTACTAATTTTTAACCAAATTTAGCCCATTGCAACATAAACTGAAATGGTACAGGACCCTTTCCCAAAAAGGATTTACTAACACCTTGTAACAAAAAGGTGCGAGTTGTCCCCGATTCGATCGTCTTTTACAATGGTTCATCGAGACGAAACGCCCTACATTCTACTTATATATTTACCTACCTCTATGTAGAAATGTTGATTATGACAAATGCTGTAAGAGGGTCCCTGTAGAAGATATTTCGGAGAAGTTCGAAAATTACAATACATAAAAAAAAAACACTTATACAGCTATGTCGATCTTTAAACTCGACCAACCCTCTTAATTTCGTGATGAACACATGTGTAGATCTAGGCTAGATCCACCACACAAGATCCTAACGTAAACAATAAGAAGTGCCAAAATTTAAATCAACCGACAATTGCAACATTTTTTCTTAAGAACATATGAGTTATTTAGATTTAAAAGTGTTGTAAAATTACCAAATATAGGCTACTTCTATTTACCTTCAGCAAGATATCCTAGATATTGCACTTTGCTGTAAAGTAGGTGAAGTGTAAAAGTTGATGTCATCACGCGGAGTGTCCATGCGCACATATATGTGCATATAAATACAAAACCCTGTTACAATCATATCAAAGTCTGTACGATATTCAAAAGTCGTGTATATTCAGAGATACTGTCCTACAACTACGAGATAAGAGGCCATAATACCCCTAATGAAACAGATCTAGAAACTTTCGTAGTTTCATAGACTTAGCTAAAGGGAAAGAAATAGGCCTACAGTTGTACTGGTCCCAGGTTAGAAAGAAAAAAAAAATATTATGAATGAAATACGCCGACGAGTAATATTTCTCCCATCCATAAAAGAATCATGTGTAGGCTACATGTACCGATTAATTTGTAGGTTGCACATGTATATAGCTCACTAGACCGAACTTTCTGTCCCGATTTAAGAGATTTTCTTTATTTGGTAAAACCAGGTTTACAAAAAAAAAAAAACAACAACAACAACAACAAAAAACAAACAAACAAACAAAAAGAAAAAAAAAACGCTTAAAATTAGGTCAGAAAGTTCGGCCTAGTCGCTCAGGGGTAGGCTAACTAATCAAAATATCGGTAAAATTCATGAACTTCGCAAGAACTATTTAAAGCAATAGTTACCATCTTATTTGTAGCATATTTAAAACATCAAACAGCTTTCTTTGCAAGATATATTGTGTTTTAAATGTGTGATTTCAATATAATTTATTAGATAAATATTTTATTACAGTGGCGTGGGAAGCAAATCAAAAGTTGGGGGAGGGTAATTTTTGTTGTTGTTGTTGTTGTTGTTTTTTTTTTTTGAAAGCGGTTTTCATAGGGGGAAAATTGTCATATGCCTTTTGATTATGCAATTAGTACATACAATAGTGGCGGATGCAGAAAAAAAAAATTAAAGGTGGATGTTTAAGACTGGTGACATAAAATTATATCTAACTGTGATGCAATGCAAACATCATGAAAAGCAGACTGATGATTCAGTGTTGTTGTAGGTGTAAATATAAAAAAAAATGGGACATTTAATTTTAATTTTCCGACTTTTTATGGAAAAATTAAGGGTTTTACAACTATTTTACAAACACGCTCTCCTTGGTTACTTCAATAATTTCAATTGTTGAATTAATTATCTGGCAACGTTTCATTAGGGGTCGTGTTTTATGCATCTAATAAAAACAATATATATTTTTCTCTCATTTGGGAGCTTGTACAAGCGAGAGAACCCGGTTACAATGTACCCAGGAAGAGATCACCAGCCTTCCGCAAGTAAACCAGGAAACTTTCTCACAAAAACTAAGCTTAGGGTCCTGCAGGAAGTGAGAGACATGTTTTAAAGCACGAGGCTCTGACCACTCAGCCTACATGCGGAGAAAACCGTTAAACGAAAATATCTTCACCGATATGTAAGGCAAGCACAACACGTAATACAAGGTCAGTAGTCCAAATCCATAAAATCCCAGATATACAGACAAAGCCTGGTTAGATCCAGGATTTCGAGTTAGAGGAAAGAAAGAGTATATAATTGTTTTCGCCGATCGTAGCGATGCGCGAAAATTTTGGTAGGCCTAACTTAAAAGCTCTGGGAAGCGTTTTTCTGGATTCCAGACGTGATATTAATATGAAATAAAATTTGTATAAGAAAAAGGCGGGGCTGCCCCCACCCCTATGCACTAAAAAAAAATTAGCTATTTATTTGGTTGAATATCTTCTATTGTAGAATATGACAAGATATACAGAACTACACCGGTATTTATGTACTCGGGACTTACCTCCGGGAAAAACTGTCACTAACTGTCACAATTTAACAATCATCAATGGATAAAGGTATGTCGATTATCGTAAAGTTGACATTGTTTTATTTGTCCATAGGCGTCGGAACATATTACATTTTCAAAGAGATCGGAATCCAACTTGGCCGACAGGTGGCCATCTTGGATTTTGACCAAATGAAGTTTGTTACCGCTATTTCTCAGAAAGAACTAAAGGGATCTCCTTGAATTGGATATGATGTTTCCCCTTGATATGTAGTTGTGCATATTACATTTTCAGAGGAAATTTGTTACCGCTATTTCCTAAAAAGTAAGAGATTTTACGTTAACATTTTCGGTCCGACTGGACACATTATCTGGACGGACCAATTCATATACAGGGGGGACAGAATATTATAGATACCCGGACCGAAAATGTTACCATTTTCAGTCCGGCCGGACATATTTTGAGGCCGGACCGATTATTATACGAGAACTTTTACTCTCTTTCTTTCTTTCTGTTTTCTCTTCTTCTTTCCATTCACTCTCTTTCCTCTTCTTAAAATTTCTTCTTTCTGTAAACCTTCAACCAAAGGCTTTTTACTCTAACGAGGCTTTTGTTTTCTCACTAACCTTATCCAGTAACTTCTCTTTAATCTTATTCTTTTTTCTTTTTTTATTTACTTATGAACTGCTTTGTATTCCCTAATGTTACGTTTACGTTCCCGTTGATTTTTTAGTTGATCAATCTATCGATGTAATACTTTTAAGGGTTAAACAGGTCATAAGTTAGTATCCACCTACTAAATTGAAAAAAAATTACATAACATTAAGCTTCAAAAGGACCTAACACGGTTTCTACAAATATCAATTTTCCGGGTAGAATAGGCCTACCTAGGACCCCCGTTGCCTCTGTCTCTTATATGCTCAATACCTACTGAATTTCCGGCTTTTCTTTTGGAGAGTTTATCAGTCCATCGATGCAGTACTTTGAATCTTAAGCATAACCACATCATAGTTTAGTGTATAATGGGCGCTTAACAAACCTCAGTACCTTGTAAAACTATAACACATTTTGGTGGAAGCATATCACTGGATCCTGGCCATTATTGTTTATTTTTCTTATTTAAGATATTTCATGTTAGATGAATCAATACTCTTTGAGTGGGAAAATCAATGTGACATCTGAATATGGACCTTGTCCTTACATCGTATCTGTAAAGTTAAATAATAATTCAAGAGATTTTCAAATTTCAGGTCGGAATTTTGTTTTTCTGAAAACGGTGCGTGTACCCCCATATTCTCTAACAAATTCTTGCTTCACATTTGAAAATTTGTGGTCACTGAATCACATATATATTGTATATAACGAATTTTGATCAGTCATAATCATAAGTTATCCCTTTAGACCCAAACCACCCCTACCCCTTTAAAATAATCTGAATTCATCACCGTTATTTTGACTTACTAAGTAGGGCTACTTATATTGAAATTGACCAAATATCATAAGACGCTATTTATTAAAACCACAAAACATATCTAAGATCAGACACTTAGTTACCTCTAAACCATCATCAATTATTGACTAACTTTATTTATATGTGAAATCGTATTTCAGTAATATAAAGTGTTTGGTATGCTCTACAATTTATTAGGTAGTTGAACTGTAATATTTAGGCCTAAGTGCTCAGGTTAAATTCAGCCGAACATCGACTTAACAATATTTACGAGGGTGATACAAAATGAAGAACTCTAAAGAACTTTAAAGAACTCTAGATTTTTGCGAGGTTTATTGGGTGTTATAAAGTTGCATTTAATTATTATCTACTAATTTTATACAAACAACTTAATTAATAGAGGGCGAAGCCCTCATATATGTAGAGAAGCTCACATTATTATTCCTACTACATCCGGGGACCCGTACTACTAATGGAAAAAATTTTGCTCACATCGGGAATTTGCGCGTGACATTAACAAAATGTCGGAAATGCAAAGTCATTGCTTAAAAGCGCATTTTGCAAACGAAGTAATAAACTGCCACACTAAGAAACGTTTTGTAGACCGAGACTAAGCATAACGACTTGGGTTGTACATCGAACCCGATCGCGAAGCGCCTCCATTATCCTGGTAATGTGAACTGCACGAAACGATGGATACGCTGGGAAAGAGAAAAATATATAGCATAAAAACATGTTTGTACATTTAAGTTATGACTAATAAATACCAGAGATTCTATTTAAGTTTTAAGCAACCAAGGAAACAGTCAGCCACTCAATATTTTATTTAAAACAATGAGTGAATGACCTGGACATTTACGTGATAAAAACACTGAAAATTAATCCCTTTGGTGATTCTGTCGTGTTGCCTCGGGCAGGGAAAACACGACAAAATGCCCAAAGGTATAAATTGAACATGTAAAACTGTTGATGAAGGCATTCATCAACAGTTTTACATGTTCAGTTAATCCCTTTGGGGATTCCGTCGTATTGCCCCCCTGCCGGGGCAACACGGCGGAATCACCAAAGGGAATTAACATTCAGTGTTTTTATCACGTAAATGTCCCGTTCATTCACTCATTGTTTGAAATAAAACTATTGAGTGGATGACTGTTTCCTTGGTGCTAAAACTTAAACACAGTCTATGTGGTATTTATTAGTCATGAATTAAATGCACAAACATGTTTTTATGCTATATTATTTTTCTGTATCCCAGCGTATCCATCATTTCGTGCACTGTCACCATTACCAGAATAAATGGAGGCGCTTCGTGATCGGGTTCGATGTACAACCCTAGTCGTTATGGCCTAGTCTCGGTCTACAAAACGTTTCTTAGTGTTGGTGGTTTATTACTTCGTTTGCAATGCGCTTTGAAGTAATGGCTATTGCATTTCCGACATTTTTTGTTTATGTCACAGCGCAAAATCCCGATGTGAGCAAAATTTTTACCATTAGTAGTACGGGTCCCCGGATGTAGTAGGAATAAAAAATGTGAGCTTCTGTACATATATGAGGGCTTCCCCCTCTATTATTTATATGTTCTTTTATAGACAAATTTTTTTATAGATTTATGATAGAAATAATATAACTTGAGGTACGCTATTTATAAACACTGTCCCATTACGTTTTAATTGTTTTGATCAAACTCATGTTCCGAATTAATCTTAAAACTTTTTATCTAATCATTATTTTTTGTTGAATTGGTTACTTTATATTCATATATATCTGTCGTTTTCTAGATATACGGCCGAGTCGTCGTTTCAAGATGGCGTCTACTGCTGTGATTCTAGCTGATCGTAAAATTATTCAGAACGGCTATAATTCGATTGTTATACACATAATTATTTTCGTAAAACTTGTACTATTTGGATTGTCTGTGGTCTAAAGAATAAAATTCTGCTATTTTTGCTGTAATATATAGTTATCTTATCTTATGTAGTTATAGAGGGCGAAGCCCTCATATATGTAGAGAAGCTCACATTTTTTAATTCCCACTACATCCGGGGACCCGTACTACTAATGGAAAAAATTCTGCTCACATCGGGAATTTTGCGCGTCGTGACAGACAACAACATGTCGGAAATGCGAAGTCATTAGACTTTTAAAGTGCATTACAAAACAAGTAATAACACTACCGTACTGACAAACGGTTTGCAGACCGAGACTAGGCCATAAACGACCAGAGTTGTACATCGAACCCGATCACGAAGCGCCTAAATTATTCTGGTAATGTGAACTACACGAAATTATGGATATGCTGGGATAGAGAAAAATATATTACATAAAAACATGTTTGTGCATTTAAAAATAAGTGATTTTAATGTCATTTAATGGTAATTAGAAGGATATTATCATAAACGATTGTGATATATACTGTACTTAAAGTTTAAGTATCACAAAATAAATACCTCGACTCCGCCTACTAATTTTAGTGTGCCAACGTAAGACAATGTCACGTAAATCGAGTCCAAAAATAATCTTGTATAATTTTCTAATGTGAATGATGTAAAATACCACAATAAAGATCAAAATATTGTATTATTTGAAAAAGTATTGGGGGAGAAATCGACAATTATTTGTTCGACTCCGCCAATTCTCGAATCCGACTACTACTTTTAGTCGTATATGCCTCAACCACAACAGTGTGTCATGTGGTCATGATTATTCATGAGGTAGATGATCGATTCTCAACCAGCGCAATGTTCATGAGGTAGATGATTGACAGTGCAAATCGGGATACGATACGTCACCGCTATGCTGAGATTGGAAACCGGAAGTTCGATTGGGGATTCCCTCGGCATAACTATGCACACGGCATTCGTTTGAATATGGCGCCGTGTTTGAAGGTCAATTTAGTAGTGGTAAGCGAAAACCATGAAATTGGTTAATATTCAGTCGTTAAAATAAGTCATATTTTCACTCCTCAAGCTGAAATATATGTTCATTAATCAGTATTACGCCTAGTATCAATCTAAGACCCTTTTCAGCGCCTCGAAATTTGAACTAATAACCCGGATGTTCCGCCATATAGGAGGGATACTTTATCTAACAATACAGCGTTAAACCAACAAACACAATGTCGAAGCGAGAGGTGCAATTAGGAAAATCCGTTATTCTTGACAAGCGACAGAAATATAGAGATGGACTCGGAACCGTGGAGAGAGTGATACATGAGTAAAATACGACTCATAGGTGATAATGACCCATACGAACTTACAACTTGGTCAAATGATGTGAAGCTTCTGCCCAAAGTATCGTACCCGGACATCGTGAATTAGGCCTATTTGGTGTTTACACCCAGTCCCTACACACTTGATGACCTGAAAAGCTACAAACAATCAATTCATTTCTGGATGGTGTATCCGACGAATAACACCAACGTTTTGCATAAATATGTGTATTATTATATTTCGGTTACATCAGATCTACCATCAATATTTCCAGGTTTTTCAGTGTAGACTTTAAATGTTAACCGGTTGGATTAAAACAAAAGCGCAAGGGAAATAATTGCCGGTTTTAGATTTATTTGACATCGGAGTAAAAAGGTAAGGATTTTCTTTATATTTCTATCCTTGGATTATTTTTATTTTCAGACGTAACATTGCAGATATTTATCTCTAATACTAGTGGCACGTGACAAAGTGTGCACGTTCGATTTGTAAACATGTTTTGTCACCTGTGCCTGTGGTTTTGTCCGGGAGGAGGGCAGGCACGTCGGAACGGAATACACGTGGGGTAATTAAGGACAGTATTTTATTAGTGTTGAATCTAAAGCAACATAGCATGGCGCCGCGCCATGCCCTTTTTTGGAAACGCCATGCCCTTTTTTCCAGCGCCATGCCCCTTTTTATGCTGTCAATCGCCAATAACGCCCCCCCCCCCAAAAAAAATAAAAATCAATTAATTGACATTGGCGAAATTGCTAGAAAATTGAATGTATACGTAAAATGTTTGTAAAAATATATGTACAAGCAAATAAAACGATGTTTTATTTCAAAATATCCCATTAAAGAACGTTATGTGCTGTTACGTGGTTGAATTCATCGTTTGAAGCAGGCCACTGTTCGCGAGTGGGAAAATAGCCTTGTGTCCACGGACACGTTGATTTAAACCGATTCCACACAAATTGCTTGTAGTTGCCTGTCGTACGATGAAGTACTAATATACATGTACATGTGTAGCAATTCACCTAAGGACTTTTTAGAAGCAATAATCGCTATGTGTGAAAATACTGTAAATGGAGAAATAAACCGCCCGAATCTTCTGCCAAATCCAAAAGCAAATTTGTTCTTCTTCTCTTTCTCGGACTTTATCAACATTTCTCTTTTTTTTTCACAGGACTCTTTCTCGGAATTCAACTTCGTGGACTTTCTCCCTTTTTCCTTTCTTGTGATACAATGAGGAGAAAAATCTAACAAATTTGTTGAATTTATTTAGATAATTTAAGCATGACAATCGATTATCAATTTAGGAAATAATTTTTGTCACATATCAAAGTGTAATTTATGTATCAAATATTTAACTTGAGATATTTACTAGCTTGTTTTAATCAATCAATAGATTAATTTCACACTTATTTTTTTTATTCCTATATAATATATACATGTATATATATATTTCTGGATTGGCAAACAAACAAAAAACTAAAAAAATGTCAGGTCAGGGCCAGCCCTGGTGCCCCTTTTTTACTGAACAAATTATTAAATAATTTTGTTTCTAGAAAAACTATCTTTCGGTTTTTTTAATTTAAACATTTTTAAAGAAAAGTATTTAAATTTGTTAATGGAGCCCCAATAATAGGTACACGTTCTAGAGCAGGTGCCTTCAAAACCAATTTAGGCATTTAAAGTGCCCTTTCACACTGAAATTGTGTGCCCTTTTCAGATCCTAGATTCAACACTATTTATTGACTAATTGCCCATGACGAGAAAGTATTTGTGTGTAACAACACAATACAATTTGTTGAACCGTACTGTACCAGTGGTAGGGGACCAGTAGCTGACTGGGACTATTGCATAAATTTTAGCTAATTAGACATAATTTTCTCGAACAGAAGAAAAAAGTATTGTTGAGACACATACTGAAGAAGAAAATATACCACAGCCGGATACTGGTCCTAGCCGGCAACTGGCCCTCTACCAGTACACTGTCAAATTATTGGAATGGGCTCCCCCGTTTCGACGGACCTGGTAATATACCCCGAGCTCTAACAAATTTCTGCCTTTTCTTTTTGTAACCTCGGACTATCGTGTAGACATTCATTCATGAGGAGGCACGTTCATGACAATTCAAATACAGTGTATTTACTATCTAACGGGCCATTTGGCTTCATAGTAAAATTGTAAAAACAATCACGATGCCATTAATGGAATTAACGGTCAATGGAAAGGTAAATTCCTTAAATTGCTGTCATAGGTACAATAAATCACTATTTGTTTATATTTGTGTTTACTGTGTTTATTGTACATGTGTCTTGTCTACACGTGCATTTGTTTTGAGTTTCCATATCTTCATATCGACAGCTGACTGGACAGAATTATTTTGACGTAATACACCATATCTCACAATATACCCGTGCCTGCAGTGCTATACCCGGACCTAAATTAATAAAAACTCTCTCTCCTAACCCCGCCAACTTATTACCATCGGAAGCTCCTATCGACGCATGTAAACCACCGTCAAGAAGTATTACAGAATATTTCAATATATATCAACTGTAAATGGATATATTGTGACCAGCTGAATCAGTCTCCATAATAAATTGTCATCGAATCCATAACAGCCACCTTGTTGTTTATTCATATATCATACGAGGACTGTGACATTTTGGCGCCCACGTTGGGACTTCTATAATATTCTCCAGTCAGACTCAGAGTGAGCCAGAGATATTGACCAGGGTCCCATATTACATAACGTATTTATTATTTACGGACGAGAGCTGAATTTAACCGCACAGTGATGTTTCGCCGTAAAGTTCGCGTGAAGGAGAGACCGCCAAAGTTACCGATGGACGAAGGCAGAAAGTTCCCCGTAGCTTTCATTGCGCATGCCTGGACACACCCTTTGAACATGTTTTGCTGGTTTTGTCTTGGATCCGCCTAAGGATGCGTTCAACAGCAATGTAAGAATAGACTTCCGTATTTTCATTTGAACTATTTATCGCGTGATAAATTTCTTGTGTTTAGTTTGAACGTGAAACTAGGCAAGGTTTGCGTTTATTTACTGTAACTGTGTCGTTTTGCCACTCAGCTTATTTTTGATTGACAATTTTTGTTTACCGTTTTACCCTGCTGGATGCCCAATCCACGTGGTATTCCGGATCATCCGTGTGGCCGTATACTGTTTATTCATGAACTGATTCGTCGTTGTGTCTTCAGTACAGACAGTGAACATTAATTTGTTTATATAGTGTTAGATTTTGAAATCGTTACAAACATTTGAACTCTGAACATTTATTTACATTTCTATTTTTCTAAATTATTTTCGTTAATTTAGAATAGGTTATTTTTCCTTAGATACCGTATCTATATAGGCCTATATCTCCGCTCTTGGTATAAAATTCCTACCTGCATTTTTTACCTCTCAACACTAACTCGCACCAGAATGATAGATCCGCCAACAATACCTGTGACTGCTGGGTAAGTATAGACTAATTCATATCATTTTCATATCATCGTTTATCTTGTATTGTGTGAGATGTGTCATGTGTATGTATTATTTTTATGTTTTGTTGTTATCAAATATAGTTCTCACAATGGCTGAAATTTGAATTTAGCGAGAAACAAGAGTTAACTAAAGAGGAGATTGACAAAGTGTTAACTACCTCGAAAGAGATCATAAGTTTAAGGTCTTAAAACAGGAAGAGTATGGAAACTCTGGTTGATGTAAGCTATGCCAAAATCAAAATGATGAGCAGTCCAACTCCGCCGACCTCCACCAAAATAAAAAAAGACCTCCACCCACCCCACAGAGAAAATATTTTTTGAGTACAATGCTGGAGTGTGCGCGTAGTGCTCAGTTACTGGTAGTATTTTTGATAATTTGCATGGTACGATCTGTTGACATACCTAAAATTCCTATATTTTCGGGTGAAGATAAATGTGAAACTTTTTTGATGTTTGGAAATTTGAAGTTAAATGCCTTCTCTAGTTGGTGGTTATTTATTCTGACTCTGTAGTCACTCAGGCCATTCCCGAAGATCATTGAAGGGATCAGCTCGAGATTTACTTTTGACTCTGAGAGTGTTGATGCTTCTCCGAAAACAATTATAGAGAAATTAGAAGGTGTTTTTGGAAATGTTTATACAATTCAGGCACTGCTGCAGAATTTTTATTTAGAAAAACGAGCAACCACAACAGACTACTGCTCAGTATAGTATGAAGCTAGAAAGTATTTTACAGTCTGCCATTGAAAAGGTCATATTACTGCTGAGTCTAGAGATTGCATGCTACGTTATTAATTTTGGTCTGGGTTGAGAGATCCTGAGTTGTAGAATGCTAAGCTAGACATAAATTTGACACGATGCAAAAATTTTGAAACTTTGAGAAAAGAAATCAGGTCCATAGAACTTGAGTTAGCTAATTCAGGGAAAGTTACTACACCTGTTCAGGACATCAGTCTATGTCAGGTTCAGGTGATGACTGAGATATTAGATAAACTGTCTAAATTTGAAAACGCATGAATAGCATGGATGAGAATGATGAGAGAGTATGAAAAGTATCCTAACAATGAATCAAAATCAGGTAGAGACAATAGTAGTAGTATATTGGTAATAAATAGGGACTGTTTTCAAGAAGAAATTTTGGCAGAGGAGAAGAAAATTATGGCAGAGGCAGTGAAAATTTTTGGCAGAGGTAGAGGGAGATTTTTGTAAGTTATGGTCAGAATAGTAGTCAGAATTTAGATAGTAGAGATCAAGGTCCAAGCCTGGAGCACACATATCCTACTCCGGGTAACCAGTGCGACATGTACTATGGTCAACATGTGAATGATGGTTTCGGTCATAGAGGTCGAGGTCAAGGAAGAGGTCAATATTCAAATGGAACTCGAGAGGTCATACCGGTTCTTTAAACTAGAGTCTGTCTCATTTGATGGGCAAACTAGAGACTTTGACTGATACATGCCCCAAACAAAAGTTCACAATGCTGACTGATAATTTATTTAGTAGAGTAGTTGGTAAAGCCAATGAAACGTGTGTACTGGTGAATAATCATGAGTGTAGAGCATTGATTGACACTGGTTCTATGATATCAACTATATTTCAGATAGCTTATTCGCACCAGAATGTAGATATGAATAAGCTAAACCCTGTGCCTGAGGTTAAGAGTTTAACCGATTTTTCTGTGACTATTATCACGGCAGGTGGAATGAGTCTTCCATACAAAGGATATGTCAAGTTTATGTATCTATACCAACTATGAACTTAGAACCTTTAGCTGTTCCTTTGTTAGTTGTGTCTCCTACTGACTATAATCAAAAAGTTCCTATAGTCATAGGTACAAATATCACAGGGCTCTACAACACTAAAAAAATTCACTCTTCATTTGGCCAGTGAACCAGAAATTTTACTAGCCAGCCAGGAACTTTTACTCGCCAATATACATATAGTATATATATATATATATATATATATATATATATATATATATATAGTATATATATATATATATATAAAATATATTGATATATAGTTATAGCTATAATATCTAATATGTGTGTGTGTGTGTGTGTGTGTGTGTCTGTGTGTTTCTAAAAAAATCCCACTGGATGAAAACTATAGAAATGAAATAAAATATTAATTTTCTATGTTTATGTAACATTTTATTGTTTCAATCCATTAAAACAAGGTTATTAACTGCATGTTGACCTTTTTGTGCATTTTTTATCAATCCAGTAGTGTTTTTATATGCCTATAATTTTCATGTTTGTGCTCTCTAATATTGAGGCAACCTTAAACTTTGTTTTTAAATATTTAGCGCCAGTTTCTTTTCGACAGAATTTACTAAACAGAGGACTGTCCCACTAGAATTGAAAATTTTGCCTGTAAGTTAAAATCTAGAGTCCAACACCCATGACATGATCGTCAGACAAACACTATGACAGCTTCTTTAATTTATAGGTGTTTGTCCGACATTCGGGTATTTGACTCTCGATTTTAATTTACAGATAAAATTATTCCAGTTCCCGACTGTGGGATAATCCCTTTTGGGGATTCTGTCGCGCGGGGCCGTTTTATTGTGGTTGCCCCACGATAGAATCCCCAAAGGAATTAGGTCTGTGGTCTTGCCTGCCCTCCTCGTCGAACACTAGACCAAACTTTCTACCCCCGATTTTACCACTTAAAAAATCGGTTAGAATTAAAATCGAAAACGGGAACAGAAAGTTCGGCCTAGTCGAACACTAGCCATAACTCTGTTTCCAGTATTCCTTTAACCAAGATCGTTTAAACTTAGTAGTGTCTAATGATTGCTTCTGTTGAAATCGACCGAGAGAGAAGAAAATGTCATTAGTGTGCTGTTAGGAAAATTTCAGTTGAAAACATGAGAGCAATACAAACGTGATTTTTATACAGTAATCACGTGAGTTAGATGCTCTAAGTTTATCGAAACTGAATAACCAATTGGTTGTTGTAAAGCGCATAACCAGACCATAAGATTTCGATAGTGTAATTTTACAGTGAGAACGGACAAACTTTGATTTCCCGTTTGGGAAAAAACTGGTCGCAATGTGGCGACTGAATGAGGATAAACACTCGCCAAAATCTAAAAAATGGTCGCATTTGCGAGTGATTTGGTCGCATTGTAGAGCGCTGTATCATCAGACCTTATAAGATGGAGGTTTCTAGTTGTCAGAATGGTCAAGTTTCTGATGCTTGGTTGAATGCTTTCAGTGCACTTAGTGATGACAATGTAGGAGTTGTCCGATCGATAAACAAACACCCTGGTAAAAAGTCAGCCTATTCTGCTGCGGTTACATTGACAGGAATTGGCCAAGTGTAGTAGAAAGATTCGGGAAGGTACAGCTGTGACCGAAAATTCAGCACTCCCATAGTGTTCTGTCTGTCTGTCCTAGATTGGTTTTCAGTAACAGGTAGTAAGGTAAGAGAGTTCCAGTTAGAGTTTTCAATATGTCAGCTAAGCTAAATCTCTATAAAACCTAAAACGGTATTCAACTGAATTATTTGAGGTCCACGTCATGAGTTCAGATATTCATGAAGCAAATGAAAGTTCAGTTAGTAATTCATAACAAGAAATGGGGTGTTGACCTAGATGGGATAGCTGACGACGTATCAAGCCAAAAACTTAATAAACTTTTTAAACAGGTGTCTTCTGTGTTTTTTCTAAAGGTCCAACTGACTTGGTGGTTACACGGAATCTAGTTGAACATGGAAATACAACATCACAGATGAGAGACCATTTAAAGAGGCCATATAGGCGCATTCCCCCTTCTATGTATGAGGAAGTTTTCGATGCTCATATCAAAGAAATGCTCGATGTAGGTGCAATTCGAGAGTCATGTAGTCCATTTTCGAGTAATATTGTTCTCGTTAGGAAGAAGTTGTGAAAAACTGGCCTGAGATAAAAAATGTTGATGATTTTAGAAAATTTTTGGGTTTACTATAGAAAGTTTGTTAGGGATTATGCTAAGATCGTTAGACCTTTGAATGATCTATTGAAAGGTTTCCCTACTAAAAAAAAGAGTAACAGAACAAAAAAGACTGAAAATAGACATGTCTTGGTCATCGGGGTGAAAAAGAACAAACAGCATTTGAACACATTATATCTATTGCTTACCAGTTCCCCCATTTTGGCCTATGCTGACTATTCCTTACCATTTACATTGAAATATAGATGCTCTAGTGGAGATGGTCTAGGCGCAGAACCTTTACCAGAAGCAAGTGTGTGTTGAACGTGTAATTGCTTATGCCGTCGTAGGTTTGCGGAATGGAATTAGAGAAACTTTATCCCAGCTCATAAAAGAGAATTTTTAGCTTTGAAATGGTCCAGTTACTGATAAACTTTCATTGACTATTTGTATGGTCACCCCATTTTACTGTCAGAACTGATAACAACCTCTTACTTATGTTCTGGATAAAGCCAAAACTTGATTCTACAGGGCATAGGTTGGGATTGCCACTTCATTGTCTAATTATGACTTCAAACTAGTTGTACAGATGTGGAAAACAAATACTGATGCTGCATGCATTATCAAGAGTCTTCTTTACAATGATGCTATAAAAGTAATCTGTTCAGCGTGTATGGTTGTACCCACCTAATGATAATCCCGCTGTTGAATGTGTCATGCTGTCTCAAAATGTTCATCTCAATGATGAGTCTGTTACCATGGATATGAAGTGATATTACTGTGGGGTTGCAAAACAGAAAGTAGATTCTCACATAGTATGGGTCAAAGAGTTGTTAAAGCGAGGTCATAAACCTACAAAGAGACTTTTGGGAAAAGAGCCATTTGAAGTTTCAAAAGTTGCTCAGAAGAAGTGGGATAAGTTTGTTTTTGATTCCGGAGTGTATATGTACCGTGAGAGTCATTTGAATTCTCAGAAGGTTCGTCAGTTAGTTTTTACCCTTGGTATAACAGAGAGGTGGCATTGACTGGGTTACATGATAACGCAGGTGCACCAGGGACGGGATAGAACTTCATTATCTCGTTAAGTCTTGTTTTTTATTGGCCTGGTAATGGATAAAAGGACATAGAGAAGAAAAGTAAAGCCAATTGTAGGAATTGTTATACTAGGAGGCAAGGTGGTACTAGTGCCGAATTGGTGAATATTAAAACATCACAGCCTTTAGAGTTGTTGTGTATTGATTTTCTACACTTGAAGCGGTCAGAGGGTTTTGAAAATGTGTTTGGTAATAACCGAGATCATTTCACTAGGTATGCACAAGCTTTTCACTACTAAAAACCAATCAGCTTCGTACAACCGCAAAGTGTCTTTTGGGAATCTTTCATATGTCCAGTACTCATATTTCCTGCTCGCTTACACAGTGATCAAGGTCGCAACTTTGAATCAAAAAGTCAAAGACGAGTTATGTAAATTAGCTAACATCAAAAAGTCTAAACTACACCCTTATCACCCAATGGGCAACGGTCAGTGTGAAAGGTTTAACCCAACCCCTGTTAAACATGCTTGGTACTCTAGATGAGGAAAAGAAACCAGATTGGAGAAAATTTATTCTGTAGCGCCATTGGTTCATGCGTACAACGCTACTAGACATGAAAGTACGGGTTCTAGTCCCCATTAACCTTATTTTTGGTTGGCAACCACGGGTTAGCCATAGATGCATTTTTTAGGTACTCAGAATAAAAACCTACATCCAACACAATCTTGTGTATGTAAGCAAATTGAAGAAGAAACGTCTTAATTTTGCCTATGCAACTGCTTCTAAGGTAGCCGAAAAAGCAAGTCGTCGACATAAGACTCACTACGATCTTAAAAGTAGAATTTCCATTTTGAAACCAGGTGACAGAGTTTTAGTTAAAATGTTTGCCTGAAAGGAAAACATAAGGTTAGCTAATAAGTGGAATAGAGAACCTTACATTTTTGTTCGTGCCAGGTTTGATCCTGATATACCAGTGTATGAAGTGAAACTTGAGTATGGTAAAAGAAGTAGGACATTACATATAAATATGTTGGTTGCCTATTGTTTTTCATTACCTGAAGAACAAAGTCATAGATGTACAAGTATAGAGAGAAGCATGTAGGTTTACATAAAACTACAGAAAATCACAGAGATAGGTATTTAGTGATTCAGATTCTGATAAATCTTGAAAGTGAGGTGTATGTTATTCCACCTTTACGACGTCACAGGGTGATGGAGCATTGCTACCTAGATCTATTCCCTGTTGATCCTGTTTTTACCTTCTCTCAGTTCTAGTATAGTGATAGAATTACTCCAAATGTAGATTCGATCTTCTCACACGAATCTAGCGACAAAACAAAGACTTGAGTACTTCATTTTTAGATGATAGAGGTTCAGTTGTAGGAGAAACAATTCTGTTCATGAGTTGTCAACTGGGGAACAATGTTCCACTCAACGTTGAAACTGCCTGAAAATGTTGAACCAATCCTACGTCGATCTAGACGTGAGGGACACAACCTCCTCGACGTTTTATAAAGATTTTATATTTTTTGTAAATACATGTACGTATAGACTTGTCTACTTGATTTGTTTTTACATAAACATATTGTACTTACTTGATAATTTAAATAAATCGGGAGATATTTTTTCCCAAAGGGAGGAAGTATGTCATAGTACAATAAATCAATATTTTGTTTATATTTGTGTTTACTGTTTTTATTGTACATGTGTCTTGTCTACACGTGCATTTGTTTTGTTTCCATATCCTTCATATCGGCAGCTGACTGGACAGAATTATTTGACTTATACACCATATCTCACATTATACACCGTGCACTGCAATGCTATACCCGGACTAAATTAATAAAACTCTCTCTCCTAACCCCATCCAACTTATTCCCATCGGAGCTATCGACGCATGTAAACCACCGTCCAGAGTATTACAGAATATTTCAATATATCAACTGTAAATGGATATATTGTGACCGCTGAATCAGTCCCTCCAGTAATAATTGTCATCGAATCCATAACAGCCACCTTGTTGTTTATTCATATATCATACGAGGACTGTGACATTGCACTTGGCTTAGCCTATTCAGGACTCTTATCTATAGTTCATGTTCAATCTGTACTTGCAATCAATCGAGAGAGAGAGAGAGAGAGAGAGAGAGATTAATTGCCAAACTAAAGGTGTTTAAGCATGTTTGTTCAAGAATGTCTCCATTCATGTACAATACAAGGAGAGTTGTAAACAACATATTATTTTCGTTCATACAAAAGTTTTTAAAAAATCCAAAGATTAATATTTAGGACAAAATGTTAAAAAGTAAATTGAAAGTGGCTAGTAAAAGAGCTAGAAAGAAAAAAAGATGTCTTTGGGACCAAACCTGAAAGTTTAAAAAAGAGAAAGTGTTTAAAACTGAGTAGCATAAATTGAATTTGCAATGAAGTTGTTACTTATCCAGCTTTGAGCTTATAATTTATATACATACATGTAGGCGTCGGAACCGGGGGGCTAGGGGGCTAAGCCCCCCCCTGCTTTTTTTCAAAGATAGACAGGTGTTGAAAATTGGGGCTTAGCCCCCAGATGTTTCTGGCGTGTGTGTTTTAAGTTGGTTTGGCCTCCCACTTTCAATTTGCTTCCAACGCCTATGTTGTAATTGTAATTTTGCGTAAACTCTTAGGTGCGCGAAAATGATGCCTCTAGGATAATGTAAATACTACCCAAGGTTCAACATTAACTTTAAAAAGAACTAGACCAGTCAGACCAGTACCAGAAAATTTTACTAGACCTGACCTCAACATCACTAGACCTGACCTCGGTTACATCATATCTGTAGAAATCTCTCTTCCAGAGTTTCATATCCTATTTAATTAAGGTACGCTACATCTAGAGATTTTAAGGGCATAGGCATCCAAACGGGCTAAGACCCCCCCCCCTTTTTTTTTTGCAAAGATAGACATAGGTGTTGAAAATTGGGGCTTAGCCCCCAGACGTTTCTGCCGTATGTGTGTGTTTTAAGTTGGTTTAGCCCCCCTCCCCACCCCCCCCCCCCACACACACACTTTCAATTTGCTTCGGTCGCCTATGAAGGGTATAATGAAAACACTATATTTTAATTCTTTAAAAGAAGTGGTAAAATATAGCTCACATATTAATTTCATAAATTGCCCGATGAACTCGATGACTTGTGCATATCTATGTCTCATTTTTAGCTATTGCTGCACCATTAAATGCTATTTACTGCTTTAACTGATTTTGTAAATAACATAGAAAACAAATAAGAACAGAAAAAATTAATGAATTATTTCATGATTGAAATAATTTCATATAATCTCTCGAGTACTCAAACCGACTAACTCTGAATAGACAGTTAGTTGAATGCTTTGACAATTTATTTATACAAGTCAAGAAACAAGTATGTATTTAAGTTTAAAATTTTCTTTTAGGTCTAATTATTGTAAAATAAATTCTGATTTCTATCCTGCCCTTTGATATCTTTGATACACCCTCATCTCTAGTTATGCCTCCACTACTATAAAGAATGCCGTCGTCAGTACCTCTCAGTGTAAAAAGATATGATAGTATATCGTAAGTTGATCTGCTTTATTAGAGATATCATGACTCAATTCAAACAAAACTGTCAAAAAAGAAATGTACCATTCTATATGCCTGGTTAGATTAAAATATGCCTAGGCTAGGCTAGTGAAGCTGCACACACTTGTGATTTTATGACTGATGCTTTCAGTTTAACTTTCAACCTGAATTTTTGCGGGTCCATATAATTACCGAAATGATGCCAATTACCGGAATGACGGGACATGTAACTGGATTGAAGCTCCTTTCGATCGTAATGATAATTTTGTGGAATAATTTACTTTTAGATGTAATAATATAGGTATTACATTAAAAGAAAAGATATTTTGTCAGTATTGTCCTTGTATTTACCGATCTAGCTTTTCATATTTAAGCCATATTAGTACTAGTGTGATATTGACCCCGACATATCTACTCGTACAATATGTAGCAAAATTCCTGGAACACTGGTTTCCCTTCTTAACAATTGAAATAGTTTATTCTTCTTAGCTGTATATAATTTATAAATAATTTAAAAATGACGAAAACATAATCTGATGTGTCATTCCAGTGGCTTTATGCATCATCCTGGTAATATTACCATTATTCCGGTTATTTTAATTATATACAAATCTCTTACAAGAGGGAGTATTAATTTAAGAATTGTTTTTCAGTTTTTGAACATCATTGGGGTATAAAAGCAATTGCTCATGGAAAAAATTATGTGCAGCACGAAGTGTTTTCATATGACGTAATGGCTCAACAGCTGTTTTGACATAAGAAGTAGTTCTCTTTTCTGATCGCAAATACTAATGAAATTAAGGTTTAATTTCTTAGTTCTCTTTTCTGATCGCAAATACTAATGAAATTAAGGTTTAATTTCTTTTTTTATATCATTTTGAAAGAAACTAGTGTTATGGACAATTTTTAATACTTATTCTCAGATTTAGTTCGCGATTTTTAATATTAGACCATTTAGTAGTGGCAGGTTAAATGTGTCAGAAGAGAATTGCCCAAATGAGCTATGTGCAAATGGCTGATAGGCCTACCATGTGCGATTTGGATAGCAACAGCATGATATTGTTTACAACAAATTTTTCATTTTGAATTCCTGGATAATTTTATCAGTGGAATACCGTATTCGGCGTGTATAATTCCGCATTTACGTATTATCCGCACGCCCCCCATTTCGAGCATCAGATCTTGGAGAAAAAAGGACTTTCGTGCGTATAATCCGCATGGCTTTGACTTTTTTCCCCACGGCCGTAATGGCCGAAAATCGTCGGCGAGATTGATTTATTATTGTGTATAAGTTGCAGTATGGACGATCGAAATATTTTCAAAATTCGCAGATCGGTATTTGGAAGAAATTGATAAATATTATTATTATAGATAATATATATATTCGAGATATTAGATAAGCAAATTAATGATTTGAAATAAATAACAAAAGAAATATCAAAACATCAGTCTAGAGTCTTTGTAAAAATTACATTCCGTTAATTTTACACGCACAATCATTTGCTTTTGCTGACCGCTGGTAGCCTATATAATTTAATTAATAGTATGTATTAGAACAACATTTGACAATAGATATTATATTTGCGGAAATCGGCGACATAAAGTTTGTAACAATTTTTAATTAGCGGAGAGCACTTGTACACAAGTGATCTATATATCCAGAATACGCGTGTATAGCGTAAATATTGAAAACAAAGGACTATATATATATATACAGAATCCAAGTATACTGTTGTCTGTTACAGCGCATCATTGATTATGAATGGAGACATATGACTACAAACATTAATTACCTTGATGTGGCCATTGTGTTATTTTACACCTTTTATCATATTTTCAATTTAAAATTAACTCATCGTACTTACCTGTATAATTGGCATGTCTCCATAACTTAGTACTTACACTGTAGAATGTTCGGTAGTTGTTACGAAATGTGTAAAATAACATTCCTCCACAGAACAAAACACCCGAGAAAACATTCTGTTTTATTTATTAATGTATAGTCATCGTCTCAAAACAAACAACTGCAAAACTACATAATATGAGATAAATGGGAAAATACGAAACTACAAAGATACTACATATTTGCTCTTTCCATTTAGGCCCCCTCAATTACAGTTACAACATGGCTGTTCGCTTCGTCGTTCACCAGCGTGAAATAATTAATTAGAATTCTTGTTGAGATTGTTTTTATTTTTCAATAATAACAAAACTTCATGATGAAGATAAGCAACAGGTACTGTACTATTTCTGTTTCACTCGCCAAACATCGCAACTAGGCTAGACCTTGCACAAGCACTTTGCGTTATGCAAATCCACCGATCACAACACCCTCGGATTGCATTACACAAGTGCCTGTGTAGTCTAGCTATTTTGTAAAACTGAAACACACAAAAATGTAAAGACAAACAAGAATTCATTTATTGATTTATTCACCGTCACTAGTAGACATAAATGATGATATACATTGACTCCGTACATCGGTATTTACGAAAAAAACTTTGTCAGGCTTACCACCCAGCATCGAATCTCATGCAGTAGTTCCTGCGGAAAAAATGTCCTAAGATTCTGTAGTACTGTATTATCCGCACCCCCCTGCCTGAGACAAATTTTAGAGTGAAAAGAGTGCGGATTATACACGGCCGAATACGGTATATCACAGAAAGTTTGAGTGTGACTGTTAATATTCGTTGATGACAACTGGAAGTAGCCATTCAATTTTATGTTTTATCAATCTCTGAATCAGCTGGGAAATGCTGTAAATTGTGAAGGGATAACAATTTCATAAGTAGACCTATTTCAGTATATAGGCTAGCCCACTAGCAAATCCTTCAAATCCATTGAAACAAGACAAATGCAGATTATGTTGTGAAATAATAGACTTTTATTGTTCTGTTTAAAAGATAGTCATCGTCACGTTCGTTATGGAAAATCCGTGTAGGCCTATAAACTATAATAGATCCATATGTCAATTCAGACTTTCCAGTTTTTTACCAGCTGATCATATAGAGTATCCCGTCAATTTACTGAGAAACCTATGAACACTACTTTATGCTTGGCATTAACCATACAGGTTGTGAAAAAGAAGATGGGCCTGGTAATTAGCCTAGCAATATATAGGATTTGAGGTGAACTGAGAGTCGATTTCACGCGATGCCGAGTGACGAATTGTGTTCTGACAAGGGGAATAGGCCTATATGAGGTGACGGGAAAAGCAAGCTGTTTATCAGAGATGCATGACAAAATTGAACTAGACCTGACTTTCAACTTACTTATGAGCAACATAATTATGAAGCAAATTTTCATTTCTGTGACCTGTGTTTCTTTTCATAACATGACCTAGATCTATCGTAATAGGTCTATGATATGGGCATCTACAGTATGCTTAGCAGATGCAGGCCGGGCTAGTCTTGTATTTTCGATTTCTTTCAGTGATTTTTGTTTGTTTTGTGGTAATTAATGGCTTTAAATAAAAATATGGAATGAATGTGTGTTATTTTATTCTTAATTGATTCATTCAGATGTTCAGAGAATACTTGTCCAACAAATCGCTGCTGTAACATGGTTATGGAAAGTGTTTCTTAGATATTCAGGTATTCCTACCCCAGCTAGCTGTTAACACTTAGATCACGTGATGACTAACTGGCTTTATTGATACAACAAAACGAACGTTCTGTATAACTGTAATGAAGGAATTTACAGTCTGTATGTAAATATCATTATATGGCGACATAATTGATGAAATGAAAGTAAGTCTATAGGGCACATAATATCGGCGACATATCTATTATCATGATTACCGGTAATGTAAATAAATGTCCCACTATTGGTAAATAAATTACAAAAAGAACAAGATGGTTTTCCACAATTATTTTAATAATAGATCTTCAGTCTATTTGAAGTGATACTTTTAACCCGATCAGTTGGGCTACTTTGACACAAATTAACTAGACCGGACCAATCAATCTTTTACTAGTCAGGGTCGGTCGGATGTGCCTTAGTGTTGAGCACTGCTACATGTACCACTCTAATTTGAACTTATAATTTCCAGTATATATGGATACATGCAGGGGTGGAAATTAACATGTGCCCTCGAGGCGACTGAATTTATGATCGGGTGAATTGTTTTACGTACGAAGTCACCCATTTAGCGAATTGATCTCAGGAATTTTTTTTGCCACTTTTAGGGCCATTATTCGGTCCATTTCCAGTTGGAAATGGTATCTGTTTTCCCCAATTTTGGTCCCTAAATTATGTGACAAGCATTATCTGTCCTGTGAATAAAGTGATATATTTAAATCTTTATCCAAAAAT